>VXBC01007970.1:43996-167741 GCA_013399945.1 Ploceus nigricollis
AGCCTGTTCCCGGGAGGCCGCGGCCCGTGGTGGGACGGCCCAGGCCAGGGTGGGGCCCTGCTTGCCCCGTTGCGGGGCAGGAGCACGGCCGGGGCCCAGGGCCTGCAGAGGGGCCCGGCCGCTGTGCTGTGCCTGAGCGGGTCAGAAGCTTTGACCCTGGCTGAGTGAAGGTTGCTTTATGGCCCCGCCACCCTGAAATCTGTGGTTTCAAACAAAAATTTTCACCCCCTATTCTCCAGACATACCAACAGGACAATTTCCATTATTTTTTGTCCCTGTGAAGCCAGATGTTACACAGGCTTTTCGAACAGCACTGATAATAGCTAAGGTTTTGCAGAGCACAACCTCTATGCAGTAGTGGCCATCGGGTGGGGGAGATAGCAGAGCAGGAGCGTGCCCTCACTCGGTGCTGCTGGGCGCTGCTGAGAGGTCATTGGAGGGTTGCAAAATCAGTCCTCACCTGGCTGTGAGTACTCTGGCGTTTGCAAGTTGAGATCCATCACATGCTGAAACCAGACAGTTGTATAAGAAAAGTGAAGTCCTGGTTGAAGTCCAGAATTTCAATGTTTGCTTCAGTCCACAATCAGATGTTTTCAACATCTGAAGGCAAACAGATTGAGCTGGGCACACTACAGCTTTTTTACACCGAATACACATTTCTAACTTGTAATCTCAGTAGCCCTCTTCCAAACTCTGAGTACCTGCAATGAAGTCAAGATTCATATTATCCCTGCCTTTTGCACTGATGAGTGCTGCCAAACTGTACCCTTCATGGTGACCAGCTGCCATGTCATAGGTCATAATTAAATTAAACACTTGCTGATGTGCAGAAAATCACACTGTGAAAAGCCAGTGCCCACAAAAGAGACAGAGCAATCTTGCAACTTTATTCGAGTAAAGGGATAGAGTCCACTAGTCCATACTCCCATGGGGTCTCTCTCAAATTTTTGGAGGACACAGCCTCCTTTTATCCTAAACTGGCTGCAGGTCCCCCTCTTCTTTTCCCCATTAGCTGAGGTACTAGGAAGGTACAGACTTCCTAAACCATCTACTACACATTGCCCTGAAGTTTAGAAGCCCAAATTATCCGGATTCTGCAAAAAATGCAGCCTGATATTAATGAAGACATTAAGGCCCATTTCTAAGACATTAACACCCATTTCTCCTAAAATCCCCACAGCCATTCTTCCAGAACCTGATTGGTTCTTTCAGCTCGAGTTGTTTATGAAGACATTAAGACCCATTTCTCCCATTAGTAATTAGCACAATGAGTGTCCACAGCTAGGATCTGAGATGATGTTATAATGTATATAAATAATAATCCTACCACTCTTTTTCAAATCCCTCTTTTAAAACACCACAGACCATAGGAGCAGGGACTTGTCTCAAATCCCACAGATGTCTCTGGCAAAGCACTAGACTGTGGTCTCCCATCTCCTGTTGCAGTAACCAGTCCATCATTGGTTTCTAGTCAGAGAATGGAGGGTGTTCTCCAGAGGAAGGATCTGCAACATTAGAAGCTCATGACGGGGTCATTTAAAACCAGCCTGTTCCTTAAAAGGAAAGAGCTAAGAAAAGATCTTCAGACCCAACCCATATCAGAATAATCAGACTGAAATCAGAGAAGAATGTTAGTTGGTGCTACAAACAAGCAAGCAGCTGTGGCCAAATAGCCACAGTTGTTTGGCCTACACTAGAAAAATATTTACAAATTTTGGCAATAAAATCAAAGCTGACAATGGTCACCTACTTCAGGGTCAAGCCTTCCAGTGGGTTTTGCGGTATTTTGTTTTTTATCCAAATATAACCCTTCCACAGTCTCTAATGACTGGACTATTTGAGAGGTCTATGTAGAACCTAAGGGAATAAAGCCACAAAAATTATCCTGTTCTTAGGGAAATAAAAATATTTCTAAGTGTATGAATTATTTCTGCTCAACCTTTATCAGAAAGCCTCTTCTGTTACAGTTTTGATTTTAGCATCTTAGGAAAAGTCACAAAGTCCTCAGTAAAAGAGATGTAAAATAATAAGCACTGAACCACTTTTGGCACCAACAGTAGTTGGTGGAATGAGTGAGTACTTGATTCAAGGCTCCATTAAGTGCTGACATGTTTACGAGCCACACTTTATTACTGAACATACTGGGAATTTGGGAGTAGGGAAGTCTGAATCTGTTCCAGACTAAAAAGGTAAATACATTCCTATCTTCATCTCATTTAACACGAAAGCTGCCACAGTCTGGCTTTATCTTGAAATTGTACAAACTGGAACATGAACTTAAAGGAGACAAGAACACTTGGCAGCGGCCTGGTGTGACTCTCGGATACATCTGGGGGGAAAGGGGGAAGGTCCACAGCCAAAACCATAGCTATTCTCAGTTATTGTGAGCTGACTGGATCCCAGAACAATGGGGTTTCTGGCACTCCCTTAGGAGTCAGAAGGTGCAGGTTAGGTCATATAAGGGTCATGTTGCAGCACAGGGCAACCACAGGCTCTGCAGGGCTTTCTCACAACACCGGGACAGCCCCTGCAAATAAGACATAGGATTCTTCTGTTTATAAGCAGCATAAATCAAGAACCCAGGTCTTAAAAATGGCACCATTCCTCCTGGAGATGTTTTGACTCCAAGCAGCTGTGCTTTTAGTGTGTAGGTGTGAGAAACATACAGGATCTAGGAGGTGGCTGTGAACTCTTCATTTACAGAAGAGAAAAAGCAAATGAACATGCGACTCACTGGTGGTGACACAGAGAATGAGTTTGAGAAGGATGCAGGTGCAGGGTTTACTTACTAGCAAACTCACTCCAAAAATTGTCAGAAATGGCCAAAGAAAAATCAGCAGCAGCTAAGAGGGACTGTGGTTGCACCAGGCTGATCACCAGCTGGGAAGGCTTCTCTCCCAATGCCAGGCAGCAATGAGAAGAAAGGTGGTGAACAGGGATCCAGGCAGGGTACCAGTGGCCAGAGATAGGAGCTGCCATCTGGGAGCAGCTTGGAAAAAGCAAAATGAATCATTAGAGGACTTGGCAGTACCAGCTTCTAGGACGCTCCACCGAGCTGCCCCTGCTGCCCATAAGAGATGTCAGAGCTCAGCATCTTTTGAGACCAGATCTTGTTTGAGCTCTCATTGCCCAGAAGGACAGGCAGGGCATGGGGACAGCAGGGTTTTCTGAACCTGCTGCTCTCAGGCTCTGCTTGTACACAGCAGAGTCAGGTGCCAGGGCTGCTCACAGCTCTTTGGCCTGACTTCCTAGCTTAGCGTAACAGTTCCTCTCAAAGTACTAAACCTCCTTTGGCCTGTCATTTAGTCATTACATGTTAATTTCTTATTTTCCTTTGTTGTTATATATGCAATTATTTCTTAAATAATGCAACTACTGTAAAGCATGGACATATGTGGGACAACTCTTCTAGGCTTGTTTTTTCTATATTTAAATAGCGCATAATGCAATTTATGAAGTGCCAAAATGATTTCTGAATCCACCTCAGAAGGCTCAATCCACACACTGTGGGACTGACTAATGTACTGGGCACATGACTTGTCTCATGACTTCTTTACATGGGATTTAAGCCTATTTTTACCCTTCCTTTTGTCTTTCTCACACTAGAGTAATGCAAGTAAACCCATCATCTGACAAATAAAATCTGGCAGAAGGAAAGGAGATGCAGCTGCAGAGCTGGTTGAAGTGTGGTGATATGGGTGCCAGCTGGCCAGTCTTTTCCCCATATAGATCTGAATGAATAGCTAAACTGCTCCACATTCCACATCAGTGCTAGGTGACACTCAAGAAGGGTACAAAATTACAGGTTAATAGCCTGGAGCTCTAAAGGGAAATAGAGAGTAAGGGAAGAACGCAGTAAAAGCAGTGACAGGGACTGAAAAGGAAGTTTCAAGGTAGGAAAAAAAAATGTATTATACTATTAGCCAGAAATTATTTTGGGAAAATAACACTTCATAATTTTTTCATGAATTCAGTTCCCTTAAAAGGGAATTTTCCAAATTCTCTTTCTCTGTAACTATAAAATAAACTATGAATTGTGGACAAGAGAAGCTGTATCACTTCCAGTGAGTCTACTTACACTCAGTCCCAATATACAGTGGCATTCAAATGCTTTTTCTTCTGCCATGCAGGACGAGTATACTGCAAAGCATTCCCAGAGTGTGATCACAGTCAGCCCCTGTGCCTGGGGAATTGTCAGTCAGTTCAAGACAGGTAGGAGCAGCTGGTATGGTTTTGGCTTGCATGTTTGTGGGGAAATGGGATGAAGATAAAAAATTGCTTTGTCTGGTGGGCTCAGAAATTAAGAAAGGAGAGAAAGGTAGCTTGTGAGGGAACATGAACCTAATGTGGGAGAACTGTGAGTTCCCTGCACATGGCCTGTAGAACTTGAGAGCTTAGCCCCAGAGTTAGCCCTTCCCCACACTGGGGCCAGCAGCACATGCATATAGTGTGCTGGGCACGAAGCAGGGTTGCAGGAGTACATCCACAGCATGTTGAAGAGGGGCTTCAGTAAGAGGAATGGAAGATCTATCATATCCAGAGAGTCACATCTCTGCTAGACTTGCATTGATAAACTGAATCTGCTTCATGGCAGACCAGAATGAAATGTCCAAAATGAGTGAGCCTCAGGAGTCCGTCTTGCTGGCCAATGCCTCAGCAGAGAAGGCAACTCAAGCTCCTGACACTGACCTAGGGGTTGAAACTGAATGTTTTCTGACCATCTGCACTCACTAGCCTTTCCATACCATCAGAACTGTACCTACCAAGTGGTATGTATCCAAAAAGGAGACCAAGGACATGATCCTGCCAGAATTCTAACAGCCACATGTAATCTGACTATTACAGATACAGATAAAAATGCGGGGGGGGAGAGGGGAGGGGAATGTGAATTTCCCTTTAAGAGCTCTCCCTTTGACATCAAACATCTTTCTTCACACTAGGGCTATTTCTTTGTTCCCTATTGTCTCCTCTAGTTGTTAATAGAGCAGCAGGAGCAGCTAGCTGAAACCAGGGATGGGACTGCATCCCTGTTTGTACACTCCTGATGAAACACTGTAGCACCTGTGGTCTGCACGCCATGGGTTTGCCACAACCATTCTAGTCTTTTCTGGTGGCTCTGCTCTTATTTTCTGCCTCATGAAGTCAGTTGTCTGATAAAACAAGTCTTGTAATCATTTTTCTAACAGTAGGATTTATTAATGATTTAGGAAGAGAACTTTCTAACTTGTTATAAATGGAAGGAAAGTCAAAAAACATAATAACACAAGAACAAAGACTATTTTGTCAAAGGCTACAGACTGAACTGGAAAATGACTTTGCTGAGATGGGAATTTGTCTTGAGGTTAGACTGCTGAATGCATATAACAGCATAGAGAAATATGACCTCCAAGTATGGGGTTTGATGAAGGAATTCCAAATGACAGGTTTTTGTGGAAATACAGCCTCCAGCTGCACTAATATGTTTCGCTGCAGCTGTGTCAACAACACCCAATGGCCAAGATGAAAATGCTGGGATTCCTTCTGCTGGTTGTAAGCCAGAATGTTCTGAGCTGCCCTACCTCTGCTAGCAATATAAGCTGCATGCTTAAATTAAGGAAAAAAGAAGTTTTTACCTGATGTCAAAAGTTCTCAGTTACACACACAAAAAAAAAATTCAGTCACATTTCAGACTGGTAAGAAGCTGCAGCAAGTCACTGGATGACAAATGGATAAGCAAGGAGGATACATTTACTCCTGAAAGTCTGGGATAAAGGCATGGGGAGAACCAGGGGATGATAATGCATGAGGAGTAAAACTGTGCTGCTGTTGAATAGTGTTACTTAATTTTATTAAGTAGTTTAATTTATTTAATAGAGATGGGGGGCACAATGCACCACTCATCAATATACTTTTTCTCTGTAGATCTTGAGAAGACTTTGCTGACATTATGGGCACAGAGCCCACATACTTGGAAGCACGCAGGCTGATGGAAGTGGTGCCTGCCTCACACTTCATTCAATATTTGGCTAAGCCATATATAAATCTGAACCATCATAGTCTAGGACCTAAAGGTGTCAAAGACATTGTTAGTGCTATGGTGATGAGTAGCCAGTAATGGTGGGGCCAGTGTTCTCAAGAACAACAGGAATTTTAGGCTTCTCTCAGGCCTGGAAGTCATCAATGAGTACACAGTGTGGGAGAAAAAAACACAGGACCCCTGGGCATCCCTAATGTTTCTCATCCTCTGTACATGAAAGTTTTGTGTGGCAACTGATGTCCTTTAATGGAGTTACCCCCAAAAGCAACTCATGTTCTTCCATGGGACACAAGCCCTCAATGCTTCTAACCCCTACAGGGCCACAGATAGGGCTGGAGGGACTCCTGTATGTTTTTGTTTATCTTTCTATCTTCCCCGTCCAACACACCCATTACACAATTAGAGTTTGAAGACAACTGCATTTTGGTAGAAGGAGCTATATGCATAGGAGAGATGTTGTGAGAGAATCCATCCCTTCAAGAACTGGTACCTGATCTGACATCATTTGTAGTCAAAATTATTGCTCATCAAGTTCAATCTTCTGAAAGAAAACCAATTTTAACCAAACAACTGTTGTTCCCAGGCAAAAACATTCACATTCTGAAAGTCATAATATTTTCTGCTGCAATACTTTTGAAATGTAAAACCTTCCGAAAAGCAGAAGTGTGCATATAGTGGCAGTCTGGTGAGTCCGGAACTGTTATCTTCATTAGCAGATGTGACAGTAATTACCATAACTAAGTCATTACAGTTTATGCTTAGCCAACAGAAAACATGTTTTGGTCAGAAAATTTCATTCTCCAATATGACA
Organism: Ploceus nigricollis; assembly: GCA_013399945.1. Taxonomy (NCBI): domain Eukaryota; kingdom Metazoa; phylum Chordata; class Aves; order Passeriformes; family Ploceidae; genus Ploceus; species Ploceus nigricollis. Next base: position 50,824 of record VXBC01007970.1, read on the forward strand.
TGGAGAAACTTTTCTAAATAGATTAAGGGAATAATGGTAAATGTTCACATATGAACTGGTGGAAATGTTCCTTCAGTTTGAAACTGGGATATACAAAATGCATTTTGATAGGCCATGGGATCTGTGTTACACTGAAAGAAAAGATTCTTGGCAAAATGTCTCTTGGTTCACTGAAGACAAAGATCTATGTGAAACTGATGACTCTAGGGCTTTATTTGTGTTTGGAAGGATACAGGGTTAAATACACCTATAACCTACACATTATTGTCTGGCTAACATTTCTCATATTGCCATCTTACATTATTCCCATGGTATCTTGGCACTAAGAAGACATAAAACCAATACATTCTTTGAACCATCCTTCTTACACTCCCTTCTTTTCTTCCAGAACATCTCTAATAAGCACCTAGACACATCAGGAGCTGAAGCCATTGCCAGTTTTCTTTTGGATAATTTGTCCTACCTCGATGTTTTTCAGCTCTTGGGGGGTTGTATGCACACAGACACTGATGGCAGTAGAAGTGAAGTAATATGTGTTTCATTCCAGTCTCTCACCCTGAAAATATTACTCGGACTATGGGCAAAATCAATCTCTCAGCTATGTCTCTGATGGGACCCCAGATTAGCAGCAGAAATCTAGACTTAAAGTGATTAAATATTTGACCTGCTCAATTTCCAGCATCTCTGAAAACCAGTCCCTCAAGAGGAACTTAGTTAATTTCTGGAGCACCTCCCACATCTTTGGGTAATTCCACTCCATGGAGCAAAGTAGTGAAGTGACTAACTTCCCTATCAGATCTGGCTGAGGTGGAGTTAATTATCCCCATAGCAGCCCTCATAGTTCTGTGATTTGTATTGGTAGCTAGAAAGGTGTTGATAAACACAGGAAAGTTTTGGCTCCCAAAGCATCAAGCAGTGTCTCTCCAACATCCTCCCACTTCACCACTTGGCTGGTGGTGGGCAAGATCTTAAGAGGGAACATAGCTAGGACAGCTGATCTAACCTCACTAAAGGGATATTCCATACCATATGACATCTCCTCAGCAATAAAAGCTAAGAGAAAGGCAGGGGGTAAAGGGAAGGGAGGATGGGAATCTGCAGCACATTTGATATTATAATATTTGTCTTCTGGACCACTATGTGTATGCACCACTATACAACACCATGTGTACTAAAGCCTGACTTTCTGGGAAGTGGCTAGACATCATCTAGTGATGGGAAATAGAGAATAAATCTTTTATTTTCCTTTGCTTTAGTGTGTGACCTTTTCTTTTGCCTTATTAAACTGCCTTTATCTTGATTCAAAAGGGCTTTTTCTATGTTATTTTCTCCCCTGTTCTGCAGAGGAGGGGAGTGACAGGCTTGGTGAGCACCTGATGTACAGCCAAGGTCAACCAACCACAACTTCTTACAGCCAGATATGGACTGTGATGGTCTGGAGGTTTTACCTAAAAGCACCTCTTTCTGCAGACCCCAGCACAGCACCAAAGGAGAGATCAGTGCATTGTTAACATACTTTTCTTCCCCTCGAAACAACTCTGGAGAGGAGACTGCACCATACTTTGCTGAGGCATTAATAGTGAGTTACCTGAAATCCAAGGTCACTTGCAGCCCTCGCTTGGCATGATTTCACTTGGCAATGCCTACATTATTTCCTGGCATAATTCCGCTAAGTGCTTAGTTCAGAAATAAGAGGGACTGAGAGGACACAGTGCTGGATGAACTGCATCAACATTTTTTCAGGACAGCTGTGTGTGTCTGGCTGAGAAACAAACCTTCAGAGCCATGTAAGAGAACACAACTCCATAAAAGTTTGCAATTCTCTAGTAAATATTTTTACTGGAGAGTCTTGACATCTCTGGACAGTTCCTGTCTCAAAGCCTCTTAATCATTTGGTACCTTCAGAAGCTGCCCTGAAGCAAGACCTTGATCTCATACCAGAAAGAGCTTTTGGTCAAGGGACAATAGTAGGAATGAAACAGGGACAGGAACAGAATTGCAGGATGTGTTGCAGACCAGACATGAGCTGTATGAGAGAAGTTTGCACAACACAAAGTCCAATTGCTTTTGCTGTTTTGGGAAGATAATCACTGTGATATTATGTGCCCCTTGGGGACACGCAGTGCAACAATCTCTGTGCTGTTGATGTCCCGTGAGCTGAAGATTTCAATGTGTCTGATATCCCTCTCTTTCATCCTCATGTGGATGCCTTGGTATGGCGTCTGGCTGCAGCTCGCTGGAAGATCACATTACCTCTGCCCACTTGTCTCTCTGTAGGGCAATTAGCAAGCGAAGGAGCTGAACCTCAGCCACAAGGAGTTCTCTGAGAAAGGACAGCTCCTGGGATAGCTGCTCAGTAACTTATTATTCCTGCAAAGCCAGGATGTCATGGTTTAGGAACAGCACTAAAAATGTTCTGGTTTAAAATACAGCATGAAAATTAAATACTTTCACCTGCTCCTTTCCAATAATGGAGAAAACACTAGGAGAGATTATAAGATATAATCACAATTTACTGAAAAATAGTACTAACCACAACAACGTTAATAAAACAGTATACACAAGAGAGCGTATTTTGCCTACCAAATAAAAAGAGACACTTTGCAAAGACAGCACCAAGCATGGTTAACTTTCCAGTTAACCAGCCTGAAAAACAACAGAAAAACAGGGACAAAACAAAACCTGGTGGGACCTGACAGGATTCTGAAACAGGTTGGGAACGCTTTTCCTGGGCCTGACCTTGTGGGAGCAGGACTGGAATGCTTGGCAGCTCCGGCTGCATCTTGGGCTCAGGCTGTGGCTCCAGCTGCGCTCATTGTGGCCGCAGCTTGGAGTCCACGTGGCTCAGCTGGGCTCCACTCCATGTGGCCACTGCTCTCTCCCTTTTTCCTTTTTTTTTGTTCTTTTCTCAGAGCAGCATCTCGGGTTCACTGACTCTAACCTACAGAACCAAACCAGAAAAGCCACAGCCCAGAGAAAGGGGAAAGGGATCGCTTGTGACAGAGAGGGGCTAGCTCCACCAGGCTGACCCCAAAATGTGTGCACCCCTGAGCCCAAGCCCAGCAAAAGATGGTGACTCTTCCAGCTCCAGCTTCCTGTTGCTGAACCCATGCCCCTACCGTGATGTGGGTGGTATGGAATTAAATACTGCTAGAAACTCAACCGCATTTCTGTACAACCATGACAAAACCACAATCTCTCCAGTGAGAGAGAAAAAAGGCAGAGATTACAGGTTGAGGGAGGGACAATTTACTGGAAACAGCAATGAGATAAGAAAATGAACAGTAACAGCAACAATATTAATAACAAAATTATGCAAAAAGAGGATGATTTACATGCCAAAAACACTCACCGACTGACTCGATGCCACATGACCCCGAAACAGGGAACGACGGACTCTCTGTGCCCCTGCTTCCCCTGGACTGCAAGTCATGCCCACCTTCCTGTTGGAGGTAAGGGTCCTGTACTTCGAACCCTGGCAGTGATGTGAGGTGGTGACAATAACAACCTACACAATGCCCATGTGGGTCCAGGCTCTGCCCCCTCATGGCTACTGCAAAAAAATTAACTCTGTCCTGGCCAAAAACCAGGACACAGGAGTACAGGCACTGGGGAGCTGGATGGTGTCAGCACAGTGAACATGCATTTCCTTCTCTAGCAAGAATGCACCATGACCTGGTGGATAGTACAAAAAACAGGGCATCCAGATCCAGAGCTTTCTGACTGGCCCACAGGCTCACCCTCATCCCTACAGGTGACTGTAGCAACTATGAGTCGTGTATGGGAACACACATGCAACATGAGAAACCACAGTAACAGAGCAGTCTGTCAGAGAGGAAGGAGCTGAAAGAGAAGTCCCTTAGGGCATATAAAGCAGAAAATTACACTCTACTAAAATCCCACAGGATCGGAGCCATTGTTTGTTTTGATTGCAAAGTTCAGGAGCTACTTCAGTTTTTCAGAAGTAGCCCAAACCTAATGGTTTTAGCCATTTTACAGTAGGCAGCATGAGACACAGACTAGAAAGGAATAAAATTAAGCTGCCTAATCTGTGTGTTCAGACAAAGTGAGAACCTGAGTGTGCTAGTAGTCCTTCAGAGGAAAAGCAAACAAAACAATTAGTATTTCAGAAATCTCAGGTGCTGTTACTACACTGTGAAGGACTTGCATGAATATCTGAATGTCCTTCGTCCCTCAGTATGTTCCGCACACCTGCTACCATGATGGCCACAAGCATGTGGTGTGAGCATCCAGTGTTCCTCGAGCATCTCAATAATGCAATGCCTTCTGTTTCATTAATGCCTTCCTTCTCCCAGTTCAGTATTTCCACTGATATGTTATCTCTTTCTAATAGAAGTCCATATCTTTAAAATATGGTACAATTACAACTGAAGTGAGGGCAAGGCAATGTGCTCCTGCCTTGAAAAAGCCTGCAGGCAACACAGAGATCAGTACTAAAATTTTGATCTTCCTAGTCCAGAAAAATGCCTCTCCAAAATTCCAGGTTTTACATCTCTTCTCTCCTTCAGCTCACTTGAAGCAGGAGCAGCAGAGATTACTGCAGAATCTGTTTCTTTCTGTTTTGTTTCCAAAAGGAATATTTTTAAGTCAGCTAAATTCACCATCTGCCTCCATCCAACCTTCCATACATGGAAAATTTGGATGAGAAATTCTCTCTGAGAATGCGAAGCAAGTGTTGGCAGCAAGTCCTATCCCTCCCAGTGTCACAGCAGACACAAATGAATTCACACATACCCTGCTCTAAGTAGAACTTACACCTTGAGGTGTGTGATGCATGTGAATTGGCATTGGCACTTGTACAGCTGGGCACAGCTATCATATGAAGCTGAATTCCTCTCCTCTGCTAATCAAACATAAGTAGAGTGAGTCTTGATATTTTAGATGTGGCAAGGAGAATCCAGCCATTTTTCACAAAAAACAGGCAGTGTCTATTAATATAAGAGATCCTCCCTCTCTCTACCTTTCTCCTTCACAATGTAAATGATTTGCTAAGAATTTATTCAAGCACTGGATAAAATGTCTTTGCCACAACAGGGCAATGCCACAGCACTACCTAAAAGAGCGGAGTATTACCAAGCCCTGGCAACAGAAAGCCAAAACTGTTTTCTAGTAAGACAGGGGTCAATAATGCCTGAAAAGGCAAAACTGAATAACCAGCTAGGATTCCTCCAGAGGTAAGAATTGAGAGCTAACACACCTTCTCAATCCAAGATCAGACTCTAGGAATTCAGCTCAGAAAAGCCAGCTTGCTTACAGAATGCTTACAAGCTGCATTCTCAGCTAGATCTAACATCACCATCCTGAGAGCCTGCAAATGACACTATGGTGGTTGAGAGGCATCTTTAAAGCTGTTAATGTAAGCCTGTCTCTGGACACCCCATCTTTGTAAATCACTGCAACCCACAAGTTTTTGGGCCTGTTGTTTCAGATTATGTAAATAAACATGTCTGTGTGCCTTGCTCTTAACCTGGCTTGAGGTAAAGTCACTAGCTCACCCAGAGACATTCCTCTCTCTCTCTGTAGCCATTCAGATTGTCTTAGGAGCTGACAGCACAAAGGACCTAAACAAGAACATGTCTTCTGCTGGCCAATGTTAACAAAGAAACTTTTCTTTCTAATTGTGGGAATGAGGACTGCACATGAGGTCCAAGGTGGGAGAGAGGATGTTCATGCACTGAGAGAGGCACACGGCAGTGCCACCCTGTAATGCCAGACAGCCAGACCTTGTAGCAGGCAGACAACCAGCCTGAGCTCTGATCTGCTGGGCTGCCAAGAGGAGCCAAGCAAATGGGAAATGTCCCAAGGCGCACAACCCCATCCAGAGGGGCCCTACTAGCAAGTGCACATTCAAAGGCAGCCCATTGCCTCAGCCTCTCCCCATCAAATGACTGAATATGATGCACATCACATCCTTCTGCATGACAAATGGATATATGGACCTGATATATGGAATTTCACACTAGGAGACAGAGAGAAACTGAGAAGGTAACTCCCCTTGACTTGGAAGCTTGCAGACTTTTGTAGGACAGAGACAAGATACGATGAGACAACAGACAATCCCATTGAAAGAGACCACAGTTTTTCCATGTGCCTGCTGAAGAATGGGAAGAAAGGGTCATCCTTGAGGTTACAGCATGCTTTCTGCTAGACATGACATCCTCATTCTCACCGTGTCTGGATCTATGTCTCTTCTTTTACAGATGGCCAGTAATTCTCTGACCACAGAAGATGCCACTGCACTAGTCACAACCATCAGAAAGAACAGATCTCCCTCCAAATTCAAGGCTCCAGGACCATACACTATGCATTTTTAGGAAGCGGGTGGATCACAGAACTGCCCCTTTCCGAGACTGTTTTGCCACTTGCTGTTTGTTGTGTTTATGCACAGTCATTAATAAAAAAGGGCTAGTATTTGACAACTCTTCCAGGAGCCATTCAGAATCTGGCTTTGGTCTAGCTCTGGAGAGGTGCTTGTAGTTTCACTACATTTTACTCACTTCCATTTTCTAACAGCAGAACTAGAACTAGAACAAGAAGTGAATTACCACTGGAGGACAAATTCTATTCATCCCATGAGCTGTTTTTCTCCAAGGTAGCCTAAGATGCTAGATACTGTGAAGTACTTTGATACTCCATCAGTATGTCTGAGGAATAGAAGATGAATGCTTCAAGGCATTGAAAGCAAAGCAGTCCTATTAAAAAAAATTCAAATCAAACATTAAAAGGCTGGTAGGAAGGAAAAAGAAACCAAAGAGACAAAATCTTAGTATACTCTGTAGCAAGGTAGGAGCATGACATATATTGTTGTAATTTCATGTGCTGCCTCTATTGCTTTGAAAATAGGAGACTGAGAAATGCTCCTAAGTTCCTGAGTGAGAGCAGGGGTTGCATTGCAGACCAACACGGGGTAGATACCTGGGTATATATTAGTCCGGTCCTGGCCTTACCATCCATCCACTGGTTCTTATGGGAGTAGTTTCAGAAGGTGTCATGGGCCTCAGGGCCCTCCATCCACATTTGGGAGCACCATGATTAAAGGAAAGAGAGTTTTCACAAAAATTAGATTTGAGATTTGGTACGTAACTATTATGTTCACACTTGAAACAAACGAAAAATAAAGTTGTGGGCAGTTTTGGACACTCATGTAATGGGTTGTACCTAAGTTACATTTGCATGTGTTCCTTTGTTACCATGTTAATGAAAGAAACTAAAAATAAGCAGAATAAATAATATTCATCCATAGTCTTTCCTGACAGTATCAAGCACTTTCAGCAGAGATAATCTGAAGAACAGGCATTCCTCTAGGGTAAAGATTTTTTAAATTAATAAATGCATAAATTAAGATCAAAGAGAATTATTTTCCAAGTCTGCAAGGAATCAGGCCTCATTCTGCAAAGGAAAACTAAAACAGCCTGTATGGGTGTACAGGACAGCATTACAATAGACATGGTCCTGTTAGTTTTATTACTATTAACCTAAACAATTAATAAAATTGGAAAGAATAATAAATTTTAGCTAAATTCTGATATATTAAAAGAGATTATTGAAATGCATTTATTTAAAAGGAAACACTTCAGAAACTTTGAAGCAAGGAGTTAATCTTCAACCTAAATCTCACTATGAATCTACTTTTTATGGTTAACAGTTGTTCTCTTCACCTCACCCTTGCAAAAATCTAAATTACCTGGCATTTCACAAGAGAAGTAGTCAATGGCATAAATTTACAATGACATTTCAGTATCCCAATTAAATGCTTGTAGGTAAACCTATAATCTGTCTGACAGATTTCATTCCACCTGTGATTTAGGGGCGATACTGTAGAGGGGGAGTCTTACATTTCAATTCTGAGTAATTGTAAATATACAGTGCCAAAGACCTTGCATTGTCTTAAATCTTTGAGAAATTAGTAAAGGTGTTAATTCTTTATAGGAAACTTAAGGGAAGACATAAATAAAAGCCTTTTCTGCCCCTTCTCTCAGTGATACATGCTTATCTTGACTTCTAAAGAATGAATAATTAGTGTGTCTATAAGAGGAATTTGGAATAAAGACATCTAGAAACCTTTGCATGAGTTTGACACTAGCAATGGTGAAGAAATAGAAAGGCATATTTTTAACAACAGTTTATTCCTTCTGACAAGATTTCTAAGCATGACTGTTCCCTACATTCTTTTTTATAATCTACTCTTTATAGGGTTCCAACTTGCAGATACTGACAATCAGACATTTTCAGAAATCATGAATCAAAGTAGCTGGCACATGCTCATCTTCAGCATCACAGTACACTAGAAACTACTGTTGCCTTTCAACTGCCTGCGTGTTGTTTTTCTGGACTGGACTGACTGTGTCAAACATGCAGAAATGCCCAAGCTGGCTCCCTCCAGGTGCTGCCCAACCCCAGCACTGTTTGTTAGGCCAGACATGGTGCTTTGGCTATGCTGCTCCTGAGGCTCCACTGGCAGTCCACCAGCTTTGGCATGGGCTTAAACCAGGCTGGCAACCCTAGGGAGAGCCAGCAGCCTTAAAGGCAGCTCGAGCTTTCCTGTGCTGCATTTCCAGGAGTACGTCACTCTGCTGCTGTCCATAGTGCAAGGATGTCTGAATGGCTTCTTCAGAGAGCCACTCCACATCCGTCAAACCCTTGGTGCTGAATGAAAGCTAATAAACCCAGCTGGACCCAGATCGGTTTAAGACTGAGTTTGAGTAGTAACAGTCAAGAGCTCATTGCATAGTAGATGATAAGCTTGTAGATGTAGGATCTGCAGAACAGTGGGTCTTAAGTTTCCAGAAAGAAGCTGTAAGAATGCATTGGCAAACTATAAATAAACTTTAGGGGAAAATACAGTGCTTGAACCTTTCACAATGACAGAAACAAAAGCTTTCATAAATTCCCTGAGCTGCCTTGAAACTTTCAACAATAGAGTATATAACTAACATAATACATGAACAATTGCCTTGTCATCATGGGTATGAACAGAATCATAGTCATGTCTTTAAGAGATCAATCAACGCAAAGTAAAATTTAGAGCAATAATTTACAGTGGCATCAATAATATTTGCATTGACAGGTTACTTTCTAACATTCCAAACCCCTGAATCAGGACACTGTGCTACTGCCCATTCAGTATATGTTAAAGCATAAAACTTACAACATGAGCTCTGAAATGCTGAACTGTCACTACCCTGTTTGAAATTCTTAGGAAAAAACAAATGTTGGGCCTTCTTTTGCTGACTGGAACTTCTTAGGATTACACAATGAAGCAGAGCTTTCCCAGAAGTTCTATTCATCTGGAGACACCTGGCCCCTTCCCAGAGAGGATCATCTTTCTTGTGGGCTATAAAGCTCCATTGCTGGAGATACTAATCCTTTTAGGTCTTGGGTGATTCTGATTTTTATTTTTCAGAACTCTATGGCACATTGTGGCCAGTAACTGTTCAACTTGCAGTCTGTGTCTTAACAGAATGGAGAGGAGACCCATCTAGGACTGTCTCAGGGATGAACATGAATCACTTGAATGGCTGAAAATTAAGAGTCTTTGGTGTAGACATTTACTAATGAACACCTACCTTGTACTAAGCTAATTTCTACACAAATTAGTAGATCTTTTTCTGTCTCAGACATGGAAAAAGAGAAAGATGAACACTTATTTACAGTTGGGTCTCCAGGGGTTTCCTGAAAGTGAAGAGCAGAGATAGCAGAAGGCACCATCCTTAGGAGAGAATGGCTAATGTATTTATGAACACAAGAAAGGCTTTGTTGTTCTCTGGGTGTCCACACTGACTGCACTTTCCTATGTAGCACAATGAGTTGATGAATGAAACTTTCATCAAGTTGCAGGATTTGGTGTGTCAAATGCATCCTGAACTAGATGTCACCTACAGTAAGGTCAAAGGCTGTATCACCAAGATCCCCAACAGCATCCAAATCCCATGGAAGTGATTCAGGCAAGCTACTGAATTGTGTCCTTAGCTCCCTGTACACAGTACACATGCTGCAGACACTTGGAGGGATGGAGGTTAAAAGGGGTAAGTTTTCTTTCAAGTGAGAAATTCAGCCAAGTTCTTCAGAAATGTAAATACACAAAGAGAATCACAATGTTCACACAGTCTCAGTACACACAGACTGACTAAGCAAAGCCTTTGATCTTCTGGAGAAGGTATTACCTCGGGATCTTAGAGCACTGAGGTGGAAAAAAAGGAATGTGAATATATATTTGCTTGCTATGTAAAACAAATTGATTGATTTCAGGTATGATCCAAATGAGTGTCCATCCTCATCACAAATCCATCCCAGTAGCTGACTTTCATAAAACACTTCTCTGACAGTTTTGCTTTAGCATCAAAATTAATCTGCTTCATAAAAGTGGGATATGGCATTATAAGGACACGGTATTTACTATCTGAAACAGACATTCTCAGCTTTTCAAGGTCTGCAGTTTCCACGGATAGCAGCAGATGGTGCTGTTCTCCTTTCTGGAAGCCAATGCAAGCAATTGAGGCTTGCTGAGCAAAATAATACTTTTCCACTACCAGCTTCACTGTGTTTCTTAACTGCTGTGCAGGTTTTCAGCTAATTGGGTGAGAATTAGCTGTGGATAAGGTTTCAGATGAACTTAAGCAAAAGCTTGGGCTGTTAGCTCACATCAAACAATGCTGCTGTGCTTCACAGCTAGTGACACTTGCACTACCATGCTTTGCAGTTTTTAATAGCCATTATAGTATTCAGGTATTCTCATTCAAACAGAAGCAGAATTCAGAGAAGAGTAACTAAAGTGATCAAAGATCTCGGGGACAGAACTGTCTTGATTAGACAGCCTAGCCAAGCAGTGGCTGCTGGATGAGGACCAAATAAGCATATGCAATTATAAGGAAAAAAAAGCCAGGTTTACTACTGAGTCTTGTTTCAAGGTAGGGGGAGAAGGAGCTATAACTGAGAAGAATGGAATTAACCTGAACAAAAGGTCTTTGTTCTGACAAAAGTCTGACTGCACAAGGACTTGAGAACTCATATCTCTCAGTGATGGGCTGAATAAAAGCAGGGTGATGGAAGAATAAGAGGAGAGCTGGAGGCAGGTATCAGTGGCTGTTTCATGGTCATACCCGTGTTTTATCTCTGCTTCCAATAGAACTCTTTGAAAGAGCAAAACCTACAACTCTGAGAACTTCTTTGGGAATATTGATAAGGATGGAAACATAAAGATTCCTGTGGTAGCCTTCTGGAAAGCCATGATGCAAGTGTGCCTCTGAAAGCATGGCCAGAATGCTCTTCTGGTAGGGTACTGCTCTAGGGAAACCCCTCTGCTGCAGCACAGCCACCAGCCAGCTTTGCTGGTGACATCATGATGCTTCTGGGTCCCTTCCAACTCAGACTATTCTGTGATTGTTAAGGCTAAAAGGCAAAATTCACTCATAGCAAATGTTGAGTCTAGAATGAGACCAACAGAAATGCTATGACACCCAATAAATACTGTAGATAGCATCAATGATAATGGACCAACTTTAGAATATCACAGACAGCCACTGTTTGTACAGGATATACAGGATATTTATAGATTCTTATATCTTACTGCTACGGGAAAATGAAACATAGGCATCTAAACCCTCAGCTGTGGAGCTGTCCTCTACAATGGAGTAGACAGTTGACTTCCTGCCAAAACCACTGTGGTGCTTGGGATCAGTAGCAATGGTCAGCCAGACATGATGTTGTTTTGCAAAAAGAATAATAATAATAAAGATTAAAAAAAAAAAAAGGCTTAAATTGCCTTCCTGCCACCATTCCGGATTTTTTCTGTCTCTCTTCCTCCATGAACCAGGCCATCTGCTCACCTATTAGAAGACAGCCAGGCCCCATTCTGATATGGAGGATTTTTCTGCTTAAAATTAGCCAGGTTTCCTAGCACTTCCCCTCTTACCAACAAAGCATCCCACTGAACTGAGTCCAAATTGGTGAACTAGTGCACAATCTAGACTGGAATCAGACACCAGTTGTGGATTACAGGTGAATGACTCCTGGTTTGTCTTTCTTTCTTTAATTCAGCTTGACACCAAATAAACATAACCTTGCTCATCTTAGGATGTGAAGGGATGTATGTTTTTGGCCAGTCCATTACTTACGCAAATAAAAGGTAAACAAAAAAACACCTTGTATGCTTAGAAGTTCTGTTGAATCAAACTACAAGTCTTATTTTCCAATTTTATAAACTTGCCATGAGAATCTTGCAGGAATCTCAGAGCTGAATGGCATTTTCATTCATCCTAAACCTAAGACAAGAAGCATCAGCTCAACACTATCCCCCCTGCAGCCAAAGGATTTGCAGGATTTGCAAAGACAGCATATCTGTGCTGTCAGAACTTTTCCTCCATCCTCAGGGACTCTTGTTATTTTTCCTTCTCTCTGATTCCTCTTCTTAGGAGACCTACTTTTCCCTGGAAATCCGCCTTCACGCTAAAAGAGAACTTTTCATTCTCTTGAAAGTGCCTCTTCCTTAGTGCCTGTAGCAATCAAGTCCAAGTTCTGAGAGCCTGAACATTCAGCAGCAAACTCCTAAGAGGTTGTCAGTTGCTGCAGGCTACACCGCTTGTCATTGGACCCAAAAGTCCCCCTAGATTTTCAGTCAGTTCTGACATGTGACTCATCAGCTGAAAACCCTGTTAATCATACCCAAATATTCCCATCCCTTAGCACATACTAATAAGTTTAAATAAATGCTGTAGTCTAGTTTTAAAGCTAGAAGCAATGGGTCAGTTTTGCTCTTAGCCTCCTTATGTTTTCAAAGAGAAGCAAATTAATTTGTTGGGTCCAGTCTTTATTCCTTCACAAACAGTGGTACCATACTAAAAGCATCCATGCTCAGATGCTAGATATGCTTTAGCCTGGTTAGCCTTGAGACAGAGGTTACATGGGATTCCCAAGTACTTCAGGCACAACTTACAGAACTGTGGTTTAGCAGTAAACAGATAAAACTGTTGAAACCCAGTGGCCAGAAAAGATTTCACCTGGTGTCATTAACATGGCGGAGTTGATATAAGGGGGAAAATAGATATGTATATATAGCCCTTATCTAGCTTCTTGATGCATTTTAGAACTGTAGCATGTGTGAAATTGTAATATCCACCTTGCAGACAAGAGTCAGAAGAGTTGTGATCTTTGCTGTCCTTACTGTTCCTACCTCAGGCGGTTTCCTCAAGCTCCTCTCAACAGCTTTAAGATATCTGACAGAGAAGGTTCACTTTACTAGATTAATACTGGTTCACTTCTTTTCAATCAGTCACTTAAAAGACCAGGAGACGCACAGAAGTCTGTGGAAGGGAAAATAGAGGAGGAGGAGAGGGAAGAACCATAAAAATGAAGCAAGGAAGCAGGTCAGACAATGCAAGATTGTATGAGAACCACTGAAAGAAAGCTCAGAGTGGCTCTGGGCTTGGGGAGGCCAAACACTGGGGATCTATGATAGTCTAAGTTATTGAATGTAAAAAAAAAGCTGCTGTTCCATTACACAGCAGGTTCCTATACAGTTTGGTCTTTTTCCATTAAGGAAAGATTGGTTCTTTGAACCTGGTTACCAAACGTGTCTTGCTCTGTATGTTGACAGTGATGAATTTACAAAGATGAAGGCAAATGTGGGAACTGGGAAACGAAAACACTCATATATTGTTATTATCTCCTTTTGAGGTAAAGCACATGGACAAACACTGAGGTAAGGGCCATCAGTCATCCCCTGCCACCTCAGCAAATCTGACATAGGGACCTTTAGAAGAGAAAAAAATAAATTCATAAGAAACTACAGCTCATGTTGCTTAAAAAGTTAAGGGTAATATAAATTTTATTTAATATCTCCATGAGAAAAAAATATGTTAGAAAGATGGGAGACATAACAGATTGGTTTAGACACCATACTTTTTTAAACCAACAGTAAAAAAATACATTTTACAGTTCTTAAGAAGGAATTAAAGCCCTGCATATATTAATATTTTTTTTAAAATAGAATCTAGAAAATGTTAATATGTACAGGAAATACATTTTGCCAAGTGACCAACTGCCAACACAGACTTTACAACGAAAATCTTGATGAACTGGGAAATGTTGGCCACTTTGGAAAGATCAGCTTTCGGTGGAAAGGAAAGACGCTAGTTGCAATCTGATAAGTCTCTCTTTCCCAATAGAATTCCCATGTATAAAAAAATCTTTGAAATATCTTGAAACCTTTGATGGAGTTTAGGTGGCTCCAGTGCCTAATCAGAGGTCAAGATGTCTGTTGGCATGATGGCATTGGTAATATCTGCTCAGTAGTTACCTTCAGAAGGCTTTAGCTCATTACCCCAGCAGGTCTGTGTCCTCTGATGCCTGTGACTCTTCCAGAATTGCCTTGCAATTGCAGTCAGTGCCACCTTCACCTATGTAATATGTGGGGGTTTGAAATGAAGAATCAGAACAGCATTTGAAATGCTGGCCAGTTTGCACATGCAGGGGAGTTTTCTCTTCTTTTCCTAATCATTCCTGAAAAGTCATTACTGTTTCTTGACTACTGCTGAACACTGGAGGCACATTTTCATAGAAGCTGTTGTGGTTATGGTTGCTATGGACCCCAGCCAGCAATCAAGCCCCAGGCAGCAACTTGCTCACTCCCCCACTAGTGCAGTCAGGGAGAGAACTGGAAGGGTAAAAAGCTAGAAAGCTTGTGGGTGGAAAAAAAAGATAATTTAATGGGGAAAACAAAAGCCACACATGTGAGCAAAGCAAAACAAGGAATAGAACCACTGCTTCCCATGGCAGGCAGGTGTTCAGCTGTTTCCAGGAGAGCAGGGGCCCATCACACATAATGGTGACTTGGGAAGACAAACACCATCACTACAAACATCCCTCCCCTACTCCTGCTTCCCCCACTTTCCATACTGAGCATGATGTCACATGGTGTTGAATATCCCTTTGATCAGTTGGTGTCATCTGTCCTGGCTGAGTCTCCTCCCAACTTCATCACCAGCATGGCAGTACGGAAAGCAGAAAAGGCCTTGGCTCTGTGTAAGCCCTGCCCAGGAGTAACAAAAACATCTCTCAGCTATCAAGCCTGGGTTCAGCACAAATCCAAAGAACAGCCACTTGGAAGAAAATTAACTCTACCCCACGCCTAAGCAACACAGGAGCCTACACCAACACAGAACGCTGCACTGGGGCTCGGAGAGGGCGGGAGCGGTCGGTGCCCGTCCCGGGGCTATCCGAGCCCTCAGTCCCTGCAGGCCCCGGGGACACGGCGCTCGGCGGGACCGGCCCCGGGCTGTGCAGTGCCCGCGCCGGCCGCCAGGTGTCAGCACAGCCCCGGCCGTGCCGCCCGGCGGGGCCCGGTGCAGCGCGGCACGGAGGCCTCGCCCGGAGCCTGCTCTCACGGAATCGTGGAATGGCCTGGGCTGGAAATGAGCTGAAACATCATCTACTTCCAATCCCCCATCGTTGACAGGCACATCTTCCACTAGATCAGGTTGCTTAGAGCTGCATTCAACCTGGCCTTAATCACTTCCATGGATGGGGCATGCACAACTGCTCTGGGTAACCTATTCCAGTGTCTCACCACCCTTACAACAAAGAATTTTTTACTGATATCTAATCTGAACCTATTCTCTCTCAGTTTGACATCATTCCCCCTTGTCCTGTCACTACATAATCTCACAAAATGTCTCTCTACAGCTTTCCAGTAGGTTCCCTTCAGGTAATGCAAGGCCACAATTGGGTCACCCTAATGCCTTCTCTTTTCCAAGCTGAGCAGTCCCAATTATTTTAGCCTTTCCTCAAAAGAAAGGTGGTCCATCTTTCTAATTAACTTGGTGGCCTTCGTTTGGACTCGCTCCAACAGGTCCATGTCCTTCCTGTGCTGTGGAGACCAGAACTGGATGCAGGTGGGGTCTCACCAGAGCTGTTCTTTCCACAACTACTTCATTGCTGCTGTGCTGTGAAGAGCTACCAGCAGGAGTATCATTTTAACTGTTGTACCATGTTCCTCCAGCACCCCGCTCCAGAGGCTGGTGGGTCAGCAGTGGCTGTGGCACATTTTGTGCTGGACTCAGTGGGCCTGTGGTTAAGGAACTGAAAATACCTGACAACTGGTCCATACTGGTGTGACAACTCTGCCATTGCTTGTTGGCCCACGTGTGATGTCTCACTGCTGCAGGACAGTCTGAGTATCTCTTGGACCCACTGGAGTTACTGCAGCTGATCCACAAACCTGAGTGTAGATACTCTGCATTTCTGGGGCTGTTGTTTAAAACAGGTCATGTCCTAGGATGTTCTTCAGTGGCTCCAAGTCTGTTGACCAATTGTTCACCAGTGAAAAAAAAATATCTGTGCCTCTCTCTCTCCCTCAGTCCCAAGAAATCCTTTTTTGAATCTTTTTTTTTCAGTGTAAGAGGCATAAAATGAAATACCAACATATATAGACTCAGAATTAAGGCCAGAGAGTTGTGAACATCTAATGATTTTATATTTGGACCAAAAAAAAAAAAAAAAAAGTGGGGTTTTTTTTTGCATGACACACAATTATTGTTACATAACAGAAAACAAGATTTGCAGCATCCCAGATTTTCCTTTGAAATGAGCCTCCTGGCTTATCAGCAGGCAGATGATCTAAGGTCAGTTAAGCTGGATCAGGAGTGAGAAGTTTCTCACATGCTTCCAGAGTGGAAAACAAGGAGGAGAGAACAATGGGATCTCAGGGTACCTGATGTCAGAGAGTGAAGGTCCTGCTTCACTGTCCTTACAGCACTGTTTGTTGTACACGAAAAGGGTACACTTTGGAGTAGAGGAGTAGCACATACATCCTGTTCAATATCTTTGGTGTTTTCTTCCCACAGTGTCTTGGGCTTGCATATGTTACACATGGATCTTTATCTTATGCAAACTGCTGTTGTGTATTAGTCACGCATTACTATTCCACTTAGGTTTGCACAGAATCAGATGCCCAACTAAACTGATTTGTTCAATTATCACACTTAAGTTTCTAGATTAGCTACAGCCATCAAAAATCTTCTGTAAGAAAACAACATAATCAAATAGAGATGGGAACTGGCCTGCGGCAGGTGTCACTTTTATTTACCTGAGTGTCCACTTAAACTCCAGAGCAACAACAATGTGGCAGCTAGATTGTACCTTTATACCAGGAAAAACCTGCAGAGAGATTGGATGGCTTCTCTCAGCTAAAGAGTTTGAGACTATATTTTCATTCCAGAAGGGCTTGATAAATAAAAATTATTTATTTGGCCAAACACAAAATCAAAAGAGATTGCACCTCTTGGAAGGAACTAGATGCAACCTTCTGTCCTACTATGTGGCCTGATGCAACTAAAATTGAGAGTGTAGATTTTAGTCACATGCAAGCAGTGTGGTAGAGGGATGTAGTTGCAGTTTGTATTGTGCAGTTCTCTGAGCATTCTCAGATCAATAATGCTTTTTTAAGCTTGGTGGCAGCATTTGTCCCCTTGCTGGGAATTCAGGGCTAAATTCTGAATTCAGTAAGACACTGAGCAGGGGCGGTCGGGGAGTGGAACATGAATTGCTCTGCTGATCCTGCACCTGTGAAATGGCGCAGAAGGAAATGGTTTGGCTAGCATAAATTAAGGCAGCTCTGAGACTCATCTAACATACCTCAGGAATTCAGCCTGCCAGCACAAAATTAGACAGTGTAAAAAGCTGGCTAAACACTACGTATCTTCCATAGCTTCTGAGAGTGACAAAGCCAAGTGACATTGTCAGAGCTCTTCAATATTAAAAAGAAAATAACACTGTTTAAGTAATGTTTTGAAAACACAACATGCACACCAGGGTATTTAATGTGTTAGCTAGTTTAGATGAACCTTTGGATGTCTTGCAAGGAAAACAATCTTTTTGTAATGAATCCCATCCAGCAGAAAGAGATCCAATTCAGACTAATTTGCTAGGCACCATCACAATGCTTAGGACAACATTACTAATAAGAACCTTTGGAAATCTCAGAGTAAGTATAAAGACTAATCTTTTACGACAAACTATCTCAGCTTGTCCACAGTGAAGACCTTTGATCTGTCTAGCTGAACTAGCCTACGGGTTTTTGGCTTTTAGTTGCAAAGGAGAAAACACACAGGCTGCCGAAGCGGGTACACTGATCCTAGTCTTCCTCTTCTAAACTTAGATCAATAGTTCTTTGTTCCAGTAGCCTCTCATCCACATAGGGAGTGTTCAGTGTGTATCAGCGGACATGCGTCCTATGCAAAAGGGTGTCTTGCAGCCATGCACGAAATCAAGCATCATAGGACTGGGAGCATGCCATGTACAAGGTACTGCTCAGTGCAACTAAGATGCTTCAGGCCCCTCACCTGAATCTGTTACAGAAGAGTTACAGAATCTGAAGAGATGATGGAGTCAAAATTTGCAAGGACAAAATTTAATTTTTTCAGCATGAAGCAGCAGATTCAAGTTAATTGACTGGTGTTAATGGTTTTTACAAGACACTGGTAAAGGTCAAGATCATAATAGACATTTCAGCTCCTGAAGATTTATGTTACAGTTGGTTTTCTGAAGAGGGTGAATCCTTATCTGTCAACAATACTGACGCTCTTCCATAGTTTCTTAATCCAGAGAGCACAACCAAAAAGATTTCATTCTGAATTTGGCCCAGCAGAAAATTCAATCAAGCCATAGTTCATGCCTTGCCACCCTCTTTCTTGTAGGCTGTTGAGAAGGCAGCCAGACACATGCTACAGACTGGACAGATTGCTCTGGTAGTCCTCTCTCTTCCAGACATTTCATGAAGACCTTAGTTACCTCACTGACATGCAATTAGCTGTGCAACTCTCGAGGGACAAATATGCCAGCTTTCACAGCCTTATGGTTATGGGGTACCTGATCACGTTACAGGAGGACAAGAAAATAATGTTCTGCCATGTAACCTTATTCACGGGATCCCCCTTTTAGGAAACTGAGTATGTGCATTCCATGGTGGTCTGTGTTTCCATCTGGAGAGAGGATAAAGTGGTCATATAATGGAGAAGGTCTTCAGGATATGATCCTCCATAAGGGACTGAGACTAGATCTAACCATGATCTTCCCCTACAAGGGAAGATCAAGTCGTTTCAGCCGTCCTCTTTGCCAGTGGTTTCTCCCCACCCCATCTTTTTGTGGACCTGCAGTGGGAGCCAGCTACGCGGCGTATGGTCGCTGAGGACTCAAGCAGCGAGCGCAGTTCGAGTCGAGGGCGCTGCAGAGCGCCGAGCGCCGCGACCGGCCCTGCCTCGAGTCACCGCGGGGGCACGGACGTGTCCATGCACAGGCTCCTGCGGGCAAGTGTCTACGCCTTGGCAGCAGCAGGAAACTTGCTTCTCCGCCCTAGAGCTGCACCTTTGCCTGCTTTTCCCCCCCTCTCCAGCGAGCAGAGGGCGCTCCGCCCTCAGAAGTGAGACCTCGGCACATTCCTGGGATGTAGCTAAACCACACGCACACCCTGGGAGACAAAAAACCCGAGCTCAAAACTGGGAAGAGGGTGGTTGAAGGCCTCGGAAAGGCAGGCAGGCAGCAGCCGGCGAGGCGGGCAGGGTGCGGGAGGCGCCGCCAAGGGCAGCCTGGGCCCGGGCCCCGCACCGCCCAGCGGGATACCCCCGCGCCCACCACATTGTGCGGCGCGGCGGAGCGGCCACAATGCGCGCTGCTCTCTGGGGGGATGGGGGTGGGAGGTGGGGGGTGGAGACAGACACAGGCGGAGTCAGGGCTCAAATTCTTGAACCTTTCACATCCTTTCTGTAATTTGAAACATACTTGTTCCCATGCCAGAACCTTTTTTTCCTTTTTCTTTCTTTCTTTTTTTTTTTCTTTTCCTTTTTCTTTTTTAAATTCCTTCCTTGAGGCTGTGGAAATACATTCAGAGAAATAAAAAAAAAAAGGAAATAAAGTAAGGAAAGAAACGAGGGGAAAAAGCAAGCCCACTACTTATCCGAGGTTCCAAAACAAAACAGAGAAACGTGAGAGCCCGGCCCTCCCCAAGCACAACTGCTGGCGGGCTCAGATTTCCTTTCGGAGGGGTCATGGCTGCTGCAGTCACGGGTTTGGAACGCAGCTGGTCCTGCCTGCAATAAGGAGAAAAAAATCCCTGCTCTTCTGCAAACGGTATTTGTCTCCTTTCGCTTCACAAGCTCATTGTGCTCAGAGAAAGGAAGCCATTTGCAAAACGCTTGGGGCACTGGATCCCCATTATCTTCAGTGTGTCATTCCCCCTCACCACTCCCAGCCCCTTCCATCCACCCTCCCAGCTGGCCTGCCTGGGAGGGAGGAGACACATGTATGTCCCTCTCGTGTGCACTTCAAGTCACATACCTACAAGCACTTCAATTTATCTCAGACAGTCCCCATGATTAGTGTGGGGTGTACACATATGACAGAGGAAAAGTGGCTAAGGTACTGTCTGAAACATTTTGCATGTCCCTAATCACCCAAAAGGCACAAAGCAGCATGGAGTAGCACAGAGCACTCTCTTGCATCAGCTGGGCCATACTGCCCACCCCTTTCCCCCTGGGTAAACCACAGCAGGTGATTGTGGTGCAGCAGGTATTTTTGTTTGCTTTGTGTAAGGAAGTAACAATTACCAGTGACAATAAATGCCTCCTCGAGTCAGAAGTGACCTGAAGCTCCGAGTTCCATACAAGCATTTGCAGTGCAGCTGCCTTGCCACTGCTGGAACAGGGCTGCTAAACTGACAGAAGCACCTACCCCTCTTTCCTCCACTCAGGGAGTCACACCCTGGTCTTTCAAACCAGAAAAACAAGGATGAGGAAAGAAGCTTTCATGTTTCACTGCCATTATCATAGGTCATTACTGTGTTAATATGCTATCGTGCTGTTTACATGTGTATGTATATGGGTGGGTGTGAACAACCCTTAAGAAGGCATGAGATTTTCTAGGAGAGACTCAAGTGGGCACATGTACCTCACTGAAGCAGCTGGATGAGTGCCTCTCCAGGAGTCACCTCTGTACATGGGGGAGAAGCCATCCAGAGGGAAGGGCAGTCTGTGTCTACAGGATACAGTCCTTACATGCTGTACTACTCTGTCACAGCCCCTGGTCTGCAGAGCTGAGGCCAGTTGGGGAACTTGGAGAGTATTTATGTTTCCTCGGGTGTATAGCTAGAGAAGAAGGTACAGTACTCTCTAGAAGACAGAGAAGGGGCAGATACATTTTTTTATTTTATTGGAAGAGACATTGTGACATTTCAGGGTTTCCCCATAGCCTTTCAGCCATGTTCCCCAGGTAGGACAGCAATTAGGTTATGCCCACTGGGGAACTCCTCTCCTTAATCCAGCTCCTGGCAGTACAAGACACCACACTGATACTTTGCAGTTTGGCAGGAAACACCATGAAGCCCATGTGTGCTTAAATATTTCACATTACGCAGCAAGTGCTGTTCTGGCTGCCTGAAACACTGCAGCATTTGGGCTCTCTCTCTCTGAGAAGATAAAGCATCCTTATAGTTTAGCTGTGTTTATCCTGAAACCCTCAAGACAGTCTTTGTCTCTGAGCTGGTCATTTGGAGCTCACAGCTTCTTCTGAATGTTGCCCTCACATGGAAGCCATCATGCTCAGGGTATCCCTTCCACCACTCTGTGTCCATCCTTTGCTCTCAGCCCAGATTCCGGCTTTTTAGCCAATACGACTGTAGCTGAGTGTCTTGGTAATCACATTTCTATCGCTTTGCAAATAGGCCTTAGCTACAAACACAAATGCTCTGCTGATTTTTTCTTAGGCATCATGGATACTGAAGGGTTATTAGTGCTCTATTCAAGCCTATGTTGGCAGTCCCCACCCTCTTCAAGATTGTTATGCAAGCCCAGTTGGAGCTGCTATTAAATATGAGACAAGACCTCAGTTAAATATGTATTAAGTTACAGATTTCTAGGGTGTTACCAACTTTCTAGAGATACCACACGTGACTCACTGAACTAGATGACAGACTATGAAATAAGTTATTTCATCTGGTCATATTTATCAGAGCAGGTTTGTCCTGCCTTTTTTTTACAGGGATCACTGTCTCATAGGTAGCAAGCAAGTGAAATTAAATCTGTTCTTACAGGTATTGCTTTCTGCAGTTCATTTTTACTGTGTTCCAGTCCCACACACCTGATCATACCCTGGTTAGCTGACATGAAACAATTCAGTCCCCTCTGATGCAAAGATTTTGCAGGAAGACACCTAGATTTCTTTCAGTCATTGTTCAATGGACAGATTCTGTAGATAGACTCCTATCCTAATCCAAATGGTGTGTTAAATTATGGAGAAAAATCAGCACTTGTCATTTTTCTGGAAAATAAAATGTTCTGGAGCATGCTCTTCTTCCCTGGTTGCTTCCCTCTACCCATCACAAGTCCCAAGCACCATCTGTGAACCTCTGCCAGAGCTCCTGCCCTAAAACAAACAGCATGCCAAAGGTAAGTGGGCCGGAGCCTTAGTCTGCAGCTTGTCACTGCAGCTTGTCACTTGTTGGGGTGTTGGGCACCTCTAAAGGGATAGTAAGTCCTTCAAAATGGTAGCTGAAAATTCTCCTTACATAGGGAAATCTCTGTCAGATGCTAGCTAAGAGAGGCGTCCTACCCATCTGGCCGCACTGCAGAAACAGGTGGCATTTAGGCCACAAGCCAAGAGCTCCTTAGCTGTTCAAACTGGGGACCTTTGTATCCTTAAGACTGAAGGCAAGTAAGAGAAGCTCTTATCTTTCTTTGTCCCTGTATCAGATCCTAGTCTTAGGGCATGTGTCTGGGATAGTCATGCCAATAGCTGCAGGCAGAAGAAACCTTCTGTTTTATAAACACCAGCTTCCACCCAATTGCCTTTTACATACTAGGCTGGTTTTTCATTGGTGAAGTGAGTTTGAAGAAGGGAATAGGACAGTAAGAAAATGCAGCCCACGGTCAGAGGCAGTGAAGTAAATACTAACATGACATCAAAGAAAAGAGCTGAGACTCTCTGCTGACAGAACTTTGCAGGGGTTGTGAGGGGACAGGTTATAACAGGCTGGCTGGAGTCACAGAAGTGCTGGGAGATGGAGGGGTGCAAACTTGGGAGCATATGCTCTTCAATTACTTCAGTCTCTGTGCAAAGGAGTGTGCACAGATTCATGAGGGGTGAATGCAGGGGACTGCTGTAGTAGACTTGTCTTCTCTGCTAACCTCTAGAAACTGGTTCCTTTAGAACAGATAAGAGCACGTAGGCAGACTTGAAACGAGGACAAGAATCCTGAACTCAGCATGACTTCTAATTGCTTGTTCCAGACACAGCCTGTGACTCCATTCCAGGCTCTGGGAAGTCCAAAGGACAATTTAGCCACACAGGAGGGATCCTCCTGCATCCTTGCATAACATAGAATTAAGGTGGTGTCTGGGTGACAGCATGGCTCAGGGTGACAGGGATTCTTGACCCTTTAACAGTGATTTGCAGTGAAACATTTTGGCACATAAGTCTGTTTCTCCCTCTGATTTTATCTTCTCTTTTACAAAATGATGCAAATAAAGCTAAGCTGCCTCACAGCTTGTGGATATCTATACTATACTAAACAGCCCTACAAGGAGAGGAGTAAAAAATAGTAAAGGACTAATATGAGTCTTTGCAAGGACCTGTGTTCATGCCAGGAAAAAGTATGATCCATAGTCCTGCTCCAGATCAATTCCCCAGCCTGTTCCAGTCAACTGTGACTTTTGTTAATGCCTGTCCTGGGGCTAGAAGAAGGCAAGGCCAACAGTTCAGTTTGCTTTGACAGGACTGAGCCCTGCTTGAAAACACTAGGAAACCTCCTGAGTCAGCAGCTCACTTGCTCCTACTCTTGGAATAGCTGAGATTCCCGGACGCAGTAACTTGACTCTGCTTCTGGCTCAGGGCAGACACAAGCTGAAAGGCAAAAAAAAATCCCCTCCTGGCCCATTAACGAGGCCTATTCTGGGTTCAGGAGAAACCAGTCTGACTGATGAACTCCCCTGGCTCAGGGGCTCTGGCTGGGGCTGGGAGAGTTATTCTTTCCTTATTCAGCAGACAGGAGGATGTTAATGGAGAGCATATGGGAGGGGAGGGAGTACTGTGGATATTGCTGGAGGACAGCCAGACTGCATCAAAGCCCCAAGAAGCCTATTCTCCATCCAGGCAATGCTAAAACAGGCCACGGAGAGATGAGAAATCCAGCTGTGATACAGGGGAGTTAGGAAAAAAGCCCTCTGCCTTCCCCAGCTTTTTTACTCCCACTCCTGATGGGACAATGGGGCAGTATTGTCACATAGTCCTGTAGGCATGGTATTCATAGCGGAAGCCTTTCTGGGGAAGAGCACACTTCAGTCAGGCACCCTGTCCTGAGAGTCATGCTACTTCAGGG
Source organism: Ploceus nigricollis (assembly GCA_013399945.1). Classification (NCBI taxonomy): domain Eukaryota; kingdom Metazoa; phylum Chordata; class Aves; order Passeriformes; family Ploceidae; genus Ploceus; species Ploceus nigricollis. The sequence continues at coordinate 75,203 of VXBC01007970.1, forward strand.
AAGCAAGAACTGCCTCTGTGCTTCCAAAGTGCCATATAATTTATGGTGCTATAGAAATGATGAATTACAACAGTCCTGCAGTATAGATATGGAAAAGCCCTGTTAACTCCTCCAGCCCATCTCCCAGAGCTGATGCAGTACTGTTGCCTCTCACACATTTCCTGTGTTTGTCTGGACATGTTTAGAACAAGCAAGCAACTGAGGTTCATTTATTTTTCACTTCTTAATTCTACTTTAAAAATAACCCCCAATGTCATTAAGGTAGTGTGGATTACCCAGCCACTTGGATATGTCTAGAAGGATGGAACAGGGTGCATCAAAGGTAGCCCACATCTGCCTTACCTTAAAGATAAAATGGAGGACTGGCCAGTGAAGACTTGATCACAGTTTGAACTAAGAAACTTGCCATTAAGTAGGAGGGCAGCTAGAACCAACTCTGGTAAAAATTAGGCGTGTCCTTTTTGGCTCCTGACAATCTTAATGTAGCCCTGACCAAGGCAGATTTTGGGCACCCATGATGCTTTGCCTTGCATCATTCACCAGATCTTAATTAACTAAGGAGCCTGGCTTGTTTAGCCTAGTGAAGGGGTATATAATTGCAATCTATAAATAAATACTTCAGGGGATGAACACATGGGGAGGAGAAAAAAGCTATTTAAAGATAAAGGACAATGCTGGCACAAGAACAAATGGGTATGAAGTAGCCATGCATACATTTAGGCTAGGGATTGTCAGGTTTCTCATGCTGAACACATTGATGCTCTGTGAAGGCCAATTAAAGGGTTTAGTAAGGCCAAAAGTCAAGCTGGTTTTAAGAAGCAGCTAAACACATTTCCTCAGCTGATTGTACGAAGTGGCTGGCTATGCAAGGAAAGGAGCTGGACTTGGGAAACCTAGAAGGAATGTCCTGAGGCATTTTGGGCTGCAGTAAGTACAGGATGAGTTCTGGCTAACCAGCTGCAGGGCTCAGTAGGAGCAAGGTGGGAAAAAACAGAAGACTAATAAAACCTGAGAAATTTCAACTGCACCTTCATACTGCTTTCCAGTACCTGAAAAGGCCCCCAAGAAGAATGGAGGGGGACTTCTTACAAAGTAATGTAGTGACAGGACAAGTGGCAACAGTTTTAAAGTGCAAGGTTTAGATTGGCTATAAGGAAGAAACTTTTTACAAGGAGAGTGGTGAGGCAAGGGAACAGGGTGCCCAGAGAAGATGTGGACGCCCAATCCCTGGAAGAGTTGAAAGACAGGTTGGAACAACCTGGTCTAGTGGAAGGTGTCACTGCCCATAGTAGTGAAAGGCAAAATAAATTAATAAATTTATTAGTTAATAAAGGGGGGTTGGAATTAGATGATTTTTAAGGTCCCTTCCAACCCAAACCAATTCTGTGATTCCATGATGATTCTATAAAGCATAGCAGGCAGATTATAAATCCAGGTAACACTGAAAACTGAAACTAACCCCTCTCCAATGAGTAGGCTGGCCAGCTTGATTACGAAGAACAGGCAGGAAAAAGTATCTGTGATTCGTTTGTGTGAAAACCTAGGCAAGAGAAAAGAAGAAAAGAAATAATGATTGGTTTTCCTGTGAGCAGTTGAGGTAGGGAAGCCCTTAAATTTTGTTTTACCATCCTCAGAGGCAAGAAGATCTCCTAAGCCAGAAAACCTTAAGCCATGAGAACATCTTGTCATGTTCTCCAGTGAAGTAACAGCTCAGCCTGACCTCAGGCTGAGACCAATACTGCATGCAGTAATCCTTTTCTGTGAAGTCATTTGCCAAACAGACAGTGGGTGTCTTTCCCCATTGCTTTCCTGCAAAACAGAATATGAGAGACCTTGACCCTTGACTAATGCATGCTGGAGAGGCAGATGTCCAAATCTTAGCTGTCTTATCCAACTGGAAGCTATAACAATAAATCACACACTCCAGTTTACACCACCAGTGCAAACAAGATAATGGTACCTTATACCAGAGAAAGATCTGTTGTAATATAGCATTTTGTTTCATCCTGTTCCTGCTGAGAGTAGACGGACAGGCAGCGGAGAAGACACAGCTATACAACTGGCAGAGACCTCTCGTACTGAGGGAGTTTTCCTGTGGGAATCTCCTGCCTGTTTGAGTTCTCTCTATGCTCTATAACCACTGCAAAGCAAATTTAGCAGAGAGCAGAGAATCCATCTTAAAATGCCTTAGGGGGGACAGAAAATACGGTATAAATGGAACTGCAGCAATGTCTCTTCTAATTCTTGTAATCTGTCACCTAGCTGTGGCAGTGATAGGTACTTTAGAAGCCCACAGACAGTCTGAGTATGATTTGATCACATTAGTGGTGGCCTATGCATCAAGAGATTCAGAGGTTTTATTCAGAAAAGCATTAAAATAAAGATGGTTGTGCTTTCAAATCTCTTTTGTCTGGAAAGGGGTTATCTCCTAAGGCTGGCTTTACTCCTGACATTTCTCATTCTTTGCTTTTCTTTACAGATCAGAAATAGAACATGAAATGCCTTGTCTTGCTATTTTCATCATTCTGCAGTCAGTCTCAGCATGAATCTGAGGCTATGAGGGTGGGAGGTGACGAGCTGAGTCAAGTTTGAAATATGGTTCCTTGCACTAGAAGGATATAGATGTGGTTTCTGTGTAAGTCACCAGTTCAGGTTTTCTTGGTACTGAAAGGTGATGACTGTTATGCTCTATGAGAGCTGTTAGGCTCTCTTGAATTGAGGTAGAGGATTTCCATCCAATTACTAGCTAACTTTATGCAGTAGTCTAGGAAGCTGAGAACTGCATGAATGAAAGCACCAACATGTTCACTGGGGAAGAGCACACAGGGAAAGTTTGTCCTGTCACCACTTGCATTCCTGGCTGAATGAAGCGTTGATATTTTTCATCCTTCATGTTTAAAGTTCTTGGTCTGATAACCCTCATCAAGTTGAATCAACTATTAAGATAGGAGAGAAGGGGGGAAATTATTTTCCTTTGAGGAAGGGCTTTTATTTTAGATGCAAACCAACAGATTTCTTTTTCCTTTGACCTCCAAAAACCAACGAGAATTTATTGGTCATTTTCACATTTTTAACTGACATTTTAATTTTCTTAACAAAAACATTTCAAAAATTGAGGACCTCAGTAAATCTCTAAAGCACATGGTGAAAAGTGTTCACGCAGACCATAAAATTGTAACTCTGGATTTGTACAATTCATGCTTATGGTCAGTCATTGCAAGCTTTAAAGAATCTACCACTTCAGCCATCACGAGAAGGCAGTAAATCTGGATTATGCATTGAAAGTGCTTAGGGAGTCTGGGTATTTATACCAATGAAATGTCAAAATATTTTACTGACATGCTCCATTTTTTACATTCTTTTACTAGCAGTTAATTTCTTTAATGTGTATATATATTTTTTAATGCTGACAGTTAAATTTTGGCTATTATTAGTTTGCAACTGGTTAGGCCTTCTCTCATCAAAACAGGAGTCTGAACAATTTCACGCACATGGCACCTTGGGCAGAAGATAGTGGAAACCTTACAGATATGTGCATGGCTTAGGCTGAATATAGTTAGAGCTACCTCTTTGGAAGCTCTCCAGATGTCATACACAGAATTCCTGGCTGTTTCCATAGCAGTGATTCACGGGGTGCTGCTGCTAAAGAACCTCTGTCAGCCCCAGGTGTCTTCACATGGGACCAGAGCTGTGAAAACATGAAGGAGAAAGGGGTGACTCAGTAGGGAATCTTTCTTCTGCATCAGAAGCACTTTAAACCACCCAAGGGATGCAGGCAGCAAGAAATATAAACTGAAGTGCCTGTGCGGTGTCCATCATATGGTGCCTTTAAGAGAGGTCCAAGTCAACCCTAGTACCCAAAGCAATGCAGTCATGTTAACGTAGCCCAGCTGGGCTCCTTAGCCTCTATTTTAAATGTATGCACTGCACACAGATACTTTTATTTCCTGACCCAAATTAGGTCTCTTACTAATTTTGAGCACCTCTGTATGATACTGCCTGGTGCTACACAGGTGCTTTCTACTTTCCAGTAGAAAATGTGCCAGGAGAACATTTTCTTTACAATAGAAGATCACTTAGAAGAGGCCCTATTCCTTTTGGATTGACAATGAAGTCACAGAAAACTGGTGCATAAAAGATTTAAGTATACATAACTAACTCAGACCAAGCTCACTGAGGCTAAAGGAAGAGTGGAAACATGCTCATGGAGTCCAGATCCAGCCTCAGCCACTTGGTGATCCCACACTAGAAATATGGTATGGAATTTCTGATGCTGTTTTTAAACAGTTCACAGTGTTTCAATCCTGAGTGCCAGGGCCCCAGTACCCTCACTTGGGTCTCCCCTCACCCTGCCCACAGCCCAGGACCCCATTTCAGGCCTTAACCAGCAACATCACAGGACACTGGTCTCCAGCTTCCATGGGGGAGCTGACATGGCAGCCCAGCCTAGGCCTGCCCCCATTCCCAGGGAGGTGCCCAATGCCCAGGGCTGGGACTGCCTTGGTGCCCTTTGCTGGGGTAGTGGGGTGAGCCTGGGCTGGCAGGCTCTGCCCTGCTGCCCTGTGGCTTTCCCTGAAGCTCCCTACAGCCCATCCCCAGGGGCCACCAGCCCTTGCTGGCCCCTGGTGCTGATTCCTCTATGCTCAGTAGCTACTGCCAGGCTCTTTCCTACAGGTCAGGATGTTAAGAAGAAAGGTCAAACTCCAAAGATAATCAGTTAATACTGCCAAGTAGAAAACTAATGATCATAACCATGGGCTCCCTCCTCCTGCTCCTCAGAGCCCAGACTACATACTTAAAGGCATAATTGAATATAAAACATATACTTTAATTCCTGGCAGAAAGAGAAACTGCTTTTGGATTTGAAAGCCCAACTACCCTCTCACCCCATGAGGAAGGTTTGGTTTTATTGTATTGTCTATTCTCTCCTCTAAACAGCTCTCACTTCCCACTTTGAGTCCTTCTGGCAAGTATTGATATGCTTCTTTCTTGCTATGAAAAGGATACCATGAACCTGTCATCCTTCAAACTGTTTCTCAGCTCACTTTTGCTATGGTGTCTCTGTGAGTTAGGTATGAACTCTAATAATTTAAAGATATGGTTTGTTGAACTTGCTAAGTATTTACAAATATTTGGCAGAGCAAGCAAGAAAAACTCAAACAAATTACATTCCTAGCTTTGCATCCCTCCCCAAGTATGATATGGTAGTTATGGATTACTTTACTACAAACCCCAGGGAACAGTTTAGGTATGAAGCAGTTTTGGAAAAAAACCCCAGAAATTCAGAGATTAGAAAACATTTGAAAAGTCAACTTTTGCCAGATTATGGCACTAGAGGCCATGCAGTGAACCCTTCCTTACTCTTTGTCCTTGACTGCTCCCTTAAATACAATATGCTGAAATGAATCAGCAGATCAAAGGGCAGATCATGACTGAGGCCCTTTCTCCAGGCAGAGGAGGCCAGGCAAAGCTGGCCAGGTTTAAAGGGAGGCTTCAGATTTGCCCTGAAATCTTTCAATACAGTTCTGGGCCTTGCCATTCAAAAGTCAGAGGGACGTTATGTTTACTTAATGTTATATTTTAAAGCAGATGCAGATGGAAGAGAACTGTGTACAAGACCTGCAGTATTATACAAATGTTTGAATCATGTGCTGCTGACCCTGAGGACAAGAAGCCTGCTCTGGCAGCAAGAGAGCCACTAATTCTTAGGTGATGTAGTAACATCAACATCAACAGGCTCATGCTGTGAGAAGACAGCCTTGTGTCGTATCTCAGAGCACTCTGTGGGGCATTTTAAAAAATCCATACTGTAGCAATGGTATGGAACATAAGGGTGCTTGTAAGGGATCTTTCTTTATTTTCAGGCCATAGCCATACAATTTGAGCCAATACAGATGGCACATATAGCCATGTGGAAGATTTCATTCTTTCCAGCTGGTCCTCATTACCATTTGCTTTCAGTAATTTCAAGGAATACTGTAGCTGCCATTTCCAAGTCTCTGTCAGACTTTCTTCCAGAGAGAGGGATTCAAGCGGCTTTAGTTGTTCCATTTTTTTTCACAAAGAAATCAGACTTCTTCTCATACAGTGTAATAAAGGCACTGTGTCCCCAGGAGGGACTAACTCTCATTTCCTGGCTCAACACTGGAGGCAGGTAACTTACAGAAATAATTCTGCAATCTGCGACTACTGTTGCTACTCTGGATCTGGCACTCTTAGCAGAAGGTTTGGAAATGAATTGTCTGTTTACAAAGGAAGCCCAGTGTAGTCAGGACTGGCTTGTTCTATAAGGAGTACAGAAGGACTCCCACCGCACTACTAAAATAATAGGAAGAGTAACAGGGATTGCTACAGGAATGAGTCATAGGTGTGCAGAAAACCCAAAGGAGGCACTGATTTTCTCAGATGCACAGAGGTAGCTGTCACCTCCTCACAATGGCCATTCAGGGAGTGGAAGGCGAGCAATGCATAGACAGCCATCTTGTTTCTACTCAGACTCAAGAATCCTTGTTTGCAAAGTAAGAAGGAACAAAAATGTGTTGAGCAAAAGATTTAATTTCTCAGTGTCTATGGGGAAATCAACAGACAATGGGAAGCAACATAAAAAGCACATACATGAAAGACTGTTATTTAAAACCAGTTGACATAGTCATTTTCAGTGGAATCTGGCTGGCTGTAGCCAGTATTTAATTCAAAAATTCTTCAGGAATGAAGGTCTTTTGTAGGCCAGCTTTATTTGGCTGGGGTTGGGTTTTGCTTTTTCCCACATCCCGCCTGCTGAAGTTAGAGGTTGATGGCAGGGAGCCCGATTCCTCTGCCTCTTCCTGTGCAGGACACAGCCAGCCAGCATCACCTCTTTGTTAAATTGTCTGCTAGAACTGCTGTATTCAAGACAGGCTGGTGTGAGGCAGGGAAGGAACAGGATCACCTGATCTCCTTTCTGCGAACAGAGCAAAAAATTATCCGAAGGACGATCCATAAGGAGTTGAAGAAGTTAAAGAAACCACATACAGTGGGCTATGTATGGTCCTGTGGCAGTAACGGCTTTCCTGTTTGATAACTCAGAAGCCATTAAGAAATGGCTTCTCTTTGTAAAAGAGAGGCTTTCTTGCACAGCAGACAACAGCAGCAAAACACTTGCTCCTAGAACTAGACATAGAAAGTGAAAATAATGACAATTCTAAAGAACCTTTTTGAAGCACTGAGCCAAAAAAATTACATAATAATTTTCTATCCCATAAGAAAAGTACAGTTGAACTAAGGGCACTTAGAAACTCTGCCTTTATGAATGAGGGATACAAATATTAGTCCTGCTGAAATGTTCAGCAACATGTAACAGGTAGAAAATACACGGTAGGCTGGTGTGGTTGAGCTACTCCCACGCAAAGCCCCTAACATGAAAACAGTAAGGTAACCAACCCAAAGCCATCCTTAAATCAATAATACACTCCACTACAGTCCTCTCTCTGGTACACCTCACTTGCTTTCATTCTGTCTCCTGGGATGTTCAGCCCAGGTCTGCTAAAACTGAGGTATTGTCTCTTGTTGACTCTGGCAGGCAGGGGGGCAGGGAGCAGCTGATATGGCAACTCCAGATGTGCTTTTTCTATTCTTTGCAACTGTTCATCAGAAAAACAAAAAGCTCTCAGTTGCCATGGAGACAGTATCTCTGGCACTGATGTACGCAGTGGGCGGCAGCAGCTTCCCGGCTGTAGAGACGCCCAAGACCTGGTACTTTAGCAAACTACTCACTGCTGAGCATGCTCTGGAGCAGAAGGTTCAAGCTTGGATGACAGGCAGGACTTCCCAGAGGTGGCCAAGAAAATGAGAAAGTGGAGGATCCAAGGATCCATGGATTTTGCACCTGAAAAAAAGTCAAAGAGATGTTAAAGTGAATTAGGAGTCAAGGAAATACTGTATAAATCCCTGAGAGGCAGTACACAGAGAAAGCTGGTAGCCTCTTTTGAGATGAAAACATTTCCAGAGATTTGAAGTATTGTGTTTATAGAGATAATACGAGGAACAGTGGAGAAAATAAGCAAGATCTTTTTGCAGATGTTTTTCCAGGAAAGCAGTGAAAACTCTATCTTTTGAATCACTTAGAACTTATATCTGCACTCAGTAAAGGAAATGATCTTCTGCTGGTCCCCAGGAGACACACAAAATGAGACCAATTAGGATTTCTCCAGCTCTAAATACAAGGACTGTGCAAAGACATACTTTACCCTTATTATGTTTGAAAGTGAAAATGAATAGTGTGTTCCCCAGCTGAATTAAAATCAGGGCTTGCATTATGTAAAAAACCAGAGAAGATGATCTGTTCTGTCCTTAAAATCTCTGAAAACATGACAAAAACTGATCAACTGGGAATACCTATTATGGAGGCCAGTCTTAACAGTGTCCAGTTGATGATATCTCAGAGGACAGTGAGAATAGCAGATAATCCATCTGGCCATGAGTACATTGCATTCTACAGGGAAAGAAATTTCACTGAACCAGGGATGCAATCTCAAAAATATGAAACTTCTACCTCTTGTGTATACTGTATTTACCATATCTGATTACCACTCTTTTCCCAGGCAGATACTGCTAGTGATCAGAGATTATCCAGACTATTTTACAGCCCAGATCTTATAAATGGGCCACTTTTCATTTCTGGTGTAAAATGGTACATCCTAACTGAACTCACAGAAATTACTTGAATTATAACAACATTACTTTGTTTGGCTCTGAAGTGGGCAGTAGGACAAGGATCCACAAAGTGTACAGAGTAACCTCACTAATAAAGATTAGGCCATGGGATTGCTAGAAGAATTGAGTTCTGGGTTGTCCCATGACACAGAAGTAGATGTGACCTGCTGGATGTGCTCACAAAAACATTGGAAAAGGTCTGGAGTTCTGCCCACTCTCATCTACATTTTTCTTCCCAAACCAGTTTTGCTTCATTACCGTTCAAGAAACTGAGAATGGCTGCTGATAGGAAGAAGCCCTATTAGCAGAGACACCCTCCTGGAGGTGGTAAGGAATAGACATTAGGCTGCTGTCTAAATCATGCAGCAGTCTAGCTGGCCAGGGCTTATTCCTCCTGACATCTGCTTTCTGAGGTACTGCCATCCATATTAGATTCCGTCAAAAACCATTTTGCCACCAAGCTGAGTAGCTTCCTGGGACGTGTGTCGCTGCAGGGGGCCCATCATGTCCCATCCTTTGTCCTGGAGAGATGACATCCACCCTAGCAGCAGGGACTAGTGGGGGTTATAATACCTTTGTCCAGAAGCATTGGAGATCATTCCCCCATGGAGATACTCTGCATTTGGGTGGCTAAAATGGAACAAATCAATAATTTGCCACTGCAGAGTTAGAAATGCAGACACTCAGGATGTTTGCTCTGAAACAATCTAATTCAGGAGAGTGTTCCCATCAGGGCTCAGACGCAGAGGTGTCTGAGTGGATGATACCTTTTTAGATGAGTCCAAGGGAAATATATCCTACAGGGTGGGGCATGGAGAGTTCAGCATGTGGTAAGGAGTGACCCCACAAACCAGTGCTATCTTGGGCACATGATATAGCCAGAAGACTCATCTGGTTTTCAAAACTGAAATTCCTTTTCTGGACCTAAAATAATACATGGCTCTATTGGAGAACCGTGTGTTAATTGGTATTTCAATTTGACCAATTTAATTTCGCTTCCTAAATTTTCTATATCATAGATGGTTGGATGCAGCATCCTGCTACTTTAAGTGTTGCATAGCATTGCTATGCTCTGTTAAATAACTTCCTTCTTCCTTGCCAGAAATAGCTACATTTCAATAGTAAGTAAAGAGATCTTAACATTTATAGTTTCTAGAGCTTCTAGTTGGGATGGCTGAAATGTATAAACATAAACCTGTTTTGATTTTGCTGTCTGGAGAAGCAGCTGTTAATAGGGAGGAGCATCCAGTATGGTCAGTTTAGCCAGTCCACCAGAACCTGTCAGATAAAGGATATTTCTGCCCAACTACTCTCTCCTCAATGCTTTCTGCTGATCTCTGTATTTAGATGACCTGAAAGACACTACTCTGGAGCCTGAGGAAGACAGGATACTTCACTAGTGCTGTTGTAAACTGTGTTTTAGGCTCTCTGACAGTATATTGAGTTGGTTTAGACCTTGAGCAAGCTGATGGTGTTCCCCTTTCTTAGGAGTCAGCCCACTCAATAACAATGGAGACTGAAGGACCAGTCAGAGTCTCTGGCAGGGTGACCAGGAGGGTATTGCTGCTTGCAGGAGTATCTGAAGCAGTGAATGTGCCCAGCATGCCAGTGAGCTGTGTTCACTCATCCAAGGGCTGATTTAGCTCAGAGGTGGTTCATGAGACCTTGGGCCCTCTCTAGCTCTAGCCTTTCCCCTTCTCTCAGGAATAATAGCATGGGTTAAAAGCAGAAGGACTGAAGAAAGCACAGCCTTACTTAACCACACATGGAAATAAAGAAATGTCTACAGCAATATGGGGAATTAAGGGAGAGGAGGTAAAAGGAAGCAGGGAGATAGAAGAGGGAGGGAAGGAGAGGATGACAGGGGATCTTTTCCAGCCCTGCTTACAAGGTGCAGGATAATTCATGGCCCTTGTTTACACTGCTCCAGACCACATCACAGACATTCCTGGTTAATGGCTTCCATCTGGAGCAGCCATGTGCTGCCCAGCCTCCCCCTCACCATGCTGCCAGCAGAGGAGTGTCTCCCTCCAGACCTTCCAACCCAACTACTTCTCACTGCTGTCATTGAGGGGATTGGTTTGTCTGTCCCTGAGACATTACTGTCATGTTTCCCCCAGATAAGGGGGCTGGGATATACCTCAGACAGCAGAAAGACCCGTTAACGTGGGGCCCACAGGATGTGCTGGAAATGCAATGCAGGGACACCCAGTCATTCTGCACAAGCTCAGCCTAGGTCCAGCAGGGATTATTAGCTCTGGCTCAGCATCAACTCTGCTGGACCTGGGCTGCTTCCCAACAGGACCGCTCAAGTGTCTCCACATTGCGCCTCCCAGCACTCTGGATTTGGGAGGGTTTATTAGTTTGGGCACAGTGCCAGACATGAGCTGCCTTTCTGCATCTCTATAGTGCTTGAACTAAGTGAGTTTCACTGTGCTCAGAGCACAGTGGAAAGACACCCGCTTGGCTCTAAGGGAGTCCAGCTCTGGTCAGGCTGGTAGTAAGCCAGCCCTGGTGAATCCAACAGGATCTGTGTGAATTCTCTCATGTGTCTTTGCACCATGGTTCCCAGCCCTCACAGTCCCAGCAGCAGGGTCCTGAAACAACCCCACTGGTTCTTCCTGGGCCAGGTTTATCAGGTTGGGATCTACGTTTGGCAGAAGTGGCAAAGCTGCTCAGAGATCTGAACCAGATCTGGAATCAACAAGGCCACAGTCACACAGTGCAACACAAAGCCTCCATTTCTGAGTTCTGCCAGACCTGGTCTGGCTCAACTTTCTCTGCATCTGCAGCAAAGACTGAAGTGCAGAGGCAGAGCTGTGTGTGGGCTTCATGACCAGAACTTAGAGGATGGTGGAAGTCAAAGGTGCACAGTGGAACAAGTGCATGGCCAAAGGAGACAGTAGCAAAATCTGCTGCAGATCTGAGTGAGCTGCACCCAGAGGATCCAAGCCTTCAGCTGGCCCAGAAGACAGCAAATGTAACCTGCAAACTGAATTTAGACTATCATGACATGCAGAATATTCAGTGAAGTTGGAATCAAACCCAGGCTACCACAGCAGTTAAAAGTTTATTTATTTATTGAGTGTCCTACAAGATCATGGAGGTGTGGTCATGGGTTAAAGGGAGAGACATGGGAAGATCAATTTCTCACTCTGCTCTCTTTGTTTGTGTCATGCTCTCTCTCACACTCATTCTCGCAGCTAAGCAATATATTCCCAGCATCTGTCGAGTCTGATCTGCTCTAAGCTCCAATGAGAGGCAAAAGAGGAGCTGAGATGGGAATGAAACAGAATCCCGGTCTGTGACAAGGCACTGAGACTCCTCACTGCGCCCCATGCGGGTTGCCCTGTCATAAATCATCATTTGTCAAATTCAATAAGCATCCTTAACACAAAAATGATGCTGTCTCCTGGGAGCCTCAAGTGCCTGAAATTTTGCACAGATGTGGAGATACAAAAATATAAGGGAAGAGGGAAGGACAGGGGGGAGGAGGAAGGAGGACAGATTTTGCATGGCAGAAAGGTTTTTCTTCTCTACCCTCTGCTCCATTCCCATCCTGTTGCCCTCCACCCCACTGCCACACATGCAGCCATGTACGCCGTCTTCCTGGGAACACTGCAGACCCGGCTCCTGGCACATCTTTTGCATACTCTAAAAGGAGAAAGCAGGCTGTGTATGCAATATGGAGGGTCACAAGCCTACCACAAAAAGCTTGTCCCTGCTAGCCCAGAGACGTGGATGGCAGGAGGCCCCTGGGGGATGATGTCCTGCTTTGGACAGAACAGGTCATGGGGCACTTTCATTAGAATCATGCTGCTGCCATTTCCACTCCCTGCCAGCAACATGAGAGCTGTAGCTTTGGTTAGACACCCCATCCCTTATTGTGCAAGAAGAGGAGGCTGGAGAATAGGGCCACCTCGGGGGGTTCAGCTGTGAAATCTCACTATTCAGTGGAATGTGCTGCGCTCTGGCCAGAGCCAGGGACCAGCACTGTTGTAAGAAAAGGCTGAGTGCAGGCTGCTGTTACCACTGAAGCTTGAAAGCAGGCTCCATATATAAACATACAGGTTGCATTGCACCGTACATTATCTATGCTTAAAATGCCACGTATAAAAAGGAATATATGCAAGCACCCACAACAGCCATTTTGTCTCCCCCTCAGGACTATAGTGCCTGTCTCCAAAATATAAAGAGTGAGTCTCTGAAGCTGCTTGAGCTGAAGTAGCAGACAGAGGTGACAGACCAGCATCCTCTGCAGATCAGGCACCCATGGGACACAGGTCATGACATACACTCATGACCAGCTGAAGCTTAGTCCAGCTGCTCAAAATGCATCCCAGACAGGGTCCTGCTTATGTGACATCCACCAGCATGACTGACATCTGGGCCAGGGTGGATAAAGCAGGCTTGAACAGCCACACTCTTTTGCAAATGAAATTTGGGCATAGGGATACAGTGCAGTGCTCCTTGGTCAATGGCACGTTCACAGGCAGGCCAAGCTGCACAGCTTTCTTTGCACTTGCTCACACACCCTTGTTGTCAATGAATCATTCAGGTCACTGCAGACAAATCTCTAACCACCTATCACCATTTATCCTTCTAAGACATGTGTGCTATAGAGCAGCCATTTTAGAAAGAGTGTGAAGTTTTCTGAAACCTTTTCCAGAGGGTATTTTGAATGCCTCTACTTGCTGAGCCACACAGATACCCTGGTACCACAAACAAATTGCTGAAGTAGCAGACGGAAAGTATAAAACCACACTAAAATTCCAAATAAATATGAAAAATGCCTTCCGTAGATAAATATGCCTTGACTTTGAAGGTCAGAATATTGATCCATCTGAAGGCTAGAAGCAAGTACTCTATGCTGCACTTGTGATCCTCCAGTTGCAGTTATTATTATTATTGGCATTATTGTCACAGTAGCAGCACCTCAAGGACCTATTCAGGATCCAGATTTCATTACAAAAGGGACACTGAATTCAAATGAAGAGATTTGTGATGAACAGTCTGATTCAAAACAAAACCAAACTCTACATGACAAAGCAAACACAGCAAATCTTTGTGAATCAAGCTCAGTGCCACTGCAGCCAGACTGCTCCCAGCACCCAAGCCAGGATGTTAGTGGAGCTGTAAGCTCTCTGTACTGTACCACAGTCCCTTCTGGGACTGGAGTGTTGATATACCCAGGGATTAAGCCCATCGTGTAAGCAGCATATAAATCACAGACCAGTGCACTTGAACTACCTTTGGGGATGCTCTTCTTTTCCATCAAAAAATTCTGCATGAGGAAAAAGAGAGGAACAAGGCTATCTGGAACAAGGACCAGCCTCCTGATGCCACCACAGCTCTGACAATACGCCTGATGCCAGGTGGTCCCCAGCAAACATCCACTTCACCCACAGGCAGGTGGAAGGTACGTGCCTGTGCACTCACTGCAGGCATGCACAGATGGAGAGTGTGTGCCCTGCGCCATCGCTCCACGCAGGCACAGATGAGAGGCCCTGTGCAGCCCCTCTATGCACGGAAGATGTGGCGTGCCTGGCTGGGTGCTGCCCCCGCATACCCCATGTGTTCAACACACTCACCCCCATGGACCTGCCTTCTGCCCTGGCAGCTGTAGAACGGGACCTGCAGCCAAAGGCAAACACATTTCTGCCCAGGAGAAATGCAAGAGGACTGATTTTAACCTAGCGTACATGAAGAGGAGGAAAAGGGACACACAGAGGGATGGGTTGCAGCAGAAGCAGTGGGAATTCCTGGGAATGGGGTATTTGTTGAGGCAGCTACCTGTGCTGATCACATTTCTCCAACAGCAGTGGGTTAACCTGAGTTAACCCAAGGAGAGCTAGCTTGGGTGTGCCTCTGTGTTCTGCAAATACACTCCACAAATCCAGTTAGAAGAGTATGCCCAGAGAAACCTCCTAAAAGACACACTATGCTATAATATAGGTCAGTTATTTCAGACATGGAAATGATTCACTGAAACTGGGGGGAACTAATCTTAAAGAATAAATCAAATCAACTGTTTCCCCCACCATAATTCCTTGAAAATAGCTTTCCAACAAGATAAAGCTGTCTTTTTTTTTTTTTACACCTGCAGGGAGATACCAAATTCAATGACTGCTGGTGTAACAGGTCTGAATCTTGCCTAACTTCAGTCTTAAGCCAAGTAAATTCTATTTGGTGAAAGAAGTAAATATTTTTCTTTAAACTACCTTTCAAGGAAAGAAAGCCTATGTGAGTGTGCTGCCTACACACCTCTCTCCTTGTTACCCTTTTAACACTGTGATTAGTTGCAGTGCAATTCACAGAACCCTCATGCAATAAGTTTCAAGAAAATGAATGGCTGTATAAAGTACTGCAACCCAAATTAGTGTCTCCACAGAGCTCTGGAAGGGGGTCAAAATCTAACTGCAGCACACTCTGTTAGCAGCCAGCTGACCAGTGAGCCTGTACTGGTGCCCAGTCGGAACACAGGCTGCTTGTGTATATGTAGTCTCCTACTCAAGTGGGGTGTTGTAAAGATGTAGAGCTTACACAGGCTACTGTACAAACTAGGGAGTTGTAGGCAATGAGTCAACAGGAGATGAAGCATCATTCATTTACAGAAGATTCCATCAGCGGCACCCATTCAAAGCTGTTTGAAGGTCTGCACTGCCAGAGGCAATCTCAATAAAGATTAATTGATAAATTACAGAATGTCTGTAACTCTGATATTAATGCAGGAGGGGAAAGGAAAAGATGTATGTAAATATTTTTCACACATTATTCCACAATTAATGAACATGATAGTCACACCGTAGACATACCCATATATCTCTTCATATCCTTCATTTCTCCAAAGCCCCTAGGGTACCGATAGCAAAAGTTCACAAACACAAAGCAAAGGTCATGATGCTGACAAGATATCTTTATTGCTAGACAACTCCCCAACCCACCCATGATAAATTAAGGCCCTTATTCCTGCTTAACCCATAACCTTTGTAGTAGACCCTGAAGGTCAGCCATGGCAAGTTTTCCAACCTGGGGATGGGGGCAGATATGAGATCCACACTGAGAGGTCCCTTCTCTTCCTATCCAATGTGCAAATCAGTTCACAGAGCCTCAGCTATATATCCATACCCCCACACACAACATAGACACACAGAATACTTGCACAAATGCACTGCAGTGGAGATAAAGCTAATAGTTTACATGCAAACACACGCCCAGACATGTGCTTCTTCCTGGAGATGCCCCCTCCCCCTCACGCTTTACACATTATATAAGAATTTTATTCTGTAGTATGCTCTGAGGAAGGCGGCATTTTGCCAAATTTCAAAATGGCCTCATTTATCACCTAAATCCCCTACGAAAGCTAGGGAATAGGGTTTGTAAAACAGCCCAGATTAATGAGGCTGCATCTATATCTTAATAGCTTTTGTGTGTGCACAGTACTTCAAGCTGCACTTGTGAGCAGTGTGTATTTCTGTGGTTTATGGACTTTCCTTCTTCATCTTACCAGGTACGTCTATGTGTGCTGCTGTTCCTGACTAATGCTGTGTGCCTGCACTGCCTGTGCCCAGCACATAAAACCTCCTTCCCTGGCTGTAGCTGGTTATGCTGCATGCAGGTGGAATTCTCCCTGTGAGCACCTCCCAGTTTGCAAATGTGATCTGAGTAGGGAACCTATTTATGCCAGGGCTTTGATATCCGTCGGTATACTTTTGTGCATGTTAAAGTCACCACTTCAGTGCCGGCTCCTTAGGCAACAGAGGCCTATATTTCTTCTCTGTGTTAGGGGAATTTCATTTTGATGCTATATATAAGAATTCTGGTGAAGTAATTAACAGAAGCCTCCAGAGGATTCGTTATGAAAACAAGGCACCACGTGCCAGATTCAGAGGAACCTTGTACTCCTTGCAAACTCCTCCAGGCAAGGAAGATATTGCAGCTTCAAAGGGAACATAACCCAGGGCAGGGAACAGCAACCATCAATGAGGTCCGTTTCTCAGTCCTTGAAAACAGCTTTAGCAGAAAGCTGGAAAATGCAGCAAATTGAAAAAGGACGTTCCAGATGGGATCACAAAAGAAAAGGGCATCAGTTCCACTGACAGTGAAGATTAATTTTTAAATTACATACCAAAAAACTCTTCCAAGAGCATTTGACCTGTGTCAATCTAGTGGCTCCAATCATCCCTTATGTAGGACAGAGGGAACACTTGGAAATTCCCCTTACAGAGTTTATCCTACGGCTCTTTCTTAGCTCCTTCTCCCTGGATTTTTTTTCATCCTTCCCTTATCCATTTCTCCTTCCATGTCTCTGATGAGAAACTGCTGCTGCTCCCTTCCCTCCCCCCTCCCTCCCCCTGTCTGCTGTCAGCCATTTCACTTGGCTTTTTCTGCTCTTGCATTCACCAGAGCTGAATTCAGTGACAGCCTCTTGGCAATTTCCCTTTGCTGGTGACTCAGGTAATTGGATCTGGTGCCTTGGGGAGCTGCCAAGCATGATGTCACAGCTCTGCAGAAAAAAATACCCTATGTAATTGCTTGATACACTAGCTAATGTCTCATCCCAGTGGAGGGAGGAACTCTGAGTTTGGGGGTTGCCAAGATTTCAGAGACTTGGGACTCTGTGGTCGAAGTGAATAAAGAATTACCTGTATTTTTTGTTTACACATGTTCTTGCTTGTTTACTATGTGCTTATTAACTCTCCCCCGACCAGGGAGTCTCAATGTTCATAATAAATACTGCAGTTCCTTTACAAAAAGGGAAGGACTGTAAACCTTTTATTAAACAAAAGAAAATGGGAATGAAACATCAATACAGTACAAGAATGAACAGCTTTATGCACAATGGTGTAACCCTGCATCAGGGTTTATTCTGCCCTTTAATAACATTTGCATACCAGCACTTAAATGCACTTGGATCCTTGATTTCTTCCAAGACTGCAGGAAGACACCTGTCTTTTCCTAGCTGCAAGGAATGGATTTGGAGGACAGGTTAGGGATCAGAGGGGATCAGTGTTAGTCTCAGGGTAGATATGAGAATGTATCTGAAATCCATTAAGTGAAGCAGCAAGACGAGAATGAGCTAATGGGTGATTCTTGCTAACACACTAATAAAATGGAACTGAAAGTTTTTGGCTCTTCCCTAAACTGCCCCATCTTGTTTGGAAAAGAAACCCTTGGGAATTTAGTATTCAGAAGAAGCTGACTGTTCCAAGTTCTGCTTTTCAGATGTTTTATGTTGATCTTCCTTCTTTTGTAGACTTAAGGAATCCAGCCAGCAAGGATCTGGCGTAGTGAGATTTTTGGGCCTCGGCTCTCTTCCCACAGTTCATCTGCAAGGCTGAATCCATTGCTAGAGGTATTGATTGCTGTGCCAAGAGGAGGGAATGGGAGTATGAGTACTCAGAAAGGAAATCTTTGATTCTCTTCACTGCATGAAACATTTTCCCCAAGTAAAATAGGACCTGGCTTTGCTTGCAAATGCCCCAAAAGACCTCACAAGAAAATTGAAGCTTTGTGTAAGATCTTATCTGCTCTAGATCTCCAGTATGAACACAGGTTAACTGCAAGAGTGTTTTTGTCCTCTCCACTACTGCAGCTGGAGTGATGTTGAATAACCTGGAAGACTTGGCAAGTCCTGAGAAACAATCAATCATTTTTTGATAGGTCACATTTTCCAACTAGAAAAGATCTGTCCTGACTTTCCACCATGCTCTGGCCATTTCAGCAGATGATAATTACTATTCCACTGAGCTAGTTCTCACATAAGCACAAATATCATATTCCCCAGCTCTCTCATAGGTATTTGTTCAGGCAGGTCACCAAATTTGGGTTAGGTCTCCTGCTGTGTTCTTTAACACCCTTGTATTTCTAATCCTGCCAGTCTAGGCCTTCCCTGGACTTCTGTGGCTTTGATGAAGGGATGAAGTTTCCAAACTTTGCTGCATTAGTCCAGCCCTCCTGGAGTGACTCACGAGTTTAGTTCCCTCTGTAGGTGTGAGACCTGTGCAGAATTGTGGCTGTTCTGGGTGGCTTGGAAATTATTTTGAGAGAGTCTGGAATAAAGGCAAGAGGGTTTCAGTTCCCATTTTTCCAGACTCTTGCCTCCTCACACTCTGCCTTCTGATGGCACACTGTTATATAGGGATCTAAACAGTATCACAGCTGCAGAAACCTGCCATGCAGATGGCACCACTCCACTTCTGGAAAAGGTGTTAGAGGTCTTGCTGGGGAGAAGAGGCCACACCTATCTAGCCTCTCTTTAGGACCTCAGGTATCCACAATATATTTAGCTGGCTTGTCCCAGTGACACCACTCAGACCTTGCCAGCTGATATCAGCAGGATACAGTTCAGTTACCTAGAAGGACTGTGGGATGGAAGACTCTTCAATTGGTAAGGAACTAGCAATGGCCTTAGAATGACTTTTTTATAAAGGGGGAGGGAAATGCAAATTTTCATCACTTCTCTTATTAGGGCAATTTAAGTACTAAGTGGAGAAGCAATATGCTCTAGAGAAGCCATTCACTTAGAAGTCTCTCTCTGTTCCTCAAGGGACAAGCCTCCCTCACAGCTGCACAGGGATGTCCACTGCCATTTCCAGGACTACACATACAACTGGTAGTGCATCCCCTCAAAAAAAAAAAAAAAAAAAGTACAAGCATGTATGATTCATGACATGAAACACAAATCCATACCATTTTAGCCTGTCAGATTTCCTCCTTGGATCAGCTGAGATGTTCAGTCTAGTCATTCAGATATTTATTGCTTCTGATTTTTCCACTTGAAATTCCCAGTCGACCAACAGAAGTTGTGTATGGACATAAGGACTTGGAAATAACAAGTGACCTGTGAATAATATTCATTGGTGTAAAAAAAACACTGCCGTATCATGACAAGGCATCAGCACAACAGGGAAATATGAATACCTTATTTGGGAGCTGGTGTGAACACAGAGAAAGATAACACTAGCAGTAGAGCATACAAGGGAAAACAAGTTATTCCCAGCGAAAGGAGTGGATCCAAAGGCAGCATGGCTAACCGCCCTCAAAACCACTTTAGGAGACTCCAGTCTGCCAGTCTGAAGACAGGATGAACATACAGAATGGGGCACCAAGATCAAATCAACAGATATAGCCAAAAAGAGCAAGCTGACTACATACTCAGCCTTAAGGAAGAGAACAATTACAGCAGCTGACTGCCTCGGCAAGCCCAGAGATCAAAGAACAAAGCATTATTAATTACTGTCATTATAATGGTTAGCATAGTGCCCAGTAGTTCTGGTCAAGGACCAGTACCTCACTGTATTAGCCAGTGTGCAAACAGAGAAGAAAAGAATGGGCCCTGCCCAAGGAATGCTGAGTTTCAATATTAAATGTGAGACAGCTACAAAAGGAATCAAGGGGACAAAGAAGCAATAGTGTTAGAAGATAGTGATAGAAGACAGAAGAAAGATGCTTGGAATCCAGACCAACAACTTGGCTACCACCAGGGCAGCCTCTCAATTTCCTGGAAACAAGCAGGTAGCTTAAAGGTCTTTACAATGCACTCTGTTCTTTTAATTCACTGAGATGGTTTATAGAGGTGCCAGATATCCATGGTTTGTCTCTTGAGACAGCAGCTGAAGGCATGTTTTGGTTAGTCAGAGTAAAGAGAGGAGAATGAATCTCCACCTGGAAAAAGGCTGATTGGACACTGCAGGTGCTCTGTGATGTCTTCTCCATGCTTCCCCTCACATGCTGCCTGTTCCAATGCTGCCCACGAGACAGAGACCACATGTAATGTCCCCCTGCAACCAGGGAAATTGCACTACCTGTTCTCAGAATAGTTCACATGGTTCTCACCTTCCAAAAGCCACATCACACCTG
The DNA here is from genome assembly GCA_013399945.1 of Ploceus nigricollis. Taxonomy (NCBI): domain Eukaryota; kingdom Metazoa; phylum Chordata; class Aves; order Passeriformes; family Ploceidae; genus Ploceus; species Ploceus nigricollis. The sequence continues at coordinate 95,756 of VXBC01007970.1, forward strand.
GCACTTCTTCCTCTCAAAGGAGGAAGGCCGAAAAGCCTATTCATCCTTGGGTGGTCCAGGACTGGTCTGAGGCACAGCCGGACCTGACAACTGATTCTTAAGAAAGAGGATACCAGATACTACTTGCCAACACTGCAGGGATCAGACAAGTGATATGCCCCTGCACTGGAACAACTGTCCCTATGTCACTTCTCTGACTTTCATCACTGACAACATCCATTCTATTTTTAAAATAACAGCAGTCCATGATCTTCCAAATGTTTCTAGTCAACGTTGTGACTAACAAATCGTGGTATTTTTGATCTTCCTCTAGTATACCCCCATGAAGAGCTTACAATGTTTCAGCCATCAGTTAGTGTAATCTCCCCATCTGTAATCTCTCATCTCCCTGTCATGGTCCATTACCCCTGTGTCACCAGTGGAGATGATGGTGCCTCATACACAAAATTACCTACTCAGAGCCACACAACCAGCCAATGATGACTTTGGAATTTGAAAGGAGAAAAGACATGTCTGTCCACACTGGGTCTTCCAACTCTAGGCAGAATTCTACCACTCCCATGTGATTCCCTTATAACCACATCTGTGAAAATGTCCTGCTTAAAGCTTCCTTTTAATCTTTCTTCTGATATTTCCACATTCTTATTTTGTAATGGTCACGCTCACATTTTGCTCATTTTCCCAGTGCTCTCATAACCTACTCAGATGGAATTTTTTTCCTCTTTAAAAAGAGATTCCGGCCACTTCTTGGAACCCTCTGTATTTTATATATCTCTAGATCAGACTTTTAAATAGAGCCTATTCCTCAGTATCTGAATATCTCATAATCTCTTATATATTCATAATGACAATACTCATGAAGGAGACAGATACTACTTTCCACATTTTAAAGTCAGGAAGCAGAGGCACAGAGCGACTAACTGTAACCACTAGCCAGTGCTAAGCATTCATTGCAACAAAAGTCAAGGACTAGAACAAGACAATTTCAAATTCTAATATCGCTGTTCATTTTCTAAGACTGCTTTCTGAAATTGTTAAGGCATCAATTCTTCCATCTTTTATCTGCTGTCATGAGGTTGTGTCCATGTAACAAATCTTGAAAGTACAGTCTCATTAATCCAGGAACAAAAAGACACTGTCCCTGTGCTTCCAAAATTTCCAAAATGAGATATCCTAACAGCAAGCAGGAGGATAATTGCCTTATTATTATTCTCTCCACCATGGCTCACAAGGAACCAGATTTGGTTATAAGGGCAATGCTGATTTGTGTAATATCTCTTTTGATCAAATACTCATGCTTGCCCCAAATACAGTCTCCAGCTGGCACTGCTGGAATCAGAAAACTCACCAAGGTGAACCAATAATCTGACCCAGCAAGACATTTCTTACACTGATACAAGGTCTGGAAAAGAAATCAGCTTACAAAAAAAAATATTAATCAGAAAATTCTCATTTCAGCAAACAGTCAAGTAAATAGAAAGTAAAGACATGTAGGACCATAAGGGCTCTCAAAAATTGCTCTTGTTCTATGGCAGTCTATCTTAAGTATTCACTGAGCTCTGTCTAATCTATGCTGACACAAAAAAAAAATGATGCTTTTACTGAACCAGGTTTTGGCCATTTCTTCATTTACCGGAAACTTACAAATTCTGATCTTTGAGTAGGACCAGCATAGACCTGGGGGCTTCTTTTAAAATCCTAGCCACCCCTTTGATAGCAAACAGCTTACTGAGAACTTCGCCTTCAAAGTGTATCACCACAAATTGTGTTTCTCTTTAACACAATTTAGTTTACCTCACATTTCTACCATATCCTCAGAAGAAGGTTAGATGAGACATTGAAATCCTTACTGAAATCCAGATATAAATACTTATTATTTTGCCATTCACTGTTAGGCAGTTACTCTGTCAAAAAGGGATTTCGATTGTTTTGACATTACTTGTTCTTAACAACTGAAGCCAGGTTGTTCTAGATTACCTTGATATTCTTTAGGTGCTTATGAATTGATTATTTGATAACTTAAAACAAAGTTCTTTCAGATATTGAAGCTAGCTGACTCACAATATCAAAGTGCACTTTTACCCCTTTTCAAGATGGTTGCTTCCCAGCCCTCTATTACTTCTCCTAAACCTTTCCATACAAGTATTAATGCTGAGAAAGTGATTAAGTACTCTGCTTAACAGTGATGTGAGCAACCAGCATCTCATGACCCACTGTGAGGAATCCCATGTTAATACGTTCCTGACTTGGAGCCCGGTTGTTACTTGAACCCTGTGAGTTACTCCAGAACAATAGTTAAGGTTTTCAAATTTTTCTCTAAATGTAATGCAATATGTAAAACTAGAATTTGCTAATGCTAAAATTTGCCAAAGCACTTTCTAGTTGAACCCTTTCTGGGAAATGGGGATGCACCCTAATTTTGCAAGTGGACTACTTTAAATACGGGAGAAAGAAGTTTTAGGTGGATTGTAATATAGTAGTATTTACTATAGAAAGAGATGGTTCTACCATACATGAAATAAAACCTGCTAGTAGTTTATACAAAGAAAATCTAGGGAAGTATTTGTCTGTTGGTAAGGTTGAAGTGCTACAAACAGCACTATCAGTCTTGCTCTGTGTCAGAAGAAAGCTGGAGTATGGAATGTAACAGCAACAGAGATATAACTAAAGATTTGCACTATAAAATGATAGTAGATATGTGTGTTTTATTTAGATTTTTATGTTTTAATTGTAATTGATGTGTTTTAGTATCACAAACCAATTAATGATTAACTACACTTTTTAAACCTTTATGACACTGACACTAAAGCATGACACTTCCATGAATCACAATCCTATTACAATCCTATTGAGTCTCTTGGACTAAACGTTTGTGGGCCTTCAAAAGCATGCACATGGGAGTGGGGATTTCTCTCCCCATGACAGACTCCTTACACTGACATTAATATAATCTCACAGTGGTCCTGAGATTGCTCAGTATTTGTGGATATTGGAGTTGTTTAGTGTTGGTGACCTTCGGATGAGTGTATTACAACAGTAATTTTAAAGCTTCAGGACTGAAATATCAGAAAAGCTAAAACTTACATGCCATAAAAAGCTTATGATTTGGGGTGCAATGCCACATGGATCCCTGCTGCCATCAAGTCAAATGCTCTCCGGAATGACATTAGAAAACAGCTGCAAACCCCTTGGTATAAGACTTTGTTTTATTAATGTACTGCACAGAGCTAGACTGGCCTAAGCTGTATAAGCAGACACATCACCTATATAAGCATGTCTCTTTGTACTGCATGGAATTCCTTTCTCCATATGCTCATAAACTCTCTCTCTAGAGTATCTAAGAGCAGAACAATGCATGGCATCCCACTGGGCTGATTTTCTTTCCCACGTCTCAGGAAAGGTAAAACCTTTTTCTTCATTGTAACTGATTTAATTGTATTTTCAAGCTGCTTCTTTCCTCACTCCCTCTCTCTCACTGTTTTAGCTCTTTTCAATCGTGCTTTCTTTTCATCGCTATTTTCTTTCACCTTCTTGTCTTTTCTCTGCTGTTTTCAGATCTGTCTTCAGTAAAGCCAGAGAAAGGAGATTTATATCTTCAAGCAGAGTGATCTGTAAAGCCATGACCCTGCTTACAGAATGCCTTGTCTTTCATTATCCTAAGGTTCAGAAGAACAGTGCTATCAACATGCATGGAAAGAGGCTTTTCTAATATATTCTTGGACAGTTTCACAGGCAGCCTTGAAAATAAACATAAAGACCTAGAATTGATGTAGAATGTAGTGGGGGAAGGCTGAAGCCTTCTGGGGCTCTTCACATGACTTCTTTAAAGGCAGAGGAAGCAGCTATCCTTGTCCATATTATACAACCAAACATTCTTATAAGCAGAAAGGATCCATTTCAGAGGCTCTGTAATTATCATTAGGGTCTGGAGAAAGAAAGTTTTGCAGAGGCTAGCTGGAGCTAGAAGCTAGCACTGCAGGCAAGCCCAGGAGAACAAATACACCAGCACGCAGCACCCTCTATGACAACCAAACCAAAACCTCTCCTGAGGACTGTCCTAGATTTCAGTGACAAATAGGTGCATAGGAGTATTTCTTCATGGGCCTCTTTACCGTCTTGTTTGAAAGTGGGAGGTTCAACACCAATCAGTAGCTTGGAAGATCTGAGATGGTATTGAGAGGACTGGCTGAACAACAGTATGACTCAGAATGGAGTGGAGCTTGACCTCTTCTTCAAAGGCAGTGTTAAGATTTCCTGTCATCTGCAGCCTAAGCTGCTCCTGGGCATCCCTTGCCATCCATCCCAGCAACAGCAAATACAAGTGGTGGCTGGTGCTTTACAACAGATCTAAGGGTTCTTATGATATCAAAACCCCTAAATTGGAGCATGGGAGATGTTGTGTAGCATCTTAGGTCAGGGTGTACTTTCTCATTGTGTTGATGGTGGTGAGCTTCTGCAAGCAATGCCCAAGAGACTTCCCTGTACTCTGAAGCGCTAGTCACTTTAGGGGCATAAAAACACTCTTGCTTAACAAAAAAGAGTGATTCAGATGTTGTAACTGCAGAATTTTTCAAGCACAGCATGCCTGTAACTGCATGGAGTGGAAAGACGAGCTTCATCATCCATGTCTTTCACCACCCATGCAGGCATACCGTCAGGCCACAAGCCAAAAGCAGTTTCTGAGTCTGTATATGCAAGTAATTAGAAACTTGGTGTGTGTATAGTGCTTTTTTCAGCTCTGTTTTCTACAATACTTAAACCACTATAAACTAAAGCTAGAAAAATTGTATCTGATCCCATTTAAACTGTTCCTTTACAGTATTAAGTGGCTTCTTCCAGTCCCCAAGCAATTTTTTCCTAGCACTTTTCTTGTGTCCCTCAGGTTTTTCTCGCACTTGGTGTGATGGAGATTACCCATATCCACTTTCAGCAATTTAGACTTGTTTCTGTATTGGTATGTATATGATTTCTTATCATCTTTCTCAAAACACTTAACAGGTAAGTTTACCCATGTCTGCATTTGGCTACACATTACATTTGTCTCCATAAACAAATTTCACATGTTGATGGACCACCTCTGTGTTGATTTGGCCAGAAGGAGATTCAAATGTGCTACTGACCTTATGCAATAGTTAAAGCTCTTTCTTGGAAATAGCCATAGGTGCCTATCTTCTCCTGCAAAAAGGAGCTATTGAGTTGAAAACTGTCTTTTTAAGGATCTCAGAAAATCTCTCCTTCCTGACCTGAAACTGCCCTAAAATTCAGTTGGTTTACTTGTTTGTGAAAAACACCGCCTGCCATGCTGGCCAAAACCAATTAATTTCCTGCTAGTCCTCCCCTGTCTATCTCTGCCCACTGTTGGTCTCTTGTTTTATTATTAGACTGTGAACACTTTGGGGCTGAGAGCCTTTTTTTCGTATTATGGTATATAGTGATCTTGGACCATGGGTAGGACTCCAAGGTGCTACTGGAACAAAAAGTGACCACAAAACTCAAGTGCTCTGCATCCTCATTTGGCAGTTTGTAATTCTGAGTTTGGCACCTCAACAAACACTCAACAGAGAAGGAAGGAGACTGGGCTCTGGAATCATTCGTTTTATTATTAAATATTAGTATGATTAGTTATTCCTTTGAAATCAGTGATATGTTTAATGTCAGAGAGAGAAGACAGGTCTTATACCCTTAGGCTTTAACAACCTAAACGTGATTATATAGCGTGAGATTTGAAAGCCTGAGTACATGTAGTTTGTCGAGTGTCAAATGTGGATCAGGAAACAAGGGTAACTGCAGCATCTGAGGGAGGCAAGTACCTCAGGCAGATAAAAGGCAGGAGAAAAAAAAATTTAAAGATATTAAACTGGGAGAAGGAAAATGCAGGATGCTCATGAACAAGCATTCCCTTCCCGTGCAGTGTGTGAAACTGCAGAATACTGAAACCTTACAGGGCTTAATAATAAATATCACCAGTTTCAGTTCTGGGCCCTAGAACTGGAAAGTGCTCACTTTACTTGCCTGCTGATTGAACATACTTATTTACTGCATGAAGAGAATGACCCAACAGTGACCCTGCAAGGAATGCACTGCAGAGATTTTAAGCATGTCCCTACCTCTAAATGTGGGAGCAGCGGCGGGGGGGGGGGGGGGAAGGATGATATGCGGGGAAGCGTGCAAGTACAAGCAGAAAGAAAACTTTGTACAGAATCACTGCCTGGACTGTTTGATTTCTGAAACGCCTCCATGAGTGGGAGGCAGACGGAGCTTCCAGGGAACGAGGTGGCTCTGTGCCTGCAAAAGAAGCCCCGAGCAGCAGCGCAGCTCCCGCGGGGCACGAAGTCCCGCACAGCCACCGAGCCTCGCCGCGCACGGCCAGCAGGCTGTGTGCTCGCTCTGAGCTCGCCCCAGCTGCTGCTCCTTGCTCCTTTGACGTGTACGTGTGTGTTACATGACTATAGAAGGAGCAATCAGTCAGCTCCCAGGAATCTTAGCAACAGCCGCGTCCCCAGAAAAGGCTTGTAGCAGCTGGAGCGGTGATGACTCAGCAGCATGGTCTCTCTGGCCTCTTGGTGATCCCTGGCAAGGACTGCAGTCCAAGTTCTGGCTCCCTTGTTTGGGTCAGTGCTTTCTTGCTGGCACCAGTAGATGAATTCCTGCATCCTGCTGGCCTTGGCATTCAAAAGCAACCAAAAATTAGCTGATAGCTGCAGCCAAGAAAGTTTTTTGTTCTCTTTTTTCTTTAACGACAAATTAAAAAAAAAAAAAAAAAACAAATCAAAACAGAAGGAAACTGAACAAAACCCGCAGAATCCTGTTAGTACACTGTAACAGGAGACAAATGGCAGAGTTCATCTGTGGCAGATGTGTAGGGGAAGACAGTCACATGCCAAGAGACCCATGTCCCTTTGGTCCCTTGGGGAATGAAACAGATGGGTGGGTTGGGGCTGGCCTGGAGACTATACAAAACATCACTAGAAGGTTTGTTTATTTTCTGTACCGAGAGTTTGAGGCTGTGGTGTTGAGTAATTCTGTCGACATTTCACCTAGTTCAAGTCACTAGTGCAATGAATCTATTTAGCCTCTAGTTGTTTTCTACTCCGAGTATGTTAATGTCAAAGCCTCCGTCCACCCTCCTGCAGTAATTCCATAGACGACCGAGAAGCAAAATTGGAATTAAGGAGTCGGGGTCAGGACTGCAGTGTGTTTGCACGGCAGGAGGAACCCTGTGCTGGGGCGGTGAAGGGACTCAGACATGGGTGAGCAAGGGTCTGCAGGGTCCCCGGGCAGTGCTGCCCCCGGGAAAGAGGCCCCTGAGGAGCCGAGGGGGTGAAGAGAGCGGACAAGAAGGGGCCACAGGAGCCGGGGCGGGGGGCTGGACGTCTGGATTCTTTCGGCAGAGGGCTGCCGGGAAGCTTACTGGTCCTGTGCCAGGCTCCAGCGAGCTCCGCTTAGTCCCTCCCTTTCACGAGCACTAAAAATTCATCCTGAAACAAAAACATCCGTGTGTGTGTGCGTGTGTGCGTGTGTTTAACAATCTGCCTTCTCAGCAGCACCACCGCCACCCCGGCATCGCTGGCCTCATTACTGGGAGCAGGAAATGAGTAAAACACAAATGGCTGGGGAGGAGGCAGGAGGGGCCGCCCCCCTCCCGGCCATGGGGGCTGCTGGGAGCTGCCGCGCCTTGGTGCAGATGTCGCAGACCTCAAATGTCTGCCGGAAATTACAGCTCATGTCGGGCGGGGAGACGTGCGCTTCCCCGGCTGGGGAGCGCAGCGGGAGCCCCCCTACCCCGGGCCGCCCTCCCTGCGCTGGGGCCGGCAACTCCGGCCCTCGCCAAACCCAGCTCGTAAATTAGTTCGACTGGAGAAAAATGCACGTAGGAAAATGTCTTGGAGCAGGAAAAGGGGAAAAAATGAAGGAAAGAAAAAAAAAAGAGAGAGAGAAAAAAATAAAACCAAAAAAACCAAACAACCTTCGCCTGGAGAGGGTCGTGGCGGGGGCCGGCGGCTGCTGAGCGGGCGGCCCGGCGGGGAGGCTACAGCTGCGGCCCTTGCAGGGAGGCGGAGAGGAGCGAGGCGGTGCCCCCCAGCCCCGCGCAGGCCAGCAAAGCTACCGGGAGAGGCCGCCTCCCTTCGCTTAGCAGCCCGGAGCGTTTCCCAGATAAACGCCGCAGCGCGGGAGGGCAGCGGGGACCGTCCTGCCCCACACCCGTGGCAGGGATGAGGCGAATGTGCCGCGCGCAGATCCGCAATCCTCATAGCGGCGACCGCCGGCAAAAGGCTGGGAACGTGGGAAAGTGACCGGGTGTGCGCGGCGAAACAGGTTACAGGAGGGTGTTGTAAGTGTAGCAGAGTGTAAGTGCATTCGGATGCCCTGGGGAATGTCTGCCAGAACAGCAAGAGCGACACCTCAACTGCCTCGAACAGCAAAGAGCAGGGTGCCTCATGGTGTGATTCCAGCATTACTCACCCCAAGGATCAGGCGCTTCCCCACCCAGTTACATATGACCAGGAAATGACAGGCTGCGCTGCTCCCCGCCTGCCTGAGCGGCTGCCATATCATATGATACACACCAGAGCAGCGTGTCTGATGAAACAGCACAGCAGCGTGTGCTTAGTGAAATGCTAATGTTTTGTGGAAAAGACAGGCTGGGCTGGGTCAGACTGTCATTTGGTATCCTGAATGCATGCTCCCTTTTGCACATCTTGCCATTAATTAAAATGCTGGATAAAAATGAAATCCTAATCTTTCTTGTGCTTGCTCTTCACTGATTTTCTTCTGGTAGACTCCACAGCCAGCCCTGTGTGGCTTAGGAGTTGCAATTCCTCTCTCTCTTACTTCACCCATCCAATTTGTGGACAAACTAATTTTTCTTCACACCCAGTGTACACAAGATCTTTGTTCCTATAGCCATTGTATCAAGGGCTCTGCATCTCTCATCTTTATTACAATAGCATTCATATCCCAGATCAGACGTGCACCTCTCCTCTCTGCAGTACACAGCAAATGGAGCTAGAAACGTCATCTCTGCAGCACACCGTCATGTCCCTGGCTTGAATTTATCTACTACTTCCTACTTAACTGATTTTAAGGAACTTGTTACAATGAAAGTCACCTGTGCAACACTGCACATTCATCTTTTCCAGTATGCTTCTCCCTGTCTCCTCCATTAATAATGTGAGCTTCTGCTAGCCCTGCCAGTCTCCTCACGCCCTTCCATACCTCTCTGCTCCACCTTTTGCAGCAGCATCTCTACTCAGGTCAGCTTTCTGGAACTAAGGTAGTCTAATCTCCTACAGTTTTGTGTTCTATTGATTCCAAACCCCAGTTAAAAACTCCTTCTTCCATGTGTTTTTAAGAGATGCAGCCTGTGTGAATTTTCTGAAGTCTGAGAAAATACAAAGTCCTGTTGCAACCTACTTCTGAGCTGAGGAAGAGGGTCTTCTCTTGGTTTTTTGTTTTAATGAAATTAAGTATATCTGAACCAGCTTGTCACCCATCCAATTTGCTTTTAGTTGACCAATGTATCAAAAATCACACATGCATCTGGACAGACCTATGATGTCATATACTCTCCCCCCACCAAACATCTTGTGATCACACAAACCTTTCTTTGCAAAACCAGACATAAATTGTGACTGCAAAACCCTGTGCTGCTTCTCATTACACCCCTTCTATATTAATTGTTTTCCTTTCATTATTGGTCTGTGATTGCCTTTTTATATCTTCTGCTCCTGAGGGCAGCGTCTGGGCTCTTTTCTGTTCCTGTAGAGTGTTAAGTGCCTTACAGGCATAACAATTTCATTAGTTAATAACTACTAACAATTTGCATACAGCCTGCCATGTTACATCAGACCATTGCTCCAGCCAGTCAAACATGTACCTCTATCTCATGGTGCTCTGAATCAATTGTCCCCCAATGAGGTGAAGCCCTCACATGTGGTAGTGGTTGGACACCCAGTTTCAGTCTCATTTTGCAGAGTCTGTCCAAGACTTGCTTGTTGTCAATGAATCCGTTGCCCAGCCAATCTTGGATCTGAGCTCCTGCATAAAGGGACACTCTAGTTGAACTTGGTAGCGTATCTGACAGAGTGAGATAGCCAAACTGTTCAGAGGCAAGGATGATGGCTCTGTAATATTCCCAGCGTGGCAATGATCTAGGGTCGACAAAATACAAGGATTAAGCAGGACTTCTCAGTGACCCCAGTCCTTCTGTGCCTCCCAGCACTGGGGGTTGGAACTTCCTTTCACCCAATTCCCGGTGCCTTTCTGTTTCTTAGAGATGTCTCTTTTTTCTTTAAAATACAGTATGTGCTTCCCTAATATCCTGCAGTAGCAAATTCCACAGTTTATCCTATAATGCTTTGCTTCAAGGAGAGATAATATGTTCTTGATAACATCAACTGATTTTTTACATCCTATATCAATCATACTGAATTATAAGGAAAACTGGGAGTCTCCTGGGAGGGTTTGATGGCTTTACAGTGGAAAGAATCAGGAATGTGAGACTTGGGTGAAGAATTTCAATTAAAAGGAAGCCAGGAAGACTTTTGAGACAGGGTGGACACCTGTATTATATTCTAAGAAATATTTTTTGTTTGTATATCTTATATTTCATATCCTGCACAAAGCCTTTTTCAGCAGAGAATCCTACACTGAGAATCAGCAGATGGATGATTCAGCACAAAAAATAACACATTCAGGAGGGGGAAATGAGCTACTCCTTGAATGTTGTTCATTTATCTACTGTTTGATCTTTGCAGCATGACTGTCATCCTGCCTAGGAATGGGAAGGCAGTTTCAGGCAATGAAAGTATGAGAAAAGAGATGGGACAAGACTGCATTGCCACTTGGGAAGATTGCAAGGATGATTGAAAGTGCTGTTGAACTGGGACGAGCCAGAAACCGAACTGCTCATTGACGCAGCTGGAAGCCATAGTGAACATTCTGCAAAGGCCTTCTACTGGGAGATGACTCTGGTCACTGTTCCTTCCATAGCAGCTGGTCCCTGTAAGACACTGTACCCTCAACACCACTTACAAAGGTGGCTGAAGACCTGAAAGAAATGCTGGTGCACCCGATGTTTATGATATACTGTCCCAGGAGTCTTGTGAGATTAACAGCTTGTAAATGATGGCATACCTGGAGTAAGTTCTCTGTTGGCACTCTTGGGCAATATATAAGAAGAAAATGTGCATCTTCGTACAGGCACACTTAAACCATTATGAAGGAGACCTGTATTTTTGGAATGACAGGTCCTCCTCCATGTCTGGAGCATGACCTAGTTGGTGACTGAGATATCTGTTGTTTATAGGCAATGATTCCTCAGAAACAAATCAACTAAATGAACAAACTGGGTGATAAAGTAGAACTGAGAACTGCATTGTCCTCCTCAGAGTCATAAAAATTCATCCCTTTTACAACTGCTGAGTGCTTTGCCAATATCATGCCAAGGTGAGAACAGAGGGGGGAAGGGAAGGATATTGAAAAGGAAAATAAATAGGCCAGGTAAACAGTGCTGCTGCAGCTGCAGCAGCCGTGGTTGCCATGGCAACTGGGGTGAAGAAGAGGAGGAGGAGGAGGGAGGCGGATTGATCGATAGTCCTGTGCTGGCTCATCTAGCTTCCATCCACGTGCTACTACAGAGGGAGAGAAAATCAAAGAGCCCCATGCAGGATGGCCAGGTCTCCAGTTCAATATATGGCAGCAGCTTGATCAATAACTTGTTGGAAGGTGGGTAATTGACTCCCCTTCTACCCAGGAGAAAGCGGTGCGGTGACAGAGATGTGTTCGTTAGCTACTGATTCTCAGCTCTACTTTATTACCCAGCTTGTTCATTTAGGTGATTTGTTTGTTTGCTGGCTTGAGATCCCTCTTCAGTCTGATTTCTCCCTGTACCTGTCAAATATGAGCACCAGCTGCTGGAGCCGAGCCAGAACTGCCCCCAAGTTTCTGAGTTGCTTTCCCTCTCTTCTCCTTTATCCTTTCTTTGCTCATACTAGGGGTTTTATCTCACATTGGCAAAGGTTTTGACAGCTGGAATCAGGGACAACCTTTTCTTCTGGGATTTCCTGAGCTTCCTTTCCTGGGGTCTGGAGGAACATGATTATGGCTCATCTAAACACAAAGGAGCACAGTAGCCCCTCAAATAATTAAATAATTAGGTCTATTTTTGCACCTCACAAACCAAATGAATTATAGGGAGAGATTTACAACTATTATTTTTGTACGTCTGCCCTTCTCCAGAGGAATTACCTGTAGAAGGTGACTAGGTGATGCTATCAGAAAAGACAAAAACTAAAGAGAGGTATCAAAGGAAAGGACAGGAAATCAGGACATGCTGAGGAAAAAAAAAAAGAAAATAGGAAGATGCAGAAAGATAGATATTTCTGAGGAAAGCACATACTCACGAAGTACTGAGATAGTGTAGGCTAATTCTCCATTGCTGCCTAGAGCAGGGCAGGGAGCCTTGGCACATGGTACCAGTTTGACCTTGAGGCAGGCAATGCTGCATTTTGTAAACAAGCCTGTATGATACAACTAAGTTCACCCTCATGCTGAATAAACAAAACATAGCAGAATCTGAGTGGCAAAAACCAGGACTTAATGTTTTATCTTTTCTGTCAAAGCAAGAAGCTCAAACCTCCCTATCACCTTCTTGGGGCACTAGGAACATAAGTGACTTCAACAGGAAAAAAAATGCCACTTTTTGTGGTGCAACACCCATCAGCAAACTGACCATAAAATGGTAAATCTAGACTCTGAGATGCTCTGGACGGCAAGGGCCATCTCTTTACTCTATACTTGTCTATTGTCCAGCTTGCTGGAGTCCTGTACAATGAGCACATAGGCATATAGTAATAATAAGAGCAGTAGTCCATTGCTGGGTAACTGATACTGCTTTGTAGAGCAACCAGCCCCTTAGGGTATAGCTAAGAAGAGGCAAACACACAAGAAATATCACTTCCTTCAGTTCCCTGGATTTTTCTTGGAGCTAACCCATCTAAACGCACTGATGTTCAATTTTATTTAGCTTCTGAATTAAAAATGAAAACTCGCTTGGAATTCTGCTTCCCTTAAGTTAGTTGGCTGCAGTCCAGTTCTCAAGGCTTATGCTTTTAGAGCTTGATCCAATCCCAGAGAAGTCACTGAAAATTGCTCCACTGATTTTAATGAGTCAAACCACTGCATGAGGAATAAGCTATAATCTCTCAAGGCTTTTTATTTTATTATTTCTTCTATATGCTTTGAAGCACCAGCTGATGTATCTTGCAGACACTGGATGTAAATCACAGTGGGAAGAGGGGGCTGTATGAGCACAACTGCTCCCTGTTGCATAACCTAGAAGATGCAGGTTAATTCAGGCGATGCTTACAAGGTAGAGGCTACAGCTCTTTTCATTCCCCATTATATCTGCCTCTGGAAATATTTACAAACCACACAAAGATGCCTCTGTGCCCTGCAGAATATTTTCCTTTGGTTCCTTTGTGAGTGGGAAAATAAGAGCATCCTAACCTCTGGGCATAATTTATGGCAGAAATAAATAGCAGAATGATAGAACAGCTCTAAAGTAAATTACTGAAAATATTCACCTGCCAGCTCTCCAGAGAACACAGGCAGGTGGGTGAGCCAGGATCAAGTCAGACTAAAAGCCTTAGAGGAATAGAGTAGTTTCTTCTAGTCATAAAGGAACAAAAATTGTTTGCAGCACCTGCAGGCTGTTTCCTCTCTTGAAGGAAGATGGGAGGTTGAACAAAATATTACAGTGACAATGGAACAGTCTGTAGTCAAATTTGCACTAGGGCAAGATAAATAAAAGGACATATAATATTCAGCATTGCAAATGCCTGCACTACCTGCCAACAAGAAGCATATGTATTTGCTGAGTCATTATGCCTGACACAGACTGAAAAAGGAATGAGGTACATGGAGGACCTGGGAAAGGCAGGATGGATCTCTTACATGTCAGTAGGACTCCAGAGAATCAGCTCAGCAAGTCTTGCTGCTTAATGTGCAAATTCAAGGGCCTGGCTACTGAAACATAGTTTAAAATCTGGGAAGAATGAGTTACTCCAAATACTCTGAGCATATGTACAAGGGAAATAACGTAACGCATAAACAGTCTATGTCTTTCTCAAAAGGGGCCTTTCTTAACAGGCTCTCTGAGGCTACATGGGAGTTGTAAAAGGACGTATCTCATCTCCTTCTGCACTCGTGTCCTTTCACAGCTGTATCAGGGCCCTGAAGACATAAAAAAAGTGACAAAAACAACTGCTGGCTGCACAGATGAAAGGTACCAGTGCAGCCATTCTGCGGTGCACACCATAATGCTTACCCGAGGCCTTGAAACAAGGATCATGCAGCAAATCCAGGAGTGTCTAGCACAGAGCTGTCTGACTGGTGATCTGTGTGCTGTGATCAGGCCATGACATTTTCCTTTGAATACCATCTTGGCAGCACAAGAGATAGGAAAAGCTGATTAAGGAATCCCTTGAAGGCTATTTTTAGTTCATTCCTGCAAACTCGAGCCACACGCTCTTCAATTGCTTTTGTGTCCAGCTAGGACAGGGAGGATAGTCTAGAAAGCTGCTTTTCACTGTACCTGCAGATCATCACAGCATCCACAAGGCATCTGAGAGAAGACAGTGCTGACTTTGGGTCTTTGAGCACTGGAAAAACTGGATACCTTGATAGGAACCTGACAAACTGTTCTAGGGAAAACACAGAGAACCAAGAGTGCATAAGATGATCATCTGCTTTTAGAAGAGCAGCCGGTGGACATGAGAGACTGAGGCCCTGGTCTTTTTAAGGACCTGCTTAAACTGATATAGACTGGAACAATTCTTGGGAGGGTCATTGCAGCTCTCAGATCTCCTTCAAATCCACAAAGTGTGACAGTGGCTTTATTCCCTTTCCCTCAGCCCCAAGAGTGACTTGTGACCTGGAGTACTCAGCATGCTCAGCTGAAAGTCTGTTCTTGTGCCCAAACAAGCAGCTGTCTACATCCTGGGTGTCCTACATTACACCCAAAATGTGAACAGAGCCTGAAGTCTCTGACTTGACCTTAGAGCACCCTCAACCTGAGAAGCTGGGCCAATGCTCATCAGAACTGTAACTTGAATTCTAAGCTCTTGTGCTGCCAAGATGCATTGTTGTATGATTAATGGATGCCATTAAACTAGAGAGACTCTTCAGCCAGCAGTGAAAACTCAAGAGAAATACCAGACAGTTAGCCATAGTCAGGGGAGCTGAACTGAAAAAAAAAGCTTGTGGTTTAAGAAAACTCACTTTCAGTCTCTTCAAGATTGCTCCATTCTTAATTGTTAATACACACTGATCCACTTTAAGAAAGTTGCTAGGGCCACCTCGTGCCTGTGAAGCTCCCCAGGCAGGAGGAATGGTGTGAGTCCCAGTAAGGACAGGGCATGACAGAGGAGTCAGTCAACACTGGTGCTCTTCCTAGCAGGAAGGCAAAGCCTGGACATTTTGCTGATGCTACCTCAGGTTTTTTGAGATGTAACTGGTTACACAGAGAGGTTGATATGAAGAAGAGGAAGGTAGCATGCAGCTGGTAATAACTTCAGCTATGTCAGTGCACCTGCTCCACTGGTGATGGAATCCTACACATGCAAGTATTTGCACTAAGTGAGTCAAGCAAAGTTAGCTTCTAATTGTAGTCAAAATGCACTTCAGTTAGCCCATCTGAAGCAAATCAGTTGGTGATCATTTGGGGTTTTATAGTGCTGGTAACCTTATCACTAGTCACAGATGCTTGAATAAAGACTGTACTTGAATACAGACAGGAATTACCACATATGCTTTTTTGGCACAGCACAGAACAGAGTGAAAATTGTGCGTATTAAGCAATTAAAATTCCAGTTACTTGTGAACTTGGACCATCTCTTATGGGTTAGCATTTGATGGTTTCTCATGCTATGCAAGAGTCCAGCTGTTTACACCAATGAAAATCCTGAACCAGGGAGAATGTGACACAGAGAGAGCCAAAGGAGTGGACAAAAATGCAGCTCAAAGTCCTGGGAACCTGGAGAAAAGCAGGCAGCAGGTAACAGAAGTGTGTGAGGAGGGTGCACCCCTAAGCAGGCAGGATTGCAGGTGCCTCCATCCCTGCACTCCCACATGGATGGTTTTAAAGCAGATCCAGTTACCATAGCAACAGCACCTATCAGAGCTGCCAGCCATCAGGATGCAGCTCCCAAGGAAGGTAAAAAAACCAGGCTGACCTACCTCCATGCTAACCCCACCGGCAGCACAAAGCCCTGTCCCAGGCCAGCTGTGCAGCTCCCAGGCCAGAGTTTTCCCCTTAAGGAGGAAGGCCAAGAGCTCTTCACTCAAGCTCCCAGTGAAAGCTGGATCAGCTGAACAGCAGCTCCTGATTTGCAGCAATGCTCAACCACTTTTTGGATTCCCAGGAAATTAAAAGATACTGAGCTAAATTTTGTGGTGTTGAGGGACAGGTTAGAGGACAGGAGAACATGCAAAAGAATCCTCAGCAGAAAAGAACAGAGGCCTCCCCCTTTTCTGACATACTTCCAGACAAGTGCTTTTCTCTCCCCTTGCACCTGCTTTTCCATCTTGCTTTTAACTATTACTGCTTTTCTGCTGTTGCTTTTTGTTCACAACCTCCCTTCCAGTGCTCCAGCAAAATCTTCTGCTTTGTAGGCATGATGCCAATGAAAACTGATGTTTACCAGCTCTAGTAGGGTTCATTTTCTTGCTTACACAGTTCACACTTTCTCCCAGAGAGAAAGAAGTCACGGAGGAGGGAGGCTGCCATTAGCAGGATTAAATGTCAGATACCTGAGAAAGCTGACACTGAAGAATTGATGGAGGTAGATCTTCATAAACAGGTGGCTACATCATAAAAGCTCTTACACTTGATACTACCCAGCCCCAGGCTGGCCGCCTTGGTAGAAGGGCCAGTGGCCAAATGGGTCAGAGACTTCTCATTCCAGGCAGGCTTCTTCTAGGTCTGGACTGGACTGTACTGCAATGACTGAGTCTACGCTCTCACCAATGCCTGCTTCTGCTCCTTCTCTGTTTTCCTACCTGGGCTGTGAATCTCACATCTTTCAGCAGTATAGAATTTGTCTTACACTGAACACCAGGGATAAAAAATACAGGGAAATTGTTAGGCTCTGATAAACAAACATTTTCAGGAACAATTTCATCTTACTGACTGTGGAAATTTGTGACAGTTCTGAGCTCAGGCAAATCAAGCAAACTGTTCATTCTGATACTGTGAGAGAAAGCAGCAGCAGCCAGAGAAATGGAAAGATCGACAGTTAATTGGAAATGTTACATCTGCTGTTTATGCAAAAGGCATAAATATTTATATCCTGAAGGCTGACTTTTGGGTTTGCTCCTCAGCAGGAAGATATTTACATTTTGAATAAAGAGTTTTTTCTTTCTCCTCAGTAAACGTGAGCAGTTTATTATCCCTTTAAACAGAACGAGTAGCCAAGTCCTCCAGTCCTGTTGGTTACATGCATGCAGATTCCCTTAGCTTCAACGGAAATTACAGGTGTGTACAGATTGTGGCACCCATCTCCCTCTTTATTATAGACAGAAAGTAGTGGGACTGAAATGAAGGGGCAGGAACTGAGATCACACAATGAAAAGGCAGAAAATGCAGTGACAATTCAAAGGCACCTGCGATAACAAATTGCTTTTCTAAATCTGCTTTTGGTAGGAAAATAATCAAAGTTCGTGCCTTGAAAGATTCTATAACATTAGCTGCATAGAGTAAGGAAATAAATACTTCAAAAATTTAAGTTCAACACTACATTGGCTTGAGCTGCCTTCACCACTGTGTGATGAGTGAACCAGCTAACAAAAGTATTTACATATGCAGTGATTCTAGAAAAGCCAGGGAAATATGCTGAACTACAGCAATATTAAGAAAACAAACCGAAAGTCTGTTACCCTGCAAACATTTTGTGCCCTATCTGGCCTCCACGTCTCCTATTTCTCTTTGCTTTTTCTTGCTCCTATACATACTGAGCCAGGCTTCATCTCCATCCCTGTCCTGTCCTATACTGCTGTGCCAAGTGCATTGCCTTCAGCTTGCTCACACTCCTATCCTGTGGTTTCCCATCCTGCTCCACTCTGTATCCTCATCTCTGCCTGCTTCCATCCTTGTTCTCTCTCTCAAACTTCAGCTGCTGTCCTACTCACCTCTCACTGCATTTTATTTTACCACATGTGGCTCCCCTCTCCTCCCTCATCCCTATCATTTCCCAATTTGAGCCTCTCCTCCCTCACCTTTCCCTATTACTCAATCTATTCTTGTCACCTTCTCTCTCCATCTGCTCTCTTCTCTTTGCCCAGTCCCAGTGACAGCCCCTGTGTGTGCCCCTATTACATTCTCAGAAGACCTCAAACCCACACATCTCTGTGTGGATGCTGAAGCTGTTTGCCTTAGTCTCTTCTACAGCATCATTCATTTCTCATTTTAATCATTCCCTCTGATTAGCTGTAACATTAGCACTAAAAAAGAGTTACAGATAAACAACAACAAAACACTCTGATGAAATGTAGGATGTTGTGGATTATTCTTTTTAGTACTTATCAAACACACTGGTAGACCCCTGAAGGCCAGAGCACACATTGTAGTGCTGCCAGGCATCCAGCCATTGCTTGAGGATCCCAGGCTTAGGCCTTGGACATCTCAAACAGTGTGTCTTGCCCCCTATTTAATTATAAAAGCTATGCCTCTGTCAGGGACTAGAGATTCTCCAAAGATATGATGTCATTATTTGGAAGCACTTGTATGAAACATGGTTAGGTTTATAGAAGGAGAGCCTGCTGTTGAACAAGAGGGATACCTGACAGGAGTACTGATTTGTTCCTCCGTGGCACAGAGCTACCAAAAAAAAATGCAGAGCATTCAGATTCTCAAACGATCAGCAGACCAGGCCAAAGGTATGGTGGAATTTACTTTCACCTCCTTGCTAGCAATCACTGGATCATTTTCAATGACTTCTCCCTTGCCTCTCACAAAAAAAAAAAAAAAAAAAAAAAAGTGCATCAAGATCATGAGAGGATATTGGCATTCTTCTCTGGTTTGCCCCTTGTTTCTGAGATCCTAGAATCTCACAGCACGATTTTATTTTCATTTGAGGGAATTTTTGTGTGTGTTTTAAAATGCTTTGTCCTCCTCTGGGACTATTTTTTCTGGCTCACATCGTTTCTGTTTCCATGGCAACTACAGCTGGCTCAGATGTGCAGTTGCCATGGCAACTGTCTGGTCCTCCTTTCAAACGATGCATTGAAACAGGAATGATATTTGCATCCTCAATGCTGTATGGAACAAATCTCTTTCACCACACATGGGGAAGACATAAGACAACTGTATAAAATCAGCACAAAATCCAATTTAAATCCTCTCACAGAAGGTTTTAGACAGCTGGCGATATGAGAGAATTGCAAAGAAATTGGGCTTTTCCATTGAAGGGCTTAGGGGGAGGCTGGCACTTGACTGACATTTTCAAAGTCTGTTCTAGGCAAAGCAGTATGCTTGGAAATACCCACATGGGAAGAACACAAGATATTCCAGGAACAGTTAATTCATGTAAAAGCTACCACATCTTACTTTCTGTAAGGTCTCAAGATAAATTATTATGTGTTAAGGAACACATGGTAAAATATACCTTAGTGTTTCATTCTAAAGAACAGATCAAAGCCTGCATTACTCATGATTGCATCTTGGATGTGACTACTGTTAGGATGCCTGTGACCCTCTTAGGTATGTTACAGATTTGCAGAATAATAACACATATCCAACTTATGTCCCCCTCTCTGCATATGTAGCCCCCCAGACATCAGGTGGGAGGTGCCCTCCAGATGCATGGCGACACCGCAAGGCACCATAACTCTACCGGCTCATCACAAGACATAGTACCAGAGGTGCATTTCTCTTCTGTGACATTAGGCAGAAAGGTGACAATGATAGGATTTATTGTGTGGCATGTGTAAGGGCTTTGTCTTTAACTTCCTAGTGTTGTCTACACATGCCTGCATTCATTTTGTTGTTTGTCTTCTTTGTTTTTCTTTTTTTTCTATCTTGTTGCTACTGTGAGGACAAATTGTGAAGAAAGGCATAAGCAGGTCTCTCTGCAAGGCTCTGCTGGTTCTGTCCTCTTTACTTGTCTTCTGTAGCTTCCCTAAGGATTTTGAGGTTCGTAACAGGTTAACAAAAGACAACAGCTGTGCAATGGAGTACTGTGGGGAAAATGAGTGCATTTCCATGGGGAAGCAAGAAGTTGGCACCTTTCTTTTACACCATTAGCAGCTGTCCCTTTGCTGTCTTGGGCTTTGTCATGCTGCTGGGCTGAACATGATTCTCCTTGGAGGGGTGCAGTTGAATCTGAATGTTTTGCTTTCCAGATGGGCACTGTCCCGACTGCCTCGCTTGCAATAGTCATAGTCCAAAAGACTGAATTCCTGAATTAGTGCATGGCTTTGAGGTGAGGTAACTTTGGTGTCTTTCCCATCAGCCAAAGCAATTTAAAAACCGTGCTGTTAGTAGAAAGGAGTAGGAAAGAGCAGGAATAATTAAAAAGCAAAAATTACCACAGGGTCCAGGCAGCTGCTTCTAATTATTTATCTGCAGTGTACAGGCCTAGCTTCTCTTAGGGCACAGGGCTTATACAGTACACCTTATTTTTAAGCATTTTTGCCCTATAATGTTTCATCAACTTCTAATGTTGTCTCCAGAACTTACGTGGTCCCATTAACCAACAGAACATTGTAGACAGTCCTGAACAAATTTATTCTACTGTCTAATGTCAGAGGAAGATCATTATCCTTACTGGATAAACAAGACACATAAGAACCAAGAAACTTGCATAAATCAGGTGGTCTACAAGAGCACAGGGACTGGAACTCAGGAGGCCCTCTACTTAGGCATTACATCCCTTCAGTGAAAGCATGGTGCCTTTTCACTTCATTTGTGCCCAGAACTTTTAAGCAGTAACACCTCTGCCATCCGAATACAGTAAAAGCCTTCCTGTGAAAATAACAGGTCAAAATAAATTTCTGAATAAGGTGCTAAATTCTGCATGGCTTTCCTTCCTCATTTTGGGGATTTTCAGCAAAACTCACCTTTCACTCAAGTGTGATTGAATCAATATGTTTTTCCATCATTTATGTTGGAAGGAGCACCATAATACAACACTCTTTCAATTACAGAAGATGGAATCAATACATTTCACCTCCATTTATGTGGTTAAGGTCTAAGTCAGCACAGCCCACCCTGTATTTATGGGGGTGGCCTTAATACAGCTCACTTCCATTTAATGGGGAGGAACTAATATGTCTTGCTTTCACTTCCAGGGGGTGGGAAGAAAAGAATCAATAAACCCACCGTCATTTATTGGGAGGGATCTATAGATCTCACCTTGATTTACCAGGGAGATCAATATCTCAGCCTTCATTAAAGGGGGTGGTATGTTGAACTAAATAAGGTTCATCTGCTTTTAGAGCAAATTGACAGAACATGTCTCTCCATGTATGAGGAGATGATTCAGTATGGCCATTATATATATCTAAGGCTTGGACACCATATGGTTCACCACCTAACACAGGTATATATGCATTTCAGCTCAACAATAGGACTGGGAAGACAAGGGCAGGTTCAATACAGTGGGATTGTGGACTCTGTACAGTAGAGATTCTGACTTAGAAATCTGTTTATGCTTTCCCATTTATGAAAGGCAAATATTCAATTTGTATTAGAGTGTGTGGAAGCCTCTGGATTCAGTGTAATATATTTTTCTCTAAAGAAGACAGTCTAAAGGCAGTTCTTCATTTATGCAGAGGTAGATTTGGTGGGCTCCCTAATTTACAGAAGCTGGATTCACTGTTCCTTATCATGCTTAATAGGGAGCTAATATGAACTGTACATTAATTGTAGAAGCAGAGAAAGGGGTATGATGAATTCCAGGATGACAACCTTGTGCCGGGCTCTCTGAACATCTGAGAAGGAAGTGCTTCTTTACAGCTCCTCAGAGCACAGTGAAGCAAGCTTAAGTGGGTATATTGCTATGAAGAAAAGGAAAGATGCACAAGAACCCAACCTACTTTTACATCAGACCTATTACTGGCATGATTTTTCTCTGCTGCATCGCACAGTCTGCAGAAAAAGCTGATCTCACTGCATATTAGAGCTCCTACTTCAGGCTGCTTCAGGTTTTTTGTCTTTGTCTCCAAAAGACACTAATCACTACCCTTCATATCATCCTCCCTCAAAACACCTCAAAGCACAGCTGAAAAGAGTGTGACTTGTCCTTTAATCACCTATTAAGCATCTAACACCACGGGACTCTTGTGGACACCACAGCAGGGAGCCTTTCAAATTTAGGCTACTGATTTGATAGAAGCTCAGATTACCAGTGAGTGACCAGAAATAAATTCTAGTTGATGCAGCCAGGGGGGCTTGCATGATATGAGTTAGGGGGCATCAGTACAATTCCCAGAGGAGATATGTCAGAACCGCTTAGGAAAAAATATCAACCCAAGTGCCCACCTTGTTGGGTTTCTCAGTGGGAAGCCTGTGGACTGAAAGGACCCCAGAGATTGAACTGCCCTGTCATTTTTCATTATATACAATAGCTGCACAGCATACAAGCACCTGCAGCTCCCATTTCAAGGTGAAAACATAAAAAGCAAATAGACAGCACTGTAATATTACCATAAAAATACAGTGTATTGAAAACATGGTAATTCCTGCTGACCTCTCCTTTTTACCAGGCAAAAAGAGGAAATGGGCAAGTGTTAGTTGAGGAACCAAAAGCAGACTGGTTTTGACTCAGGCTAGCTGCCTCTTTTGGCTGGTGAAAGGGTGCAGCAGATTTTCAGGAGGCAGATGGGATGTGCC
The DNA here is from genome assembly GCA_013399945.1 of Ploceus nigricollis. Classification (NCBI taxonomy): domain Eukaryota; kingdom Metazoa; phylum Chordata; class Aves; order Passeriformes; family Ploceidae; genus Ploceus; species Ploceus nigricollis. The sequence goes on from VXBC01007970.1 coordinate 118,647, forward strand.
TTTTCTATCCCTGAAGTAGCAGGAATGCTTATTTTCATCACTGCATTGCATCAGCATCACTGCTTCTCCATCCTGGCTGCTTGTAGTGTCGTACTTATAACTGTGTGTCTCTGTGCAAAAGGACTTCTCACAGTCTGCCTTTTTATAAAATGATACTGGGTTAACTAGGTAGACAGACAGAAGGTGAGAATGCCTATTTGCACATAGTATTTCTATTACAAACAGGGTAAATCCACAGTGTGTCCTCCTCTTCCAAGGCTCTCATGCTACCTTATTCTCTTGTCCCCAAAGACACTACCACTTCCCTTTTTTTTGTTTTTCTTTCAATCCAAAATATAAAACCAATGTTTCTGAATCTCCCTTGCTTTATGCCCTAATGTCCTGGCTTTGCCTCCTGCCTTCCTTCTGTTTCTCTCTGGGGTCTTTCTTTAAGATGCCCTTCTTAGACCTCCAGGTAAGCTTCTCAATATTGCCAAAAACTATGAACATCCTCCAGTCACTTCTAAAAACCTACATAATGTTATATTATATCTCTTCCTAGTCTAATACAATGATAAATTAGAAAGAGTTTTTCAGTATGCCACCCTTTTTTCTTAAAGCTTTCTGAGAAATCCTCAGCAGCTATGGATGGATGTGTGAGTTCTGATGCTGAATTCAGTGAATACTGAATTCTTAAGGCACACAATACAGGCAGAGTCTCCCATGACTACTCAGATGAACTCCTGGAATGTGATTTGGAAAAGGACCAGCCATGTGGATGGGATCCAACAGGCTACCTCAGAAATTATTGCGAATTCCATCCAGAACTGGAATAAAGCAAGGGAAGGAATAAGAATATCCTCCTTAGGGCAGAAGTGTGCCTTAATTACAGAATGTAAGAGACCACACGGTATGATGATGGGCTTGTTAGAAGAATCTGAATTAATATCCAGCTCTTACATGCTGCTTTGTGTTAGAAGAATTCAAAGGGCTTCACCAGTGGCACAAAAATGATGATATTTTGCCAAAACCAGCCAGTGGCAAGACCACAAATGGAAACCAGCTGTCCCAAGCGTCCTGGGAGGAGAGTGTGCTAGTTCCTAGCCATACTTTCTCCCATAAAAGGAATAAGAAATAAGTTCAGCTTCTTGCATGTACCAACTGTAAATAAGCAGAAGGACATATGGGAATTCTTTCAGGGGTCACCTTCATAAAAATACCTGTTTTCTGTAGTTCTACAAACCCTTCTCCCAGGAATGCATGGTAAAGACTGCATGACAGAGATACTCAGCATATGTTCTCCCCCATATTTCTGCCTTTGTCTACCATAGCAGCCAGTGCAGCTTGGGCATAACTTAGAGCAAGCCTAACCTGCAGGGAAGTCTAACAGTTCTAACTGAAAGCAACACCAAATTCTCTTTGTCTTGGTATGAGCAGATGAGCAAATTCAGAGCAGTGATTGAGAAGTGGTATTTTGTGGTCCACAATGTATTTTAACACCTTTTCATCATGAGATGACCATGCAGGCTTTTTGCACTTTTTCTGTATGTATTTGATTGTGCTTTCAGTAGCTGTAAACAGGGACACAATAACAGTCTTCCGTCTGCACAGAGTCTTGTTCTGCATTATTCATACATTGCCTTCCTATTTCACACACTTATGTCAGCTCTCACTCAAGCAAAATTCATGCTAAATGATTCACGCTCTCTCTCTCTCTCTGTGTCTTTCTGTTTTTCTCTTTGAAATGGGAATGAGAAAAAAATGTAAAAAACTGGTAATCTGAGCTTCTATGTCTTCCTTTTTCCTTCTTCCCTCCTCAGCTAGACCCACTTCCCAGTGACATCTATATCTGGTCTCTTGATTTAGTGTGTCTGATGCGAAGAAAACGGAGCAGAGGAGCCACCATTGTTAAAAAGTCTCATCAGTACTGTGCTGTTATGCACTGATTAATTCTAATTTCTGAGATTAAAGAAAGAAACCTCGCATCTACAGATCCTTATCATCCTTGCTGCTGCCAGAGATCGATCTCCTCTTTCTCCTTTCCCTGCCCTGCCCTCAGGAAATTTGCCCTGAGAAGCTTCCACACCTATCTTAGGAGCATCCTAGTTGCTTCAGGGCATTCGCTGGGTGCTATGCAGTTCTGTTTTGCTACTTTCGTTATTTGAAATTCATACGGGATTAACAAAGGGCCAGCAAGAAGGCACACGTTGCGGCACTCTGTATACAGGGATGAATCCCAGCTTTGTGGTTAGTCTTTTTCTACTTGCATATATGATGCAGCTGAATGACTTAACCTGCAGGTGCCTGACTGTAAGTCTCCAACACTACATCAAGAGATGACTGAGGTGCTGGTGATGGGTTGAAGAAAGCAACCAAGAATGCTGAAGCCAGTTTTCACAGTTCACCCCACAGGGAAGGTATCAAAGCCAGAATGATTTTAGATTACCATACATGCCAGTGTCCAAGACTGCATTTTTCTATCTTAATATGGCTAAAGGGTTGCAGTCATTCCCCTCAGAGCAGAAATCCCTATTGTCATCTATGATTTACGTCATGCTCAACGCGCTCTAAAGCACTGCATCAGGGGATGTACTCTCAGTGCACTAAGAAACTGAAACTACTGTCGAATGCAGATGACTGCCAGCTGAATAGACTTTCTCACTGGGAATTACCAGTGCTTGCCAAGCTGCAGTGGGTGGCCACTGCTTTTCTTGGGGAATGTGAAAGGTTCCTTTGGTTCATTAGAGCCCTGAGTAAGACCAGTGTAACTGAGAGATACTTACCTCCCACTGAGATGCTGCAGTGCCATAGTCAGCAGAGACACTTCTGCTGATGCCCTGCCTATAGTGACAAACAGGCTGAGTGCTTCTGACAGGGCACACGGCATAAAAGAGTCTTTTTTCCTCCTTATGGTCCTGAAATATATTTGTATTTTACATCTCATCTGTTGCATTGTAGTGTCTGCTACAAAACCACCTACTTTACTGGACCTGTGGCGCATGAACTTTCCTTCTGGAATCAACCAGTTAAGTCCAATTATACTGTTACCTTTCTCTGAAACTGGCCCATGTCAGAGGATTATGGGGAAGGTGGAGACAGACCATTGATGACAGATGGTTTGAGTACAAGGATTATTGCAGTAACACAATATTTTTCAATTACAGAATTGTGCTATATGGAGACTTTGTAATGTTGCTGAGAAATTATCCTTTGTAAGGATTTGTATTTCTTATCTAGAAATGAAGCAGGTGTGGCTTTTTGCATTAAGAAAATTAGGGAATAAAGCAAGCAAGAAGGACTTACTTTAATGAATTTTTTTCTGATATTGATAGTAAATGCTCTTTCATCTTTCTTATATTCTTCCTGGTTAAAGGCTTTTGAAACAAGGTGAACATTTTTTGTGGTCTTTACAGTTTAGATGCCTGTAAGCACATCATGGTGCTTTTCCACATTAGCAGATTTTTCTAGCAACATCAGCCAAAGGAAGCTGTCTGCTGCCAAGGAAGCTCTGTAATTGCGAAACTGTGAAGAAAGACACACCAAGAGGAATGGGAATTGTTTTATCCCTTCACACACCAAGACAAAGGAAAATTGTTTTATCCCCTCCAAAACCTGCCCCATTCTGTGCAACCTCATTTTCAGAGCAATGATTATCCTGACATCTGGGTATGCTCAGTTGGGTTTGCTCTTGCTGGACTATATCAATCAGACCTAGCCTCTGTTGCTAGTGATGCAATTTCTGAGTGGCTTCTTGGCTCAGTTCAGGAGTGGGATCTTCTTTTTTTGGGTTAGGACCAGCTTCATCCTGGCCTCCAACAATGGGTGGAACAGTTTCCTTGCCCTGCCTTTCTCTACAATCCCTTCATCTGACTGTTTCTTTGGGGTGAAGAGGGAATGCTGACATTTGTGATGCTTTGTTTCCCACCCTGTCTTTTCTTTGCATCCAGAAGTCCTCCAGAGACCCAAATCCATCTTCCACACAGTGAAGCAATGCTGGGGGAGAGGAGGGGAGGGACTGCAGACCGATTTCCAGGGGACTGCACTGCTCAGCAGAGGGATTGTATCCAGGCAACCTGCTTCCCCCGCCTGAGACAAGGACACACAGCTGGGACTTTGGAAAACTAAGAAGAAGCTACTGTAAAGAGTGGGCTACAAGGGGGCAGCAGGGGAAATGGTGCAGGGGGGAGCCATGTTATTTTGAGCAGGTTATTTCTGCCTTGGCATCTTCATGACACTAGACCCGGCTGCAGTAGGCAACTGAGCCGCCCAGCTGCTCCTTTCCAGGTCCCCACCAAGAGACGGGAAAGGCAGCGGCTTTTTCATCTCAAACCTGAGGGCTTGCCTGGGGAAAGGGCTTGCCCTGCCTTTTGCAGATGCCATTCCTCAGCTCCTGAGCCAAGAGTATAGTATATTATAATCCTGCCTCCTGGGGCACAGTGAGAAAAAGCCCTATATTGTTTGGAAAGCTCAAATCCTGCACCATGATGGATGGACAGACAAAACAACACAGAAACAAAACAATGCAGACAAAACAACGCAGGCAGAAGATGCTGTGAGACATCAGAGTGGCCCATGCTGAGGTCCTGCACAGACAAGCACCTCACTATTAAAACCTCCTTTATTGCATTGCTTTCTGCCTCACCTGGTGCAGGTGTCTTAGATCCTGCACACCTGCTTTGACCAAGGTCCTAGGATTTGGGCCCAAACGTCAGACCTCATCTGTTGCTTTACCAGCCAGGAGCAAGGGTGGGCTGCCAACAGCTCTGCAAAACACAGGAAAAGCCTCTTCAGAATGACTGTCTCATTCTCTCCCTAAAGGCAAAGACCTGACTTTCTCCAGGACCCAGCACCTTCTTGCTTGTCAGCTGTTCATCGTTCACTGGCAAGTCCCATCTAATGGCAAGGTAAAAGGTGTGTCCTTCAAGTGGAACTGCCTACATGTCTTCTCCTCACGCCTCTAGAGGTCTGGCTTTTAGGGATATTTAGGGACTCCGCAGGGGATAAGGAAGCCCATGGCCTTTTGGCGAGAGATCCTCCAGGCTTCCAAACTGAGGGAAGTAAAATTGCTCTTTGTTCCTCTTTCATTCTCAAACAGTGCTATTGTCCTTCACCTCAAGCAGTCCCCTTTGTTTACAACAACTCTATTGTATCTCCCTATCTCTCTTCCTACTCTTCCTTTACTGTCTCCTCTTCCCTCCTTCATATGGTTTTTCAGATCTGAGCCCCATCACCCTGTCTGCCTGGGCTGGCAAGACTGCTTATTAAGCAGAGCTAGGCTAGGAGGGGCTCCTACCCACGGCTCAGGCATTTCCTGACCTTTCAAGTGCCTCTCTCTGAGGAGTACCTCCGTTGCCTGCCCTTTGACTTTTTTCAGTGCTTTTTAACCTGTGACTGAGTAGCTCACAAAGTGCCGTTTGCCGAGAGGAGAGAAATGAACTGGGGGGGAGGAAGGGGAGGGGCAGGGGGCTTGGAAAGAACATTAAGGAGCTAAAAATAACCATGGGTCAACTCTGAATGAGCCTGAGGCACTTCTCCTCCCCCTGCCCCCAGCTGATGCCGCAGTCAAAGAGAGGACAAGCAGCCATGAAGTATTCTGTCTTCAGAAGCGGCTCCTCTCCCTTCCCTCAGGACATGCCTGCTGCCAGGACGGTGATTGCTACACTGCTATAGAAAGAGGAAAACAAAACAAATTAAAAGGATTCTGCCCCAAATAACCCCATCTGCCTCTTGGAACCATATCAGCCACAGAAAATTTCATGAACCACAGATGTTAGGCAGGAAAATACCTATTAGTTCTCATCGACTCTCCAACCAGGAGGTGGGAGAAGTTAGTGCCAGATTATCCCCTCCAGTCAAGTATATCAGACAAGAAATTCTCTTCAGAGACAACAGACAGAGACACAGCTCTCCACAGCCTCCACTTGGAACACAGTGACTCCCCTTCAGGTATCCATCCAGGTCTGATTCAGAATGGCACATAGGGATGAAGCAAAGATTATAAAGCCCCATGACATAACATCTGGTGTTTGGTAAGATTTAACTAAGAACTAAAAAGAAAGTTTAGATTGTCCTAACCCATGACTTGCATGAGGAAGTTTCACCAGCTTGCATGAGAATTAAGGAATAAGAAACACAAAGCAGAGGCAAGTGTTGTCTAATGTGTCTGGAGAAAGTAGTACTACTAATTTAAACACACTTCACATGGTATTTTAGAAACCTACATACAGGTGTAAAGATAGCAGAGGCCAGAAGAGGTAAGAAATGCATGTGCAGCAATCCAGTCTTTAATTCTCATTTCCCTTCTTTCAGATACCGGCCTATTCAGTATACCAGACATCTTAAAGTATTCAGCAAATGAGGACATCATCGGCCTTCCTTCCAGTCAATTGAACCAAACTCAGATTTCAATGTCGGGTTTCCCTCTCCAGTCTTCTTACAGCCTGAGCTTATGCACAAGGGATTTAGGACTACTAGAAGGCTTGATGTTTTTTCAAATGCATGTCCTACTAGAGAAAGTGATGCATACCTTGCCAGTAGATTTCAGAGCTGTAAGCTGACAGATGAGAAATATCAGAATGCAGATATAATGAATTGTGAACCAGATTCCATAGGAGAGTGCTTTATGATTGTTTATGCTTTTCCCAGCTTCATCAGTGTTCCTGTGACCTTTCTGCTGTCACTCATATGCTTCCCCATTCTTCCTATCTTCTACACCATATTCTTGTCTGTCCCTGCCATCCAACTTCTGCTCCTCTCATGCTTTGGAACTTGAGAGAGAGAGCTAAAGACAGGAACCAAATTATACTAGCCAGGTATGGAGGCTGCAGGCAATAGTGATAAGAAGCACGACCTGACACACAGGTCTGACACACCGATTTGTCATGTATGGTGCTACACACTGGGATTAACTTCAAGGTCTGGGGAGCTTTGCTTCTCTAACTATTTACAATATAAAACAAAAGTAAATGAGCAGCTCTGCAGCAGAGAGGGGAAGTGGGCAAGATCCTCACAAATTTTGTGAATTTCCCTCCCTTTGACAATAAAATGAGAAAGAACAAAATTGGCTACAGAACTGGCTACTTCCCATTTGTCATCAGCCTGCAAAGCACTGTACAGTCCAAGGAAAACATGAAGTTCAGCCAAGCTGAGACTTCCCAGCTCTCAGACTGAGGACATTCCCACTGTGCTCCCTGAACTCTTCTCCAACAGCCCTGCTGACACCTGTGCACATTCACTGATATAACATAAAGGTGGGGGAAACTGAACCAAATACATCCAGGGACTTGCCAACACAACCCAGCTAGTTACCTCTTCAGGCAGGACTAGCTCATGCAGAGCACAAAAAAGGGATAAAACAGCCCAAGAGTCGTGGTGAGGGAGATGGTGAACTGTTACAGTGAATAGGCCTGAAGGACCTAAGAGGCTCTCGTCACAAAGCCCCAGGAACAATCCATCTAACATTTGCTATGAATACTATCCTGTGGGGAATAAGGGGATAAAAGGAATTATCTAATCCTACCTTCCAATCCTGTGACCAACCTAACTAATCTCAGACATTGGTTTAAAAGGTAGTCTGCAGGATGCTCTTACAAGATGCTTCCTGAAATAATTTTCTCTTGTGTCATGAAAGTAGTCTTCTAGCTTTAAGAAGGTACCACTTTACATGGCTAGGGAAGGGCAGAGCTGAAGCTGAGTCTGTGAGAAAACCCCTACTCAGCAGCACCTCTAATTTCCCAGCACCTGACACTGGAAGGCTGCCATTCTCCTCTAATCCCAGAACACAAACCAGACCAGCCTTTTCCCACTGCAAGCTGCCTTAAGATACCATCACTGCCTTTTTTCAGAAAGGCGACCTGGACTGTATCAATGAGCGGTCTGGTGTCCAGCAGAGAAGTGTGACTCATTCTTTCTTTGTCACAGTCACAAAAGCCACAATAGAACATGTTGCCCCTGATGGCAGGAGACAGGAGAGGATGACCCAGAAGGTCATCCTTAAAAACCCTTTCTTCCAGTCCTGTGTTGCTTGCCCAGTGAAACTGAGAGAGAAACAATGCTTTCAATGTTGAGAGAGAGGATCAAGAGACTTTAATTTGTCCCTGCCTTGCCACTGACTGTGAAGGGTTTAATGTATCCCTTCTATTACTTTACCTGTAAAACATGGGCACTAAAACACACTAAACACAAGAAAAGTGTAGAATTCAATGAATGGATAATTGTGTATCTTGGGAACAAAGTATGCATTTCCAATTAACTGAAAATATTCTCTATTGCCACCAGCCTTTGTAAAGCACCTTCATTGCTCAGGAAGAAACATGTAATACACAGTACACATTATTAAATTAGTCATTCACCCTACAATTCTGTATGCCAGCATATTTATAATGTGCCAGTTGATTTGGTTTCTAGGTGAGGAATGCACAATATTGAACTCAAATTAATGAAATCAAATACTTTACATATTTCTGATTAGAAATGCTACAGAGGATTTCCAAGATTATGTTGTTAACAGAACAACATATGGCTTGCCATGTCCAGGAGGTTTTTATTGCTGCAGTTGGTGATACGGTTTGGGATCCCCAAGACAAAAGATGTTACATAAATACCAATGCAAAAGTATTTCAACAGTTTCTCACCAACAAAACCCCAACGGCTTTCTGCATACTTTGCATAGTTGCTTATTACTATTACTATTTTTATTATAACTTTTTTTTTAAAGTCAGGTAATATAATATATTAATTATGATTGTAACTATTATTCCAGGTTCTCTGATATATTTTCTTTCAGATGGAACCAGAATCCTAAAGACTATCTCCCAGTTTGGGTAGTTCTATCTTCTCCCACTTCTATTCAATTTCAGCTGGATATAATCTGATTCCTTCCATAAGAGATTATGAAAGTGCTACTCTGTACTGTTAAATAATTGTCATGTTCAGTCCTAAGAATGACTGCAGTTCAACAATCGGATAAGTAATTTCTGTATTTTATCTGTAAACACTTGGCATATTTCAAATTTAAATTCTTACCTAAAGAGTTAATTTCAAATATTTGTGCTTAGTGATCTTTATCCCTTCTCTTTTAATTTCTTTCTAGTCCAGATCCCCTGGTCTAAGTGGGAGGGAGGATTACAGAACTCAAAGTGTCTTTAAGCTACTTAAATACTTCTACAGTAATTCCGGGGCTAGTGGCAGGTCAGTTTAGCTCCTAGGGATCATGCCAATGGCATCATCTGCTCAAACAAGACAGAGCTAGAAGATGGGACCTGCAGGTCGGAGCATTCATGGGCCAGATGAAATCATAAACCAAACTAAGATGGGGAAGCACAGCTGCAGGATGAAAGGGCAGCAGCTGTAAGAACTGAAGATTTCCAGAGGGAATTTTTAACCAGTGGTTTGAGAATCAGCTGTGATTTCAACAGCCACATCTACCCAACTGGACTGAACCACCTCCAGCACAGAAAAAGCCTCAGGGAGAAGATGAAAGTTTAATTAATTAATGCTTGTAAAATGCTTTGAGACCCTCAGATGGAACACACTAGAGAAGTAGAAAGACTTAATTATTTTTACCTCTGATATTATGTGAGGCTATTGATAATATTTTATTTAGATGCTATAGTCCTTTCATTCTTTTTAGGCTGGATCTGATCTGCATGTGGTATCTGAGACCTAAGAACAGCTAGCAGAAGTGTTGAAATTATAATCTCAAGCATTTGGTTTGTAAAAATCAAATATCCCTTTTCAGGGATATATGCTCAACATTTTGTCAGACCTGCTGGTAAAAAGCAATCAACCTACAGCATGAGCACACCTTAAACCAGCCATTGAATCTGGCCTTTGTCTCCTGCCACAGCAGTTCTTTTTCCTTTATTTCCCTTTACATGATTTTGCAACAGGAAATGTAGCTATTAGCTAAATGGCAGCAAAATATTCATACTGCCATTATCAAAGTTAACCTGCTGAATAAGCACAAGGAGGCTAGTTTAGCAGGACAGGAAAACAGACTCCATGTCACCAGGTCCAGCCCAGTCTAGATTGATAATTGCAAAAATGCCATTTGACACCTTTTTGGCACGCTGGACAAAATGAACTGGGCAAGGGAAGGATGGAAAAATCTCAGCCCAAGTCCCACTGGGACAAGTGTCAACACTACAAATGGCACTGCTTGCCAGGTCAGAAAAGAGGCCATTGCATTCCTCAGGCACATTACTTCCAGGAGGGCAGGAAGAATAATGTCAAGACCATGTTAAAGAAACGTGCCCTGTCCTGCATGTACCTTTTAGACTCCAAAATTAACTGAGTGCCTTTCATCATAAAAAATACCCACTTTAAAGAGCAGAGGTGAGAAAGTGGGTATCAGTCAGATAGGGAGTTATTTGCTGGCACTTTCCCAAAAGTAGCTGTTTTAGGAATGTGCTTCAGGAAAGAAATGGAAATCTGGGAATTACTGTTAGTAACAATCTGTTACTAACTCCATGTTACTAAAATACATCTGCACTCCTGCACTGTATCCATCCCTGGTTTGTCTGCTGCAGGAAGCATAGCTCATTTGGAATGAAATTCAGTGGAATGAGTGGCTGACTCTCAAAGTTACAGTATCTTAGACACCCTTGAGTCTTTGCACATGCATCTCATATGAACAAGTCTGGATTTTTTAAGCAACTGTTTTTGGCATATCAGAGAACTGTAGAAAGTTAAGTGCTGTAAAATTATGGAATTAAAACTGAGGGCCTGAATTTGCAGCAAAGCTACCCTGAACTTTATCTCTTGTGATAAAGAGAGAAACCACTTTCTGACATTCACAAGGAAGGTTAACAGAGAGACAATTTGGCTGATCTTTGTCCATGGTTCCTTATGGGATGCATATGTGATAAATTATGTGTGTTACATGGAATAGATAGCCATGGGTTTTTCTATATGGTGCAAGACTTATGAGTTTCTTGGTATTGTAGAAGTCCAAAGACAAGCGATGAGGACTCGCTATTTTCGTGCATCTGTAGTGGTTTGAATCTTGGATGAAATGGGTTTACTCCTTGTAACTCCCTGTCCTGGCTGACCAGATGAGAAAATTCATAGGTTAAAGTTTTGAAGCTCAGGCACAGCAGCATAACCAAAGTGCTATGTGACCACTGCCATGACAGGATGAGCAGAAAGAAGGCCCCAGCTACATTCCTTGAGAGGAGAACAGGAGCACCTAGATGGCCACAGCTCCTCCACAGCCACATTCATGTGTAGATGTACAGCCCTGACCCAAGCTCAAACTACAGTTAGACCTTTTTAAGGGATGAAGCATGAGGAAGGGACACCGAGATTCAAAAGCTATTTAGACACCTAACAATACAGATAGATGCCAGCTAGTATTTTCAGGAAACACTGTTCAGCAGCTAAGAGATCAGTGAAAATCTGCCCCAAATCAGCCTACAGCCAAGCAGAAAATCACAGGGGCCAAAGACAGAGAAGTCAGCATAGGAACAGCAAGCTGCTGAGTGTCAGCTGCTCTGCAGGAAGCACCCTAGTGCATACTCCTCTCCTTTGGTAAAGGTGAAGTAGTGTGAGGCTACTGTGGCTTCTGTTGTCTGTCAACAGAAAGGAATAAACTGTCTCAGGTTTAGTGTGGCATAAAGGTGTGTAAATGGATATGGCACTGCTAGTCTCTTGATACAGAGGCAACTTGCAAGGCAGAGCATTACTGTTCCTAGAAAGAAATCCAACAAACTCAGAAAATAAAACATTCTGACCTACTTTCACCTCCACTAACCTAGTCCTTCCTTAAAAGCTTACGTGGATACATTCACTTGTTGCTAGGCTCTCAGCAGCAGGATTTGAAGTCCAGGGATTCCAGTTATGCTTAGCAAAGGAGCATGTAGTGGTGCCTGGAATACAAAGACATTGTCTCTCACCCCCATTCTCACAAATAGGAGGACTGATAGCTTGAATGCTTTTGCAGCTCTCAGTTGAGCTCAGCTTTTGTGAAAGCCTGTAAGCAGAGAGATGGGTCTCAGAGCACCCAGAACAAAACCCACTAAACCTTCATGGGTCACAGCAAAGCCTTTCACAGCTGGGGTCACCACTGAACTTTGGCTAAATCACTCCGACCAGCTTATCGTAAATGAGGATGATAACATGGTAGTGTCTGACTTACCAGGGACATGGATATGCAATGGGTGAAGGTGAGGCTAAATGTTCTGGCTCTCTCCGTAGCCACAGGGTGGACAACGGGCGGCTAGCTCACCTCCTGCAGCCACAGGGCTGGAACGAGAGTTCCACAGACTACCACAGCTAAAAAACCAGATGTACTTGACCTTTCATCTTGGGTCCTCTGAGGACTTGCAACCCACACGCTGTCTGAGAGCACTGGTGACCTGGCCTCAGAGATGGAAAGACAAGAGGAGATGCAGAGGATTTTAACAACAAAGTGTGTTTGTAGTTCCACTAGAGCTGAATCCAGGAAATTTCATTGTTCACAGCATGGGCCATGACCGCTGCAGCCTGCTTTGGAGGCAGTGACCTCTGCCAAATGGTGACAGAACTCAGCTCCTACATTCAGCTTAATCCTGACCTGCAGCTCCACCTTTTAGCCCCTGGCTTCCCAAATCGCTTTGACAAGACACTGAACTCCTGACCTACAGAATCCTCTTTTAGTCCAGTCCTTATCCCCCTCTGTCTCTATCATTTCATCACCCTAAGCTCTGCCAAAGCCTCTCACTCTGGATCTGTTACACCTTTCTTACTCCCATACTGAATATACTAGCAATGCCGTTCTCAACGGTAAACTCTTCTCCCCGACGCTTGCCAACACTCCTTGACCCTTATAGTACCGGTTTTGTTAACCACACTGATGGGTTAAACTGAACCCCTCCCATCTTGTAGTGCCTCTGCTACTTCAATTCAGGGCTCACCCTTCCTCCAGCTGTGTTGATGCACCTCCCTCTTAAGAGGCTCTCAGCATACTTTATTCTTAATGGCTACAGCCTGCAAAGATGCTGAAACAGGAAGTCAAATGAATGCTGTGCAACCTTGGGAATGCAAATTCCATGTGTTTGTGAAGTCAAAGCAAGCCATTTCCTTCCCCAGTCCCTCCTCCCTTCACAGGCATGCAAGCCGCAGCTAATAGGAAAACACACAGGCACACACAAAGCTTTGTCCATGCTAATTGCCAGGAGCTGAGGCCCAGTCATCCTGTTGACTAATTTGTCAGCCGCTGCTGACTCAGCAATCTGGGGGGGCAGTTTCTCTCAAGTGCTTAAGTGCATTGGGAAGTAAATGGCTCTTATTGTTCTTTCCTTCCCTTCACTCTGGTGTCTGTATTTGTGGACAATTCTTGCCCCGGGCTTGACCTTGGCTGCAGCAGTGACTGGAGGGCTGGGATTGCCACAGCTAGTGGGCCTCTCATTAAACCCTAATGGAAAGAACAGGCTTGAGAGTGGCAGGACAAGAAAAGGGGGGGAATGTGTGACCTCATCTGGAAATAGCATGTACTCCAGCAGGGCAGGACGGAGAGAAGAGTGAGGAAAGAGCTGACCTGAATTCTGTGCCTTGCATGAGTTAAAAACAAGAGAGATCAACAAACTGGACCGTCTGGAACATGCCTAAAACAGCCTGAAACATGCAGGACTTCCTCACTGAGTGCTTCCTCTGCCCTTTGCTTGAACAACAGATCTGGGCATAAGCCCAGGCAAAAGTCCTCAGGCCAAAGGGAGGAACTGCTGCTGGTGAACTGCAGGTGACACAGGAAGAGCCCATCCTTGGGCTGATGCTGCAGGCAGGACAGACACCTGCAGCCACTCCATGCAGCAGCATGCAGTTCTGAACAACCATGCACAAGGGCCATCCCATATCCTGGCTGCAAAAGGACTTGTTTGCAGAAAAGCTTACTGGAAAGTGAGAGACAAAGTAGAGGAGGAGACAGAAAACGAAGTCCTGTGGAATTCCCTTTACCCCGGACTGTTCATGAAGATCAGTGCCCCAAAGTGCACAGGTAGGACAGCCCATAGGCACACCTACCCCAATACTGGCACAGTGGCCATGGACATGTATTTGTCCCACAGCTGCATGAGCCCATGCACACTTTGAAAGTGCACAAACCTATATGGAGGGAGAAACATTACCACATGCTAAACAGGTGTCTTGTATGCACACATTTATTTGTACATGAGGCTTCTGTTTGGGCATACCCCTGGTGCACCCCTGTGCATATCCACTCTGCCCATAGGCCTGACTCTGTCCATCCAGTCCATCCCAAGTAGCTCTGTCAGTACTGTGAAACTTTGACTTAACTGATAGCAGCAGAGACAAATCCTCTCTTGGAGACTGGCAAGCAGAGCACATTTCTGCAGTCACTGCGGAGGGAGTGCTGTGAATGCATAATACTTGTTGGCAGAACAGTACAGACAGAGATTCTGTTGGAGTTTCGTCTGGAGGTGATTCAATAATTCATTATCAATAATACTGAGAATTTTGGCAATATTTTCACTGAACAAATATTCACAAATACGTTTCCATTATTTAGCTAGCTTTGGCTCTGTCACATTCCATTTAATATGCATCTGTACTGGACTTTGTTTCCAGGTAGGAAAATAAGCTGGAGCCTGTAAGATGCATGGATCCCAGTAAGTTTCAGCCAGTTTTGCAATCAGCAGGTGGCATTTATCTAATTGTCTCTTTGTGAGAAAGGGCTTTGCTCTGCAATATTTTCTTTAGCAATCTGGGAATCCCAAAAGTGTTTATTAAGAAACTTAGGCATTTATAGTATGTACATCTTCTGTCTGCGTTTTGTTTAAATTCTTTTGTTTGTGAATTCTCAGAAATACCAGGTTTGCTGGTTTTCACTTTGACCTGTATGCCCTGTTTATTGTACTTTAAAGAAATTATTCTTCTTTTGGAGAGTACTCTGCATGTCAGTAAGATGAGTAGGTCCTCTGAAGGTAACAGGCATGATTTTTCAGGGTCGCTGTTTCGAGAAAGCCTTAGAAAACAAACCTTCTTCTATCTTTCTCTGGCTGCCAAACCAGGTATGAAACAAATCTTTGCAGGTTAGTCCTGTGAGTTTTTTCCTAAACATCCTCAGTATAGCCTGCCTCTGTTCCTGACTTGCAGAAGTCTAGATCATTGTTAGGCTGTTAAAGAATTTACTTTTATTCCAGGCTTTCTGAATTTTACTTTTCCTGTCTCTTTCTGTCCATCTCAGTTTAGTTACAAATCTCTCTCCTCCTGGGAATTTCTGTGCTCTGCTAGTGAGTCTGCATCCTTTTATATGGCTCATAAAGAGCTCATGGACTCCTGGGAGGTTCAGAAGACTATAACTCAAAAAAATAATCATTCCACAATGTAGAAATATTGAGAGGCTCTAATTTCTATTGAGGACAAATCATACAAATGTGGCCCTTCTAAGCCAAATCCATTTTAAAATAGAATATTCCAACAATCACTGGAAGACTTTTCAGAGATAAAAAACTTCTCACTGTCCAGACATCACCTTTATTAAATGCCTCATCTAATTCTCTGGAATCACTCCATATTAGGCATAATACCAAACACTAAAATATATCAGGTAGAGAGAAAGATGAGAGTGATGAGAGTGATGAAGTTGGGACCTGAATTGTCACAGAAAATTACTTCATAATGTTAAATTGGACTCATGGCCACAGTCCCATAAAAGTAGGTATTTATCACAGAAAGAGACAGATCCTTATTCTTGGCTGTACTCTATGTATGTATTAAGTTCAAGGACAGAGATGATCTTAAACCACCCTTGGTGTCACCAGTCATAATGTGCTGGGTTCTCTGATATAAATTAGAGCAAACAAATGAGTCTTACTAATGGGGTTTGATTTTTTTCTAGATATTGCAAATCAGTCACAGGCACAAAGTCAAGACCCTTTACCATGGATGGGTTCACAAAGCCTGGCAGTAAAATGTGCCACAGCACTTCTCTCTGTCCGGAGAAGTGAGACCCTCCAGCAGTCTAGGGCCTACACTAGAGCCCCATTTATTCACCAGCACCACACTGCAACCTGCACCTCTTGACCAGCTTCACAGTGTGAAAGCAAAAAGCTCTTTGGACTTCTTTGTAAATCAAGAGTTAGAGCGGACTAGGCCTGTGCTATCTTTTATTCTTACTGCCAAATGTTTTCCAAATAAATGTTAGCTTTTCTTTCCTTTCCTGAAAATGAGGATATTTCTCCAATGTATGAAGAACTCATGGAAAAGGAAAATCCCGCCTTAATGGGGGTACTTTTATTTTATCTATGACAGAAAATATTTTCTTCACCCATCAGCTTCTCAAGTGAAAATTATGATTTCTACAAAAAAATGTGAAGCCCAATAGAAAGAGATGAAAACATGATCCTGAAATGCTACAGTCTGTTTCTGTTTCCCCTTTTCCCTTTTTCTTCCTTTTTCTTCCTTTTTCCTCTGCCTCCTAGTCCAACACTCTCTACGTTCTCTGAAGCAGGAATCAATTATTTCAGTAACATAAGTTTTAGCACTTCAGTAACTGAAGTTATTGAAATCAATGATTTCAGTAACATAAGTTTTAGCACTGAAGACCCAGTTTTAGTAAAAGCTGGGTAGTTTGGAGCCAGGGCTCTCTACCTCACACTGTGCTTCCATTTTAGTTACTGCTGACATATCCTTCAATCACAGCATGGGATAAAGTACACAGGTTACCAGACAATTTTGTCCCCTCAATATAAAACTGCATCACTGTGTTCCCATCCTTTTGCTTCCACTTCAGTGAGCTCCAGCTTTTCCCTCCTCCTATTTCTACTTGTCATAGCTTATGCCAAGAACATTAAGTAGTGCATTGCCCCCTCCCTATCCCCATCCCCATTCCCGTCCCTGTCCTCCCGGCCCCAGCCCCCACCCTTGAGGAATGAAGTTGCTGAATTGTATTCATAGGTCCCATTCTACTCTGACTGTATAAAATTAAATGTTTACAAAACCCAGTTCTGCTGCTGTTGCCATGGTATCAAGGAAAGTCTTGAGAAGCATAGGCAACAGCAAACCAGGCCTACCTTTGTATAAGGGACTTTTCAGAAGGAGGGAAGAGGAGCCAGTGCAACCCCTGTGGATTTAGGAAACAAGTAAGCAGCTTCTCATGAAAGGAAACAAGCAGTTTACCTGGAAATTGCAAGGGTGTTGGTCATCTTTCCAGTACCTTGGCTTGAACGGAGAATCCCTCAGTCTCTCCTGCCACATCCCAGTGGGGCCTAGATGAATTACAAAAAAGCAACAGCGTACTTCTCCTTTGGGTGATTATTTGCTTCTGGTAGTGCAATGCTGGGGAAGGCTGAAGGTCCAGCAGGGAGCTCCCATGTGTCTCTACTTCTGGGTGAAGATACTGAAGCAGGACAGCCAGGCTACACTGCAGAACTGACTCATTTATTCTACACCACCAACTATCAGCATTTTGGAGGGACTTGTCTAGCAACATTAGCAACATAAAAACATGAGCTAAATTGGTCCTTAAGCCCCCTCCCCCATCAGTATTTTCTGAGGGATGGATTTTTTATTCTAATTTTATCTTCCTCTCTTGCTGTCCTTACTGTGTTCCCATCTGGCCTGATCTCTGTGGGAGCTTGGACAGCTCTCTCTACCTCCAGTTTGACATCTGGGGTGAGCAACACCAACCTCCATTCCAGAGAGATAGGCTTGTGGGGGTGATGTTTGGTGAATTCATGTCTATAAGCACTTTGAGGTCTCTTACAGCCTCACTATAGAAAAACGACTATTTTTGATTGCTGCTGTCTCTCCCACAGGCCACTCTTGGGCTCAGATCAGCATGATGCCCTGCCTAAAGCTCTCGTGCCCTTTATACAGGGACATGACAGTTCCTGAGCAGAGCCTCCTTCACACAGGTTAATTCTGTATCAGAGTTGCTCCACACTAGGCTGCCTAAATCCAGTGCAATCCAGGAAGAGTAGATTCTTCCTTTGCCTGCCCTGCTCACAGTGTGTTGTCACCTACTCTGCGAACCAGGCCAGATGCTCTGCTGCAGCTTTGCTTTTACTTGGGGAATTACATGCTAAAATGGTTCCTCCTTCCCATCCCCCATATCTCCAGTCACAAAAACAAGCAAATGCTTGTGAGCTAATCCTGTGCAGAGACTTTATTTAATAAACACAACTGGTACTGGTGACTTGTTTGTTTGGGGTTGCTTTTTTTTGTTTTGCATTTGCTATCTTTGGAAAGCTAATCCTCTGGAGTCCACCCAGCGATTTCAGTCACCTCCAAATAACACTTACTAATAATCTTAATAAATCCATCTTCTAAGCAGCAGTCACTACTGCCTAGCACTGAATTACACAGAACACCTCAGGAGCTCTGCTTCAGCTGACACCCTTGTTTATCTTGATCGTAAGTGAAATGGAGCACTTGCTCCATACATTCTCAAACCTCCTCAAATGGCTCTTTAGGGCAGTGTGACTGCACACACCAATGAAGAGGAAGGCAGTCAGGAGGATGTGACTTGCAGGCTTCCTCTTTTCGTCCACCCTGCTCCAAGCCAGCTCCTGAGCACTTCTCACAAGGTTGCTTATATCTGGCTTAAGAGAGACATATAAAATGTCTGTGTAGCCATAAACAGAGAAACTGTTTGATTTCTAGGGAAAAATTAAAGCTCATCATCAAAGTAATGGTCCTAATCAAAGCAAGGAAACCTCGGGACATATTCAGCCACACTTCTTGGTGGCTGGTCTAAGTACTTGTGGCAAGAGATAGGGTGTCAGGACATAGACATTCCATTCTCATCTATTTACTTAGCTTTGTGAAGTTGAGACAAGTAATAAAAGCAGAGGTCCATCAGGCACCAAGCACTGCATGTGTCTCAGTTCAAACTGCAAACCTAACTCTTCCTAGGTTCCACAGCCTAATTTAGGTCCCTGAAAACTGCAGTGCTCCTGTTTTTAACATTGTCTTTCCCCTGGTACTTGTAGACCTTCATGCCTTCTATGATGATCTCATGCTGAACATGCTTCCTCCACTTTGCTCCTGAAGAACTTCAGACTGGCACGCAAATTCACACAGAGACTCCTTCAGTAAGTCTCCATTTCCTTCGAAACAACTCTGTAAGAGGCACTGCTCTGCTTAAGTATTATTAATTCCTGGTGGTACTGATGGGAAAATTAAAGATCCATGTGAAATGACTAGCTTATAGCAGTGCAAATCAGGTAGCAAGGTAGAAAGAAGACTGGAGATTTCTTGCATTCAGATCCTCAGTCTACACAGCCAGACCTTTTTGAAATTCTTAGTTTAATGATTTAATCACAGCTTATTATATGCTCTGAAATATCTGGATGACAGACATTATGCATATTACCACTTTAACTTGTCTGTATGTCTCCTTTAGAGTGGCTGACACTACAGGCAGCTTCCTTATTATACCACTGGTGAAATCCAATGCTTGCTACAGTCTGGCTCCACTTTTTCTGACTGGTTTTCAGTATTCTGTGTTTCACAGGGAGAAGAAAGCTCTTGGGAAAGATGCCAGGGTCTTGGCTTTGATTACGCTAATTGAGAAGTGAGGCAGTTCCAAACCTCTACCAGCAGAAACTGATAGAGAATTTTGTAGCACTGATGCCCTGTAATACTGAAACTGGCACAGGCAAGGCTGGGCAGAAAGAGAGAATCCTATTTCTAATACAAGCTCATCCTTACTTACCACCATCTCTTCAGTGTCAAGGCAAAGTTAAGCCAAACCCTAAGAGAATTAAGGGGTTTGCAGTTTTTATCCTACATTAACCATTTGGCCTCACCCCTCCAACCACCCTCTAAGGATTTTATCAGCTAAACCTTCTTCCAAGACCCCTTTGAGCCATTGGGGAACTACAGATTTTGGCGAGTTTATTTTATGTTTAGTTTATGGCTTCCCTGTGTTGTGCTCTCTGAGATTCTGAGTGCCATAAGCAGAGGCCATATGAAGGGGAGAGACACCAAACCAAACTGTGTACAGGAATTTGCTGTGTTGACTACTATGAGTTGTTTAAAAAAAAAAAGATTACTGTACAAGAAACATGCTATGAAAAAGGGAGTGATTGTACAGGCAGGATAGATAACATTTAAAACATTTGTTATGGGAACAGGAGTTTGCAGTGTGATGAGGAAAAAGGGAGAGAAAAGAAAATACATGACTGGGAAGATAAGACAGAAGATGTAGACAAAAGAGAAAGAAAAGAAAATAAATAGTCTCATTTTCTTTTTCATTCATAATTCTCAATTGTGAAGCACTTTCTTGACAAAGACATAAACAAAATGCAAGCTATCCCTACATTTCTTTTCCCCTTAGTGTATAGTACAGGAAAACTCATCTGTGCACAGAAAATAAATGCAACTCCAACACTTAAAAGGAAAAAGACTGAGCAATGCAGACACAGAATGACAGATAAATATGGAGATGCACAGATATATATGGGCATAGAGCCACAGATACACAGCACCCACTGACATGAGAAAGAAACAACACGATACCCATGTGCATGCAACAGACTCCCCCCCTCACACACATCCTGAATAAAAGCAATAAAATGCTCCTAATTACTAGAATTTTGCACTACCAGACTGGCTTAATTATTAAGCAAGCAAAAAGCTCTCCATGTCAGAGCTGCACTCCCTGTGTCTGCCAGCCCGGCATGGCAGCATGCAAATCCTGCCGCATGCTCTCCCTCTTCCACCAGCCTGGAGTGCAGACACCCAGCTCAGCCAAGGTCTCTCTCTGCTGTCAGAACTTTTTATGTGGTACTAAAAAACTCAGCAAGTTTCCGACGGCTAAAACGCTGAAATCACTGCCTCGGACTAATCTTCATTTTCTATTTAAGCTGCCCTTCCCCCGCCCCACCTCTTTCTGACTGCGTGCTGATTACATGCAGCATTTCCAGGCACAAAAGCGAACTGTATTTTAGCTATGTGTACATGACTGTACAATCTCCTGACCGGACCAGCATGTCCTTTTCTCGATGACAATGTTGAGACAGATCCCGAGTGTCGGGTGGCAAAAGCTGCAGCCAGTTTCCCATAAGTCTATTTCTGGTGCAATGCAAGTGCATGAGCATGGGGCTGGATGTATATTTAACTCCACATGCTTTAATCCAAAGAGGTCAGGAAATAGGAGCATGAATGCTCTTGTTGTGGCAGATGGGAATGTGTTGGATTGCCCACATTGTCAGGCAAGGGGCCCTGGGCCTGGAGGTAGTGCTGACATCATTGTCTCTCTCTGGGTTTTGCCTGGAGCTCCAGACACGGAGAGCTGTGCAGACAGTAACCCTTTCCTGCCTGAGCACCCATCTAACACGCTCTGCCACGATCTCCTCTTTGTCACTGTATCCGCAGTCGCAGCCAAGGCAGCCTTCAAAGAAAATTGCTTTGGGCCTGCTACAGCTCTGATATTTCCCTTCCAAAAGAAATAAATTGTATCAACTCTTGGGGAGAAGGTTAAACTTAATGGGAATGTGTCACCTCGGCTGTGGAAAAACACAAGCCCCCAAAGAAAGCCTTGGCATTTATCATCATTCAAGTACACAGATAGGAGTGCACAAGGACACAAAACTTCTGCTATAAACACCCAAACCTAAGTAAATTTAGGAACTACATAAAAACTTGACATTTAAATACCCTTGACTTAAGACAATCATATAAAATCAGGAAAAGGAACAAGCTCCAGCTTCTGCTTCTTCAGTGCTTCCAGTGGTTTTCAGACCTTCAGGAGATGGCTGAGGCTCAACTAGTCCAGTTATCACTTTGCTCTGCCCCACAGACACTCCTGTTTCTGATCTCAGGCTCCCATTTCTCCACCCACACAGCATGTCCCTGACACCTCAGCAGGTACCCCACAATGTCAACAGCTCCCAGGAGACTCAGCACAACAGGGGATCAAGTGTTAGGTCTGCAGAGAGGCTCTGGCAATGCCAAAGGAGTATGCAAATAAATCCTATAAATCAAAAAAGAGCACGCACACATATATCACTGTGCTTCCATGCATTGCTCCATAGCTTTTAAGCTCTCTTACAGTTTGTCTCCGCCATTCAGACTGATGTAACAGCAATTTGGAGAATGTGAAACAGCAACACCCAATCGGTAGCTCTTGGGAATCTTTAGAAGTACCTTTCCTTGTATATAATTTTCTTCACTATTCTTCTCTGTGGTGGCATGGAAACAAGCCATGAAAAAAAGAATTTTGCAGGAAAACAATTTCATTTTGTGTTTGCACTTTTTCCACAGACAGCAATCCCCTTATGATTTGGGGTCATTTTCTCTTGCCTGTTCCTTTTTATTCTAGCAACATTAAAAAAAATACTTAAAAAAATAGTCACTCACTGTTCAAATAACAGAGAAGGACTAACTCCCCTTGCCCCTGTAATGCCACAGAATCCCGCAAAGCACACTGACCTCTCCTTCGCTCCCCCCTGCTCTGCCCAGGGATTACAGCACTCTCAATATAGGCTTGTCCATGCATGGGCTGTGATTCCCAACCACTGCATGATCTTTCATGAATGTAATTTCAGCCTTATCCACATTTCCTGACTTCTTTGTATTCCCAACAGAATTTTGATGTAAAAGTAACCAACACTGTTAACACTTCAGAGCAGGAATTTTGCATTTTTACCTATATGTAAATGACCCTGCAGCAATACTGTGTCATAAAAGAAAAAGCAATTTGGTGGTGTGTATCTGTGCATGCATTGAACTGCAGAGGGGAGTATGAGAAAGAAGACAGCAGTGGTTTGGAACAAAACATTTTTAGGCTCTTGTATCAGGGTTTGTGAAACTGAAAAATGAGACAAGTCTTCAGTGTCACCTGCAGCTTCTCTGCAGTATAAATTAACCCCTGCTTGAACACAGGGCTATGAATTTACTTTTCACACACACATAATCCTCAGCTTCATGTGGGAAAAAAAAGCAAAGGCTGCTCCCTGCTCGCTGGGCATCATTGCTGCTGTGGCTGTGGCAAAAAAACACTGTTCAGACATAGTACCTCACTTCAGCTCCTGTTCTGCTGGAATCCACATTAGCCCACAGGTAGGTCAGAATTAGAGGAGGAAAAAAGTGGGGGCCACTTTCTGCCCCTGTTCTCCTAAAATGCAGATTTTAGGAGAATACAAATACAGATAACTGTTGATTGTCCACATTCAGTGCCTCAGGCAATGGAGTAGAAGACCACGAGGAGATGTTTAAAGTGCCTGGACTGCAAAGAAGTGTGAGGCAGAAAGAAAGTGTTAAACTTGCACTCATCGTCTGACTTGATAAGTCTCCATTAAATGGCATTGGCAAAACCTTGTAAACATTAGAGATCTCCTGCTAGCTACCAAAAAACCCCACAAAGTTGTGTGGTGAGTATGAGCTTAAAGTCTTCCTTTCTAAGGTCCTGTCTTAAATAAGATGACAAGTACCACTCCACAAACCTTGGATTTGGACTGCAGACCGGGCCAGTCTTACTCAGTTGCCTTTCAGTTCCTTCATCTGGCGCCAGTTTAACCCGTCCCGCGAGCTCATGGCCGAGGCTGTGCGCCACACAGCCCCGGTGAGTCAGCAATCCCGAAAACACCCTGCCAGTGGCTGCCTGGCTCTGCACTACGAGAAGAGAAGAAACCCGCCATTCCCGCAGACTGCATGTGCACATGCCTGGGGCCGCGCTGGGCGGGTAATTTGCCTCAATGTACATGGGTGCGGGTTTATTGTGTGCGAACTTACATGCATGAGAGAGGAGTTTCGGCTGGGATCACCGGAGGCTTTTGGGTTTTTTTTTTTTTCCTGCTAGGAAAGGGTTAACCGGAGTGCCCTTGCTGAGCTCCGAGTCTCCTTGCATTCCAGGGTAAATGGTGTTTTGCAGAGCCCGGTTACCTATGGCAACAGCGGAGAGGAATACTGCAGGCGATCTTCTGAATCACAGGATTTACAGCCCGTATGTTTATTCTGCAGAGAAACACTTCCAGCCCTGCTTCTGATGTGAGCTGGGAACCGCGAGAGGGCTTTACAGAGCCATTTAAAAGGCAATGTGAGCTGGAAGCGAGGCATTTTTAATCAAAGGCCAGGTTCAAAAAAGAAAAACATAGCAGAATCAGAGGAGTCTCCAGAATGAGCTCCAGTGTCACCAGCTACCTGCAGTCACACGCGCCGCCATTAATAACCTCCTCACAACTTCGTGGCTGCTCTCCGAATTTCTCGCCTCTGCCTCAGCTCTTGCACAGCCACCCTGGGCAAATCGGCAGCACGCAGCCAGCACGGCCGGGGCACGGCCCCCTCGGCCGGAGCCAGAGCGGGCTCTCCGGGGCCTTGAAGGCGCCGTGCTCCCACTGGAGCAGTACCTGGGCTGGGCACTGCCCCGGCGGCAGCAAGAGCGCACAAAAGCATCTGCTTTCGTTCTGTGCACGTACTACTGACTTACTGACCACTGCGTGGGCGGTTTTCCTTATGACTTGTTAAACATTTGAACAGGATTTTAAAAAATCATCACAGAGAGTATTTTGAGCCTGTTAAGAATTAAGTGTATTTATGACAACATTTGAAAAACAAGACTACAAATACATACTTTTACATATAATTTTGAAATGCCACTGGCTTCGCTGAACTAACTGGATTTCGCCTCATCCCTTCTGAGAAAATAAGCAGTTCCAGGCCTGGCTAAGCTGTGGTGGGAAGTCATCTGGGAATTCAGGAAGCTAACGGCACAAGCCAAGGCGCTGTGGTTGAATGCTTGAGCAAAGATTCATTCCACCTAACTCTAACCCTCAGAAAGTCCAGAATCTGGTTTTGGCTGTCTCTGTAGTAAGCAGAGATAAATTCAGTTGCTCAAAGACAACTCATCACACCTAAAAGAAATACTTGTGTGGCTGAGTGTGTGCTTGCAGGTGCATCTTGCAGTACTGGAGACAGTAATGCAATCTTGGTACAATCAGGGCAGGTCACTGTAAACACAGACAGATAAACACATTAGACCAAACCCATATGGAAACGTCCAATTGATACTCTTCTTTCTGGAACCTGAATGCTCCCATATGTTACTACTTTTTTCCTAAGAAATTTGCCGTATATGCTACATATTAATCAAGCTATCTCAAAGCTTGAGAGGAAAACATTATCCTAGCTGAATGAGGAGACGGATGTTTTGCAGGAATCTGCTGCTCATTTTTGAAAGCGTGGACACAGGTCATTCCAAGCTGTACTTGCTGTAACCTAGGAGGAATTCGCCTTGCTGATAAATATTTAACAGTCACAAAGGACTTATCTGCTAGTCCTTGTATGGACACTCTTTCAGTGGGTTCAAAGCAGTACACACCAGTTTTCAGAGTTGAAGTTCCAAGTACACTTTTTTTTTCAAGAAGGGAAAGGAAAATCAAAAGTAAGATACAAAGCAGTTGAATCACAGGGTTTCTGTGTGAGCCCTAAGAATTCAGAAATAGGCATACGTGTTTAACTCAGATTTTTGCTCCATTTAGCTAAAAAGAAAACATCTACTTAATCTTACTATTTTTCTTTCCCTCAATTTAGAAGAGAAAACAGAATCTGAATTTATTGATCCATTGAAATTTATTTGGGAAATTGCTTTGCAGGCTGGACTAAGATAAACAGTAATTCATAATATATGTAGCAAATGATCATGCAAATCACAGAAAAAGGGAGAGTAGAAGAGAGTGGGAGGAAGAATTCATCCCTTAGACGGAAAATGAATGGGTCTTTAAAATATGAGAACTGGCAGGGAATCTGCTGCCTATCTGTATATTGCTTTCTCAATGTACTCATCTATTGTAAACAAACATCAAATACAAAACTAAAAAAAACTTGAGTTCAGTTTGCCTATTCATCATTCCCAGGCTCATATTTTTTGTTTGTGGCTTGTATTTAAGCTTTCTTTACAGCAGGGAGATCTAAAGGGCTGCAGGCTTTGTATTGTACAGTGAAATCACTCAAATATCAGATGATTTTGGTCAGATGGAGGGAGGGGTCTTTCTTTTTCCCTACAAATCAATCGTGGAATTTGCCTTGCATCTGGTTGAGGTTGTAAGGTTTTAGAAAAAGCACTGGCAATTCTGCAGGAGGAATTTTGCGTGGTTAAAGAATGGAGTTAAAGCAATCTTTCCTGCAAAAGCATGTGTGCGTGCTTGTGTTAGTTTCTCATTCTCCACCATTTCCTGAAAACAGGGCTTGGGGAAAAAAAGCACATAGACACATAACATTTTTCCATTAGCAGAGCAAGCGGGGGAAGGTAATGGTTTGGGGGGAGGGGGATGGTAATCAGAGATCTGCTTAGTCTTCATAGAAAGAAAAATGCCTGGGCGCCTGCTTTGCCATAAATTGCATCTGGTGGTTGGAGCTACAGCAAGTTATTAAAGTGACTGCATTAAAGTCATAATTCAGCAGGTCAGCAGCACGGTCTGCAACCCCTCCTCCATGACTCCTCCCAGCCCCATTTTCTGAAGGGACCGAACACCCGTTGCCTGAATCAGCTCGTGCTGCTGCACTTGGTGCCTTTTTCCCTGGGAGGAGAAGCAGAGGGGAGAAAAAGAAGGCGTGCTCATGCTACTGAGTTATTCTGCTTTGCAGAGCCAAGTGGAGATGGTGCTGCACACCCAGGCCTCGGCAATACAGGAAAAATCTCACTTCCCAAATGTAGCTTCCCCCCCACAGCAGCAGGGTGACTCCCTGGCTCCAGGCCTGCTCGTTCTTGGTAAATTGTTCTCCCAGCTAACTCACTGGGCTGCAAGAGGTGGAGGAGGGGATGAAATCAAGATGCCAGCATACCTCAGCGTCGGGGTTGAAGGCAGAGGAATATATGTTGCTTGCGCCCGATCAGATGGAGGGATGGGAACAAAAACAACATCCCACAAACCTCAAGATGGATGCCGGAGCGGGGGCCGTAAACAGCCAGCATAGTGGAAGGCGCGCACTGTCGAGGTCAGATGCTGGCTCAGAGGAGGCAACATTTGTCTCACATTTTGTCTTATTATACTTGAGCTGCTCCCTGCCTTGCTGCTACGATGAAAGCTGCCTTCAGATAATAGCTTCCATTTTGTTTTCTTCAATGAAAAATCAGGCACATACTACATTAGAACAAAAAGGTTCAGCTGTCCCCAGCAGCTTTTCTGATAACACAGTGCACATGTGACTAAAAAGAGACTTGCAGGGGAAAACCCCGATGAACCCCAAACTAAAGGGAAAGCAGATTTTCATCTCAGCCTCCCAGTCTAAAACCCATGATTTATTAGAAAACAAGATTTTATAAAAGTGAATCACATTACAAAGATCCTATTAAACATCCTCAAATGCAGAAGGTCATCACGACTAGGGCTGGGTCACTTTTTGTAGATGTGACCCATTTCTCCCGTTTCCAAGGGAACAGAAGTGCCCTGGAGTCAACCTTGCACCCTCAGAAAGTGTTCTGGGGCTCTGTTTTTATTGGCCTGGCTGTAGGGAGCACAGCAGGACACAGGGTGCTTCCTTTCTTCGGATGCTAAATATTTTCTTAATGAATCTAAGGAAGAACACTGAAGCTGAAACTGCTGAGATGACAAATAGGTGTATGAGGTCATCCAGCAGTGCCAACTCGAAAAAAATGCCAGGTTTTCAGTACATGTTCACAGAGCATGGAAAACAGCGTGCAAGAGGAAAAAAGCATGCACACTGCTATTTTCTTAGCAGCAAAGATTCCTTGCTTAAAATCAACATGCAAATATGTATTTTTCCGCAGATTACATGTGTTAGAGACACTCTCATTTTTCCTTCTGTTTTTCACTAGCAGTATAAATATATACCTCACAGTGACTCCAGCAGAACACTGGGGGATGGGTTTCTTCTGATACACAAGCTCCACAAAATTGTCACACAGCTCCCTTGATCCACAGCCACACTTACATCCACGACTATGGAGGACAAGTAGAACATGCCACTGCCTTCTGGGTCAGGGTTTTTTGTTCCCATTGAGATTTTATTATAGGCTTGAGATCCTCTGAGAATTAAATCCGCTGCTTGTCTGCAGAATAGATAATGGCAGGGCAACCTTCCCACATCACTGCCTCCCGCCAATGCAGCTCAGCCCTGACCTGGCTACCATTCATGACTGGACGGAGTAGAGTTCCTTCTCTGTATCCCATTCATAGCCTCTGGTCTTTGCAAACAAGGAGCAATTTAGAATCAAATTTGATTTTTTTTTTTCAGAAGATAAATCAACCAGCAAACCAAGCAGGAACTGAGCTGCAAGCCACAAAAATTATTTCAAATAAGTTTCATGAATACAATGTGGATGACAACAATGTCAGAGTACTAGTGATCTAAGGAAAGTACAGAATTAATAATACAAAATTAAAATACAGAATCTCCCATAGCCATACAGAGCTGCTTCAAGTCTTGTGTGTGTGGCATTCAGCGGGGCTGCTTCGAAAACACTCAGTCACTTTAGTCTCAGTCTCTATCATTTACTAAAGCAGCAGTCGCGATGCCCTAAGCACATCAGAAAAGTGAGCATGTGGGAAAAGTAAGCATGATGGGAGAGCTTGTATGGCTGAAAGCTCATCTGTATTTTGCAAGACTGAGAAATTGAAAAGATATATTGCCTCTGCCTACAATCCTCTCTTGAGCTTGCCCCTTAGTCGTGTTTTGCTTCCGAGCATGCAGCACTTCAGACAAGCGCTAGGCACTACAGCTGCGATTGCCGTATTTGTTATTCCGGATGCCACAGCAATGAGACAGACATTCCTATGTGAGGTCCACGATTTTCCCCCAAATGTGAGGATATTAGTCAAGCTCCCATCACAACGCGAAAATGTTCCAGTGTCATTTCCAGCAACAAGAGGGCAGCAGGGAGCCTCCAGCAGAGCTCGGGATCCAGCAAGAGCAGACGGGTGTCAGCTCCTTATTTCCAGTCTCCTTCGGGCAGAGATCACAGAGTAATAGAATCGTTTAGGTTGGAAAATGGAGGAAAGCCCACTTCTTGTGGAATATAATACAGCCAAACCTAAGAGAATACATGGGGTCTTACCGTGTTTCTCAAGCAGACGGACTTAAGGGCATCCTGCTCAGGCTCTATGGGGTATCTCATACTTGTTTCTTGTTTCTAAAAAATCTGATGGTACAAATAAATTTTCTTCATCAAGTGTTTATGCTGTTTCACTGGACTTGTAAGGGACAGGTTAGGCTTCTCAAAATAAAGATTTTCAAGAAGTCAGTTGCTGATCTTTTGTATATATAATTTTACTTGGTAAATGTACTGGATCTCACAATTCAAGAAGGTTTTGAGGTTGAAACCACCATTTCAAACCTGCAGGTGCATCCTCACCAGTGGGACAGAAGGACCATGAATGTAATTTCATTTGCTACAGGATTCACCACAGGGAGTATCCCTACCAAATTCCCACCCCTCTGGCTGGCTGTCCACCTCCCTCACAGCCAGGTGTACAGAAATTCACCCATGGCCATGTCTCCTCGCTCTCCCCTGAAATGCCCTATAGAGAAATTACCTGTGAAATGTCCCTAATGTTTTGGTAGCATTTCATGTGCACAGCTGCAAAAAAACTACTTGCAGAGGCATTATAGACATGTTTAGGAAATTCACAAATCAAAGGCAGAATGTGATTATTCCTACTGTTCACACAAAAATGTAGAGTAATATTTGTGAATAAATCTGAGAGCAGCTTCACCAAGGAAACTACAGTTTAACCAGACCCAGAGCTGCTGTCATTCCCTGTGACAAGGCTTCTCAGAAAATCACAGCAGCTGTCCCTCTAGTGCCAGCAGTAGCCGGGAATACAAGGAACCATTTCTTCTCTTTCCAGTGAAGAAGCAACACAGGAAAGTCACAGAGCAGAACTGAGTCAGGGCTCTGCGGCACAGTAAATTTCTGAGGCTGCCTGGTATTCTAGGCACATCCTTACAGCAATAAACTCCTCAGCATCATATCCCAGCCAGGAGAGAATCTGAAGCAGCTAAAAATACAGCCTCTGCATCTCAGATGCTTGTACACAGCAAACTACTGCCTGTGACCTCCACACCCTCCTCTCCCAGCACACACACACCCAAGACAGGTGGGGATTGGCCCCAGTTCACAAGACAAGGACAAGAGACAGCACTCACTCTACATTGTGATGGGCATTACACAGAAATTTAGGAAAATAACTTGAAAGAAGGAGAATTTCTTCTTTCTTGGTACATGAGAAATGTCAGGTGTGGTCTGCATTTCCTTGGTCTTTGAGGCATTTTGCTTAGCACAGTGAAACCCCCCAAAGATTCTGGCACTAGCAGGCACTATAAATCTCGAGGATACCACATGTGTGACCGGATTATATATAGCTCTGCTTTCACATTACCGACTCCAAAACACCACACAAAGAAGATAATGAAATATCCACCTCTCCAGCCGTCGCTCTCTAATCTGAAACGGCATTTCCAGGAGCCATTTTCACTCAACCACAGAGTCTAGGAACAAACACGTTCTCACCCTCCCACGCACTGTCAGACAGCCCCACAACTGGCACACACGTACACAATCACACACATATTCATTCTCTTCATTTCTTACCAAGAGATACAAAAAGTCTCATGTATTTGCAGTTTATCACATGCAAACATACACATCTCTGCCCTTTCAGTCATGCAAATACACAATTGAAAATGCATTCTGGGTTAAATTCTATTTTCACTTATGCTATGCAAATATAAAAGCTGAATACTTCCATTAAGATAACAGATTTACGACTGTGTAACTGAGATCAGAATATGGTGCTGACTCTCTCATACATAAATTTCCATAGTTGCTCCTGAATTTGTCTTTTTCCTCAGCCGCCTCTCTGTGCATTAATCATTCAACATTTAAATCAGCCATCCACTTGCTTCTTTTTGCTTTGTCAATGAAAATTGTTCAGCATTAATTATAAAACTCATTCTCTGCTGAGGTTTTCTTGGCTTTTTTTCATTAGTGGGTGGAAGTGTCAATTTACAGTCATCTTGTTCTGTCTTCAAAAATACCCTGTGTACCAGCTATACTGCAGAACACATTCTCTGTGTGAGAGTGCCTGTAAATGTGTGTCTGAGCTAGTGAATGTGCGAGCTTGTAAATGTATATGCAAGATTAGGAATGCATGTGCATACATGTGTATATGTAGAAAAGATATGGAGATGGTGTTTGAATTAGCAAGGCTCAATGTTTCTCAGGCTTTATTTTCCAGTTTGAATTTTAACCATTTTCTGCATTTGAGGATTTTAGTCATAGTGGTACAGATGATTTCAGGCTACAAAGCAGAGTTTATGGCAACTGTAAATGTGTTTGAAATCAAATATCTTTGGTGACAACAACACAATACGGATCTAATTTTTTGTAGCAGTAAAACTCCTCCAGATTTCCTTTAATATTTTGTAATCAAAAGGATTGGACATTCTTGGTCCAGCATCCTATGCAATTTTGCAGTACAAAACCAATGTGAGTGCCACAATGCACATGGTAAGATAATAAACCAGTATGCTGTAGCCAACAGCACACCACAAGATAATAAAACACAAGGGCTAGAGAATTTGGTTTAAATGGGAAACATTTTAACGTATGGATGAAATACAGTAAAGATGGAGGATTACTAAACTTGTCTTTGCAGGTATAATATTCACAATTGTGAATGTCTTACTCTGTTACTACAAAGCAGAAAATACTCCAGCGTGTAAATGTTTTCCAATCTTTTCATTATACTGGAATGCTGCAACCTATATTTAACCCAAGGGGAGGGATGTTCTCTAAAAACAATTCACTCCTTGGCAATAATTTCTGCTACCAGTTACATAAAATGTTAGACCACTTCAGCTGCCAAGCAGGGATTACAAAAAAGAGGGCAAAAAGGCAACCAGGAAAAGCTATATCTCTTTGAAAAAATTTATTATGAAGGAACATAAGATCTGAGTCAAGAAACTACAGTAATCTCCCAGGCAACAACAACAAGATGAACAGTGCCAAGTGCAAATGCTCTTCTCCTTCTGGGATTCTGGTATGAGTTTGTCCTGTCCTAGTGCATTTACAGTGTCATGCCCTTCATGGGGGCCTTGTTTTGTGGAAAAAGATGGTTGAGGCAACCAGGTATGTTATGTGCTGACCCCTTCCCTTCCCTTCCCTTCCCTTCCCTTCCCTTCCCTTCCCTTCCCTTCCTTCCCTTCCCTTCCCTTCCCTTCCCTCTGCCTGGGCTGGTGGCCATTGCAATGTGGTGCCTGTTCTGTACGCTCTGTGCTGCTGAGACAGAGTTGCAGTTTCAACTCAGTTTCACAGGACTGATGCCCACCCCAAAATCCTGCATTGCAACAGGCAGAATTGCCTCAATTGCAGAAAACGCACGAAGTGAGACTCAGAATAGAGATCAAGAATGGAATCAGTCCTGAACACTAAACTGAGGAGGAACAAGAAGCTGTTGAGAAAAGGAAGCTAATACTACCCAAGGTATATCCATTCTGTAAAAAACCAAGAAACCTTCAATCTCCAAGGCTATCAGGCAGTGCTTTTCACTCATACTGAAAAATTGGAAAATAGAAAGTGTCTTTTTACTCTATGATGAAATGATAATAAGTAGAAATAACAGTCTTTAGTCAAACAACAGAGCACGTCTCCAACAGAAGTTCTGCTTTAGCTAAACACTCAGAGAGTGAACTGGGAATACAGCCCAGGGTTTGGGTTTATTTTTTTTTTTTGTACAGACCTCTGCATGTGCTTCTCTGATGAGGTTATCATACAAAGAGGTAAGACAACTAGTCAAGCAGTGTTTCTCTCCCACTGATAGAACAGGAGGAAAAAGGTGAGTTTGATTCTCATTTAAATCAAAACCATTTTGTATGTCCAGGAGCAAAAAAAAATTAGCTCAAAGTCAAGTCTGCATAAAGGAGACTTTTTGGGGTAGGTAACCTGTGAAAGCACCACAAATATTCTTCTACAGGTGAGCCATGCTTTTGTGCACGGAACAGGCTCACTAGGTGAGGAGACTAAAAGAGCTGTGGCTCCAGCTCTCACATGGCTTCCCATCCAGAGCACAAGCTTCCAGACACACCATGCAAAAGTGCTTGGCAATCCTCCTTACCCTCCCCTCCATGCCTGCTGCTGTGTATTCCTACAGAAAGTAAGATGTACTCCATCTTGTCTCCTTCTCTCAAGTAAAATAACCTCTTCCAAGAAAGGTATGTCTTTGCCATTATAAACACATTGACACTAGAAATTCTTATTAGCAAAGCTACATTGGTCAGAAATCATCTGAACCATACTCATGTCAGGAGGGCTAGGACAGACCAGCCCTTAGAAGGACAGAAAAGAATTTTGTGCCGAATTGTAATCTACACCCATAATTTTTTAGAGTTCTTGCCAGCATGAAGGAGCATTGGAAGAAGCATATATCATACCTGTTTTGACCCTGCTTGCACTTCTTACTAGTGTGAATGAGAATTTGGAACTGTTAGTCCATATGTGCCTTTAAATTGCTTCCAATTTTTCTAGATGCTTATTTCAGCAGTAGTTGTCACCCATGTGTATGCAAATTGAGCTTGCAGAGGAGCTCTGAGTAATAGGGAGAAAACAGCCTACCACTGTATTAGACTACAGCTGATGCCACAGTAAAAAATGCTGTTGGTAATTTTAGTTCCCCTCCTCAGGGACACTTCCTGCTCTTCCACATCATTATGAAAACTGCTGGTGACAACGCATCCGATCCCAGTACTGGGAGCTCCTCAGAAAGACTCATAACAAAACAGGCTCTTGAGCCTGTTTTGGTTTTTTTTTCTGCTAATCTTCCAAGTCTGGATCTTCTTTATCTTCCAGATCAGAGGTGAAATGCATGGCATGGCAGAACAAATTAGGCTTTTCTATCCTTTGCCCATGGATCTCCTTCTCCTAAAGTCACAGAACTTCATTCACAAGAACTGTCAGCTCAATTCCTTTCATAGCCATGATACTACCTGAAAGAGTTTTTTATGCACTTAGATTTTAGTATTGTATTTTCACACTTTTCATCTTAGGTTTAATTGTCTGATAAATCATCTAAGACTTTGAAATCCACATTTTCTTTTAAGTGATTCTGTCTTCTTCCACTTGGCAAGTGTCACATTTTTCTGTGATTTTCTTACAGCATTTAAAGCAACAAGAACCTTTTTATTTACTTCTCTCACTGGGCATTCACATCATTCCTCGTTTCTCTA
The DNA here is from genome assembly GCA_013399945.1 of Ploceus nigricollis. Lineage (NCBI taxonomy): Eukaryota > Metazoa > Chordata > Aves > Passeriformes > Ploceidae > Ploceus > Ploceus nigricollis. Next base: position 152,751 of record VXBC01007970.1, read on the forward strand.
GAAAAATTTCCAACTCCAGGGTTACTGCACCTGCAAAATCATCCAAAGAAGGCCATCTACTTCGTCTGACCTCCAAAGCTGGTGGCAAATTTTGGTTTTTATTTAAGTGAAAATTCGGAGTTATTCAGATCCATAGATTCAAGTTTTCAGCCACTTTACATATTAGGCATATACTAAATTTGAATTAAATCATTTGCACATGTGCAACCTACATTTATGCATGCAAATCAGGCAATTAGGTACAAAATTACCTGATTTACATACATAATGCTAGAACTGAGCAAGTAATATGCAACAAAAAACATATTCTATTAATATTATTTTCTTCTCTTCTGAAATTAGCTGCAACTGGATTAGAAAATACTCAAGATTTTCATCACTCAAAATGATTATTTGATGAACATTTTTAGGTCTACTGATATACTGGCTAATTACATATCTCAAATGATACCAATTTTGTATCATGTTTGGTAACCTAGCATGAAGTTTATAACAAAATGTGCAATACTACCTTTTTCATGTTTAGAATTCAACTTAAAATTCATTTGTATGAATAAATCTTGAGTGCATCAATATTAAAGCATAGCAACACAAGTCCACCAAAATTTGCTTTTGAATTCAAATTGAAATTTTTTGCTGTTTGTGCTATGCAGCTGCTTTTCCATGCACACAAATATGGAGCTGCTGTAAAAGCATCTGAGTATGTAGAAAATGAAGTCAGTGAAAACCGTTTGTGGAGTCTGGAGGGTATTTCCTACAGTACTGCAGTTGTAAGCAGACAGGTCACACCTCATAGATGAAACAAGAAGCTGTTCCTCACCACAGCAACACTAGAGGGGCCTGCCTTATTGGAATGTAAGTGCATACCCTGGGAGGGCTCTGGTGATACCTTTGACCCTGACGTCTCTTCTCCCATGGCTCTTTCTGCCTCCTACTGCCTCCCTGCTCTGCACATGTACCAACACACTTCTTTTGGTTTGCTTCCTTTTGCTGTGCTCCGTCTTGCTCAGAAGGCAAACTCCTCAGGCACAGACCTGTCCTATTTATCTGCAAAGTCTTATGCGTACTAAGGGGCTTTAGCTGTAGAATAAATAAACAATAACTGCACTTCTGCTGTGGTGCAGAGACATTTTTGCATGTCTCTAACTGTTCGCATGGGCTTATCTCCAAACCCTTTTACGCGGTTCATTATAATTTTTAAGATGGGGTCACCAATACTCTTTCAGGTAAGGGCAGATCTTGGTTCCTGTCATGGCAGTACGAAGCTTCACATAGCATCCAGCATTTCATTCCTCATGCATCCTGGCATTTGCTTTCTGATCAGATGCCCATTTTACAGACAGCTTCCAATAAGTTATCCAGTGACAATCAGACCTTCCCCACAAACACCGTGGTACCTTTAATAAAACTAGGCAATACACTTAGGAAAATTATTTCCTCACAGCATGCACGACTGTGTATGCCGTAAACATAACCTGCTACTGTCTGGATCATTCACCTATCAGCAGTGTGCCAAGTCCTACTGGTTTGATTTTTTTATGCTCAAACAGCACTTTCAAACATTTTAACATTCCCTCTTGGTTCTTCTCCTTTAGTATTTAAATCATAAGTATTTCTAAGACAACCATGTCTTTGTCTTCTAAAAACTACATTGCACATCTTTGGCTAATACAAGATTATAACAATAATGACCACCAAAGTATTTTACAAGATCCACATTTAAGAACCATCATCTTGCAACAACCTTGCTTGTCATTATCTATTGCCTCTCATTTCAGAAACTTCTTTGTTTCTTATTAATTGACAAATTAGTAATGAGGGACTCTTCACCTCACAACCTATTGGTCAACTAGAATTAATTTTATTTCCAGTACTTCTGCTGCTCTGCAAAGTTTTGCTGCTCATAACTATGCAATCATTTGGCTTTTTATGTGTCTGTCTATCACAACAGCTTCAGAGCATCTCTCAAGCATTTAAACCCAGAAAACTCTGCATGTCTCCCTTCCCTTTTCATCCCCACCTGCTGAAGGATAGAGTTTGTATAATTTTCGTTTCTTTCCTTTGGCACTGGCACTTGTTCTTACTTCATCCTCTATTTCAGGTTAAGAGTCTCCAGATCTCCTTGACACACATTCCAAAAGAGGTACATTTCCATTTCTTGCTCTTTCCTGACAGCAACCCTCCCTTTCAACACTCAGCAATTTCATTTCTAGAAGGAAATATATACAAAGGCAATTCAGCACCACCTCTGTAAGCTCAGGAATTTGTAAGAGGCACTGGAAAGTCCTGCAGGCCCAGAATGGAAGTGTATCTGTAAGTGATAGCTCAGTTGGTTAGATTACAGTGCTAATAACACCGAGGTTGTGGGATTGATCCCTGTATGGGCCATTTACTTAAGAGCTGGACTGGATGATCCTTGTGAGTCCCTTCCAACTCAGAATATTTTGTGAACTCTGTGATACATATTTCAAGCTATGAAGGTAAAAAACAACAGTAGTTCTTCTGTCCCAAGTAAGGTGTACTTCATTCTAATCCTGACATCTATCACACTTTCAAGTGAACAATGACTCATGGCCTTTCACCATTCGTATTTGTCATAGAAATCTAAGTTAACCTCACAAATTCCCAAAGAGAAAAAAAAAATGTTTTGTTGAAGTTGCTATGCTTATACCACAAATAACATTGCTACAAACAATTGCTAAATGTAACCTGCCTCTCCTAAGGACCCGTGATCCTGAAGCAAACCACCTATGTAAAATCATCAAACCCAGCATATAAGGAGCCAGAGGAATTACAGAAAGGACTTAGTAGTGGGAGCAAATTAAATGGATGAATTTGTGTGGTTTGCCTTGCTGCAGCAAGCAGATATGCACAAAGGGGAGAAAGTGCTGACTGAATGGACTTGGAACCCTGAGACAGAGAAATCGCCAGGGAAAGTAAACCAGAAGTTTGTGCACCATGAAGCACGTTGACGGACAAGTGGAATGTATCACTAAGAGAAAAACAGAGCAACTACATAAAAATATTGGCAAAACCGATAGGTATATATATCTCAATGGACTCTTGTGCTGTGAGGGGGAAAGACAGCAATGTCATTTATCTGCTGGTGAAAAACCAGTAGCAGACCAGGCACTCCTCCTGCAGAGTCAACAAAAGCAACAGGAACTGCAGCTTGCACTTCAGCAGGAGAAACTGTTGCAATGTACACTGACATGGGGCCTGGGGAGTACGGTAGGACTGGCAGAAGGTGGTTTGGGCCGACTTAGCTCAGGGCTGATGGAGTTAAAATACACATGTACACCTGTATCTCTGGATGCCTAATGCTGCTGCTGTAGAGGATTAAAACTGAGTAGCTATAGAAAACCTCCCCTCAACAAGGGAAGGCCACACAGCATAGGGAGTGTTGAGCTATTTGGCTCTTGTTCTGGACAGACTGAGACTGGCTCCAGAAGCATACTCTCATGGCATCTGGGCTGCATTATATTCATGGGGAATGTGCTCATTTACACCCAGGGAACATCACTACCTGGGTGTTCAGAGATGAAAATAGCCTTGGAATTATTTCCATAGGGTGTGCTGCTAGAGCTTAAATGGATTGCCACCCCGAGAAGAATTCCTCCGTGAGTAACATGACGGAGGAAGTGACGTGGAGGAAATGAATTCATGTTAGACTATAGTATTTTGCTACAAGAGGTAAAGAAGAATTATTAGTCCTACACCAGCTTACAGAAGGTTCTCCTGAGAGCAGGGATACTCCAATGATACACAGCTGACATGCAAACTTGCACAAGGGAAGGGATTGTTCACTGCAGCATACACAAGTATGTGTCCATCATATACAGATAAGTGTGTCATTTGAGACTTGGAGCTGTTCAACTGAGCAGTTAGAGAAACTCCTGTGTAGTAAGTGAGTGGTATAACATTGAATTGAGACCAAATGGTCTTAAATTGTGTGGGAACTCCACTGTGAACCAAATGAAAAACCAAGAGAAGTCTGGTAACTACGTTGCCAGGATTCCTTAGGGAACAACAGCCAAAAAGGCTTAAGAGCTTAGTAAAAGAGCTATCCAGACCCAGACATCTTTAGGCATCAAAGAAAGTTGGCGTATCAGTACAGAGACATTACAACCCTGAAATAGAACATCATTGAGAAGTCTCTGTGGTAATGGGATGGGTCCCCATCAAACTGTACAACTTAGTTTGGACAAGACCTTGAGAGTAAGGATGTGTGTGCTGCCAAGGACTGATGCCTTAAATGCTTGCAGCAAGTAATATAAATATGATGACTCTTAGCGTGCTGGGAAGGAATCAGGCAATTCTACAAAGCTCATCTGAGGAGGAAATGGTTTGGAGCAGGTGACAGCCTACAGTTCCCACAGACTCAGACCAAGATAAGAGCATGAAGGGCCTGCTTCAAGCAAGGAAATAACCTTGCTCTAATCTGATCCCTTGCTTCTAAGATTTGAAGAATTTGACTGGCTTTAAGCATCTTCCATCTTTTCTGAGCTGGAGGACATATCTGACAGCTATGCATGTGCTGGTCAAGTGAGGAAGAATAGGACTGTATGTATATGTTCTATGCTGGAAGGATTATTTTCCTTAAAATATTAGAAAATAATTCTTTCATTTTATCTAAGTCCTCATTTACAACAACAGAAAGGAAATTTGGGGGGTTTTAAAGTGACTTTAACCTGATGTTGTTGTTTTCAACAGAGGTGCTATTAAGAACTTTAATTGTTATATAGTTTATGTTGTAAATCATTTCCATAGCAACTCGATCATGTCATGTATTCTGGGCTATAACTCAGAGGGAGAGGGGATGGGAAAAGCACAGAATAGAGACTACAGAGCAAAACCTGTCCTGATTATTACCTGAATCTTGAGTGTTCTTTTTAGTCCAATTTGTTTAAGCAGTGTTTATTTGCAGGCAATGTTGAGGATCCAGCCAGGCTGCACCTGCCTTCCCAGGCATGCTCAAACACAGCCTAGGATTGCACATCTTCAAGGGAGAGCAGGGTGGGGTTCCTTCAAATGACAGAACTGTCTGCAAGGAGGAAGCTTCAAGCTGTAACTTGCAAAATATGTACTGTAAAAATCCAGCCAATAGAACACAGAAGATCTATGCAGAGACCTGCAACTAATCACGCAAAAACCTGAAAGAAGCTGCTCTTTGTATTAAGCATGTGCAGCGCAGTTCTCAAGAAATGCTGTCATCAGTTCTAGCATGAGGAAAGACAGGTACAAAAGAGCATGAGAATTTCTGCATTGCTTCCTGGTATTTAACTCTCACACAAGCCACTAGACATTCTATCAAGGCTGCTGACTAATGAATCTATCTTAGGCCACGAGTCCTTGTTAGCAGAATGTGACTAGATATCCACAGATCACACAACTGATACTGTCCTTGATGTCTGCACCTCTTTCTGCCTCCCCTCCAGCAGAAATGGTGCAGTGAGCACAGCTGAATGAGTTCAGCTGGATTAACACAAAAGTTGACTGCTGGATGGGAGGGTGAAGAGCTGGGGGTTGGAGTCAGAGAACCACTCAAAACCACAGCAAATGTTTGCCAAAAATGAGTATATACACTTAGCAAGGTACAGCTCTTGAAAAGCTGCATCTTTTTGATAAGAGACACACCATAATCTTTAATTGCAGGAGATGGGATACAATAAATGTGGCAACTGGTCCTTCTTATCAATGCAGTCTGAATTCTTCAGGGAGGAATTATCTTTACACGTAACAGGGAGTCAAGAACATCAACAATACTTGAGCAAGTAATAAAAAATACTCCAAAATTTACTGCTGCAGGAAGACAAGAGCTCTTTCGGTTGTTTTAATCTCAGATGTTTTATACCTTGCCTTTATATTTTACAGAAATCAGTTATAGACACTGAGTTCTAAGAGAAAATGTCTAGCATATCAAGCTAGATCAAATAAACTTTCAAGTCCATGGCCTATATTTTCCAGTAGCAGACCAGATATTCAGGCTTCCCACTCCCTCCTTAATTCTGCCCCTAGCTCTTACATACATCAAACCTACAAAAGTGTATTGTCCTTACTCCAACAGTGCACTAGTCTGGACATGTTCGAATGAAAACCTGAGCTACACTATGATCTTGTCTCTTGTTGCCATGATGTGTGCAGTGAAGAGTAAGATTGCCTTAGATAATCCGGAATATAGCAATTCAAAGCAACCCCGTCTTGTCTTTGATTTGGATGTGGTGTGCTTTCCATCATAGCCAAAGGGGAGCTCCTACCTCTGACACACAGGTATGCACTCTTCACCCCAGCCCTCTGTATGTTGCATCAGCAAGAACAGCAACAGCCTCCAGACTTGGAGCTATCAGAGTGAAGGACGCACACACGCTACAGGCAACTGGCCTGGCACTGAACGTTGTTGTTCCCAAACACCTGTGTCACACAAGCGCTTTTCAGTTCAGCTGCACAGTTGTTGTAACAACATGCTTTTATTCCAGAGGAAGGGAGACTAGCATTTGGGGCACTAACCAAGGGCTATGGTCTCCCTTGTTCTGATACGCGTTTGCTGTGTGACCCTGGCTCAAACACTTGAGATTACCCATGTGGAAAATGGATAAACTACTGTGGTAACTTGAGGAGTAGCTTCACCCTTTCCTAGGCACAGTTCTCAAATACGGTTAGCAAAGTCCCAGGCAACTTTGCATAAAAAACACTTGCTTAAGGAAGGGCAAAACGCTGTTTTGGCTTCAAACCGACTCGGGGCTGTCCCCCCTGGAGAAGCCCCCTAGGTCTCGCCAGTTTGGCAGCCCAGAAGCAGGCTGCTAAATCAGTGGTTTGCCTGAGGAGCGAGCGGAGGCTTGCAGCAGCATGGCTGCTTTCTCTGCACATTCCTCTGGTGACGCTGCTTATTACCCAGCATGCAGATAACCCTGAGTCAAGGCTTTGGTATGAGCGGCGCTGCCAGGAGCTGCGTGCTTGGAATAGAGGGTTACAGTTTAAACCGAGGTGAAGCGCCGTCCCCAGCCAGCTGCACCCTGCCTGCCTCTCCTACTCGGCTAGAGCCAGCCACCCCTTCACCTATTTGCAGAAAAGGAGCTTTCCAGTCCCTCCCCTCCACCCCATCGCTCACCCAGGGATCATTCCCATTGAGAAGCTCTCAGTCTAATAGTAATCCCGACGAATTTAGCTGCTGCTAATAAATCCCACCCTCTGCCCCTCCCAACCTGCCTCCATGCAAATCCATTTGTAGGTTACTTGAACAATAGCGGAGCTGTAATCAGCCCTCCTCTCTGGCAGCCTGCAGGGAGGGAGGGGAGGAGGATGATGACAGTGGGGAATTCTGCTCGGCTCCTTGAAGCTGCACAGACATGTTTCATGTCCCCGTTCCCATCCCCTGCGCAGAGGCAGGCGGGCAGGCAGGAGGGCAGGCGGACGGGCAGGCAATCACATGGCTGTCTAGGTCGGCCCAACCCAGCGGCAACTGCATGCCCTGGCGACCCTCCCCAGCCCAGCCCGGTTTGATTCAGTTCGGTTCAGTCCCTGCCTAAGCTGGCATGCCGCAGCAGTGCCAAGCCGCTTCGCGCTGCGGTGGAGCTGCCAGGCTCAGCCTCCACTCCCTAAACAAAGTAAAGGGCCTTTGCGCTGGCCAAAAAAAATTAGAAAGATACCCCACTGAAGCAGACTTGAGCGAACGGGTGGCCTGGCACACCCAGTACTGCCGGGAGAGCAGTGCCAGCCAGAGAGAAAGGCACTGCTCTCCATTATAGGGTCTTCGGGGACGACAGAAAACCGGAGTCTTCTCACTGTTAACGATAATCGTGTAGGAAAGGGGAAAGGGAAATTTCCTGAAAATAAACTGCAATGTGCAGCAGTTCACATCTTAAAGGTTTCTTTGCAAAGGGTCATAAAAGCACCGAGTGCATATGGCCGAGGAGGGCTACGGGGGAGGGGGATGGGGCGGGGAGGGCTGTGAGCGGATGCCAAATCAGCTGAAACCTAAGAAGCTTGACCTTCCTCACCTCCACCCCTGCTCCCACCGCCTCCAAAAAACCTTGCAAGGGCGCTTCGGGAAGGCAAGGCACACAGCAGCGAGGAGAATGCAGTCTCAACCCAGCAATAGGCAGGGTTGTGTGGCTGTGTCAGTGAAGGGGGAGAGAGGACACTTCAGGGTAGCTGCATCCCCTCTCAGCAATGCAGACTTATACCAGCATGGTTCATTGCATCCAGCCAAGCAGTCAGACCTTGGAATCTTGAACCTACCTAGCCCCAAGTAGCTCAGCCAGTCCAACCAGTCACAGACTGTACTGGCCAGACAGACTTTTAGTGAGCATCCTCCCCCTCCCATTCACATGTCTAACTGCTCCCTTCTGCTGTTCACCCAACAGTTCCCTGAATGGCTGCAAGAAAGTGGGTTTGCTGTCAAAAACTTGAAATTACATGTAATTTCCCATGTTTCTTCTCATGGAATTAGGCAAGTCCATTCCCAGGGAGAAGAACTGGATTCCTGCAGAGCCTCCCAGTCAGGGATGGCAGCGTGGGGCTGGGCTGCCCTGTGGCAAACACGTGGAGACAGATGTTTGTCTGGCTCATCAGAGGAGCCCTGTGGTAGCCTCAGTCAGTGCACACATGCCTAATTCTTCTTTTAAGACATACATCTGGGAAAAGACCTTCTATTGCCGGTCTTTTCACATCACATTATCAGCAGAGGCATTCCCCTTACCAAACTGCATTAGAGGTTTTAAGGCAGAGGCTGAAACAACAAAAGCTTGGTTACATGGTTTTCAGACACCTTGAAGATAAACCCAGCAGTGCGTGTTTCTATACAGGAAGGTATAACCATGCCCTCTGTGTCTTCTGGGGGATGGTTGTAAGGACAACTCTGTAGGTACAGAGCTGTTTTGGGTAGAAAATGCATGCTGTAATGGATTCTGATGGCTGAACGCCAAGGGGGAAGCTGTTCTGCTTCAAGAATAGCCTTACAAGAGTCAGCACTACAGTGACAGTTCAGTACTCTGCTGCAGATCTACAGGATGTGTCACTTTGGCAGAGAAAGAAGTTGCTAATGCACGACACAATCCATCCTACAATGAATGGAGAATGACTGCATACCAAAAAAAAAAAAAAAAAAAAAAAAAAAAAAAAGGCAAGACTTAGGAAAAAGGGAAGCTGCAAGGCAACTACTGCATAGTAAGCTGGGAACCTGAGAGCTCTGAAGACAAAGCCCTTTCCCTTGAGGGGAAGAAAATCTCAGCTCACAAGACACATAAAAGAAGCAGACAACCCTTTTTCCAGAGACTGCTGCAGCCCTGCAAAGCTGTGCTGGCAGCCAGCCTATTTGAAGAGATTGCAGTTTCAAAACAATGTTAGTCCTGACTAGTTCAAGGAGGTGAGCATGCTCATATGCACAGCATTGCTAAGCAAATAAAAAAGATAACAAGATTTGTATTAAATTACACCAGTTACCATTGGTAAACTCAAGTTCCTGTTGGAACTGTGTAGTATTTCCCCCAAATGGACATAGCAGCTCTTCACTGCATAAACACATCTATCTCCAACTCACACACAGCTGCCAATGCTTAAAAAACAAACATCCAGTGACACACATGTTCTAACCCATTTCTAAGAAAATAGGCTACAAGGCTATTAAAAGAAATGTCAAGAATAATCTAACTGGGAAAAAAAAAAAAAAAAAACAACGAAAAAGCAAAACACAACAACCCTCCCTGGGAAAATAAACCATTTAAATACTTCCCCATTACAAGAAGGAATGAAAGCACAATAAATGACCATCTGGACAAATAAATTAACTTACACCATTTATTCAAGCAAACATTGGGCTGTACCTTAAATAACTGGCAAGTATGGGGGATGGGAGCATTACTGTAAAATACAGAAATAAGCTGAATCTCTGTACATGAGACTCACTCGGCAGCTCCCTTTTCCTCCTTGAAAAAAGGTTACAACTTGTTTGTCAGCTGTGGACATCTTCAGAAAGATAAAAACCTATGGAGTGGGTTCAAAGAAATGCTGGCTAATATGCCCAGACTGGCTGCTTAATGAGCCAGAGTAAAAGAAAAGGTCACATGGTTACAAAAAACCTCCATACAACAAACGCCCTGTAGCTATGGTTAACTTTAATTAACTGCAGTATTACAATTCACTTCAAGCTTATTTTCCACCAATGTTTACTGCACCTTACCTTTCCTTTGCCTGCTAAAAATCAAACTGATTAGTCTCATAAGTGGGCTTATGTTTCAAAAAATGATCTGAAATTTAAAAAATCCACCAAATAGGTCCCTTTCTAGCTGTAACTACTGATGAATGATTTCAAGATTACAGGAGTGGTTCTGTTTATATAAATCAGGGTATTCACACTTCTGTGATACAATGAAATGTTGAATAGCCAGTAGTTGTTCTCTTTTAATAGCAGTTGCAATTCACATATGAATATGACTTCTCCTTAAATTTAAACTTGAATTTCAACCATGCGTACAATTTTTTTTCTCTGCCAGTCATGAGCTTACAATGTTAGGCTCCCTATCTCATGATATAAAAATAAACCGCTGTGTGAGAATTGCATGCTTAGAAATAACTGAAAGTAGGATCAGTACAAATCTATATTCTAAAAAACATGTAAGTCGTATCCAACAATTAACTCAAAACATTCCTTTTCTGCATTACTTCTTTGATCCATTACATAAGAACAATATGTTTGGAGATTTTTAAGCACTGATATATCACTTGTCAGAAAAAAAAGTATATATATACACACACAAAGTCATTGTCTGCAATCACAGATATAGTGATGCCAAATACTAAATCTCAGAACATAACAAACCCCACCCCCTCCTCACACACATGAAACAGCCAGAGTGTATCTCTACAAGACTGTAAAGATCTGTAGGCACACTAAGCATATAGTCTCAAGGCTTCTACCATCCTTCCCACCAGGAATACAAATCAAGTATGTATTAAGACAAGCAGATACCAAATGCCATCCAGACTTTCCTTTATACAACTATGGGGCTTTGGTGGGTGGGGATCCCTACTATTCAGTAAAACATAGAGCTCATAACCTATGATACTGTTGCATTTGGAACAGCTCTATATTCTGCTGGTCAAACTGCAAAGGACTTCTGCAGTGCTGCAGGGTTTTTTTCAGGTTTTCCCCTCTTTCCTCCATTTGCCTCACTGGAAAGGACAAAGTTCACATTAAGTTTGTTTGCATTTTCTAGCTAGCATGAGGCCTGTGTATTTACTTTGCCTGTTGATCACTTAACAGGTATTACACTGCTCCCCTATCTCCAGAAAATGCCAATGTCACACAGAATTGTTAATTATACAAAGAATCACATATAATCATTGCCAAAAAGAAAGCATTCACTTCAGCGCTTAAAGGAAGCTTCCTTGCCTGAAAACACAATAAAGCCCCTGAACTGCTCATCAATTCAAGTTATGAAAAGCCAATGCCTAAATGGGGTAGCAACCCACCAGCTGCAACACCAACTGTAGAAGCTGTTATTTCATGCTATCCTTTTTCTGTACTCTGTTCAGCTACAGTCCTGCCTTACCATGAGTTTGTGGCTAATGTCCAACTTTGACAACCACTCTTAAAATCAACTAAAATTATTAACTATGGGATGCTGGGGGGTTTTTTTGGTTTGGTTTTTTTTTGGGTTTTTTTTTTTTTTTAAAGAAGGCTTCATTTTAAATCTCAAGCCTTATTAAATTGCACAGGCAATGTATGCATCCTGTATTGCAAACAGCTTGCAGCTGGAGAGCTAGTGGGGGGAGGAGAAGGGAGGAGGAAATGAGATGCAGGAACAGTAAATAGAAAATGCTTAGTCAGCAACCGTTACTGCAACATTAAAGGTGAAATGTAAATAGGCACAGTGCCAAGATTTAAGTAAGTTTGATAACACCATCATCATCTTACTACATATAAGTGAAAATGTGCATACATGTGCCACAATTATCACAACGAACTGCAGACTCTTGGTATAATGGAGACCTTAAAAAAGCCAACACAGCTTGCACATACTGCCTAAGCTTAGAGAAAAATAAAACTTGCTACTCAAGAAGTATTAATATCAATTGAATTTATTACAATTTACTAAGCTCCAAGGCACATTACAGTGTTCTGTTAACTACAGAAATGTATAAAGGACAAACAGAGCATGTTTCTCATGTACAGCATTTTGCTCTACTGTTCAAAAGCATCCGTGCATCAATAAAAGCAAAAACAAAAAACACATGAAGATTAAAAAACGTTCAGATCAATAGAAACAAACTGAAACATTTTCCTTACAAACTTGCAACAAAAAAACACCCTCCCCCCACAGCCATCCCACCGTTTTGCAACAAAAAAACAAAAACGAAAAAAAAAGGTGAAAGACTAACACTCAGGGCTTGTAAAACGTAAGCTGTCACCATTTTTGTAGCAATTTTTTAGGCATCAACACTGGCCTTGGCAAAAAAAATTTTTTTTTGTCTTTTGTGTTTTTCGTCTTCTTTCAGAGAAGTGCATACATTTACAAAAATACACACCAGCAGCAGGTAATCGCTAAGGGCTATTAACTTTGTACCTAGCCAACACACTGCCAAAGAAATGAGAACAGGTATTATGTAGTAACCAAACAATATTATATTCTGTTTAACAAAAACCAGCTCTATCCTTCAAATGAAGAAGAGTACATACCTTTGTTTCAAAATATAGAAACATACGACGAAAATAATGTCTATACATAAGACTAACTTTTGCAGTTTGTTATATTCACAATTCTACATCTTCAGGAGTCTGAAGGGATTGGATTTCTTACTCAAGGGTCTCTCTCCTTTTTCACTTTAACGTCCCCAGCTAAAATGGTCGCGATCTCGCCCTGCATAAATGCCCAAGGCACATTGGAACCGACTAGGGGGCATTTCTCTCCACTGGGGCAGTAGACTTCACCAGTCGCCCCTTGGGCCTTGATGCTCTCTCTGGAACAAGGGAAGCAGAACTTGTGGCTGGGCACAGAGGGGCACTGAACAAAGTGGGTGTCCTCCAAGCGTTCGTGGCAAATGGTGCAGCACAGGGGCCCACTGTTGGCCATGGGGGAGTCCGGAATGTTTTGAGGGTGCACTTGGTCCATGGCGGGGTGGGTGCTGGGGGGAGGAGGGGCCACTTGCAGGTTCATGTCCCCGTTGCGGGAGGCCAGACGGCGCTGGCCCGGCACCGAGGCCGGCGACACGGGGCTGCTGCTGTTCCTGCGGGTGGACGTGGTGGAGTGCACCGAGCTGCCGTCCTTGGGCGAGTGGGCATTGCCCAGCGTGTCGGCCACCGACATGAGCGCGGCCATGGGGGACTGTCCGTTCTGGGGGGCGGACNCGTCCAGGTAGGGCTGCGGCAGCATGTCGGCGCCCACCAGCTCCTTGAAGAAGCGCACAGACTCGGGCAGCAGGTCCCCCAGGAGCCGCCAGTCGCCAGAGCCGTGCTTCTTCTCGTACTCCAGGTACTTGAAGCCCGAGGAGAGGCCGCGACCGAAGTCCTTCATACAGTCCTGGTACATCTGCTTGGCCACGCCGGAGGCGCTGGAGAAGACGGTGCCGGAGCCGCTTGGGTACTCGATGAAGAGCTTCAGCTCATAGTCCATGCCCGGCTTGGAGACGGCGTCGAAGGCAAAGACGCGGCCCAGCAGGGCGTGATCCTTCTTGAAGCGCACCTCGTAGGGGGTGCAGCCGGCCAGAGTGAGCAGCGTGTCCCTCACGATCTTGGGCTTGCTGGCCCACTCCTCGGCCCGATTTCGCAAACTCTCGCTAAGCTCGGCTAGCGCCTCCGCGTTGCGCTGCTTCTCCTTCAGCTCCCGCTCTTGGTCACTGCTGGATACCGAGCCCGGCCGCTTGCCGCAGGCCTCGGAGGACGAGCCACCGCCTCCCCCGGCACCGCCGCCGCAGGTGCCCCCTTGGGAAGAGGCGGAGGGAGCGGGTGGACCCCCGCCGCCGCGGCCGCTCAGGCCCCCGTGCGGCGGAGGCAGCGCCACGCCGGAGGCAGCGGGGCCATTCAGCAGCGTCTGCGGCAGCAGGTTGGGGGGCANCGGGGGCAGGCCAGACACGAGCCCCCCGTGCGCCCCGCGACGGGAGGAGGAAGAGGAGGAGGAGGAGTTGGGGCTTTGCCGGTTCAGCTCCGGTGGCCCGTCCTCAGGCTGCTTGGGGAAGCCATTGGGGCCCCCCAGTCCGTTGGGCAGGCGGGCGCCATGGCTGCTGCCCAGGCTGCCCGGCGGCGGCGGGTACTCGAAGCGGCTGCGCTGCTCCGCCGCGGCGGCGCTGAGCCCGTAGCGGTCCAGGCTGGACTGGGTCAGCCCCGCCGAGGCCGCCTTGGAGGTGGCATCCACATGGTTGAGCTGCTGCTGGGCCGCCGCCGCCGCCGCTTCTTTGGCGGAGAGCGTCACTGCCTTTACGCCGACCGGCGGCGGGGGGCCCGGGGAGCGACCATCCTGGAAGCAGCCGTGCGCCCGCTTCAACTGCCGGGCCGTCTCGATCACAAACTCGATGCGGTCGGCGCCCTCATAATTAACGCAGCCCCGGCAGACGGGCTCCGTGAAGTCCCAGATCATGGCCCAGGGCATGCGGGGCAGATCGCATAGGTAGCATGACTGCCTCCGCGACGAGGACACCTGCGCGGCGGACATGGTGCTGCTGGCTGGGGAGCTGCTGCCGCTGCCGCCGGGGTAGGGGCTGGCTCAGTCTTCCCCCCCGGGCTGCAGGGAGGGGGGGGGTGGCTCTCCGTACCTGATCCTGTTGCCCCTTTCAGCAAGGGGGATCGTCTGCTTTTAGTTCGCTCCTCCTGCCGGAGATGGCTTCTTCTACCTGTGGTCCTGCCGCTGCAGCCCTGGTGGGGTGGGAAACGATTCCACTGCTCCTCCGGGGGTTAGCTGGGTGGGGGTCGCTTTCTAGCCGCTTCTGTTTCCCTGCGCTCTCTAGCTCTCCGCTTGCTGCTGCTCCTCCTCCGGGAGGAGGCGGAGGTGCACGGAGGAA
>VXBC01007970.1:192410-232639 GCA_013399945.1 Ploceus nigricollis
GTGCAGTTGTCATCACAGTGTTGAAAAGATATTGCAAAAAAATCGCTTGTGTTTCAAAAATATTATTTTTTTTTTTTTTTTTTTTTTGTAAGCTGTAGCTGCTATGATACAGATAATAAAAGGAAATATTTAACAATAACCATGAGAATTAACAACACTTATAGACATCTTTAATCTTTGAGATTCCAAAACAAACAATGGACTATGCTGAAGCAACTTTGTCCTTCGGACTTAGCAGAAGCAACCAAGAATGCAGAAACAGGCTTTGCTGTACTTCTTAAAATGTTGTAATGTTTTTTTGTGAGCTAGATCAACTCTGTAGGCTGAGTCAGAAGAAAATTTTGCTTGCACAGTATCCTTTTCTGTCCACTCTGTGAAGACTCGCTAATACCATTTCAGCTTTTACCTTCTTCAGCTCCTTCTGCTCTTGAGCAAAACTACAGCAGTTGTATTTAAGCACTGTGCAGAATCTCAGAGGGGTCTTACCCACAGGTATATACATTTTAATCACATGCTTCCTATGGGGCATCATGCAAGCAACAGTGCTCAAGACGTGAAGAAAGCTACTTCAGCTTGTTACTGAAAGTTCAGGAAAGAGCTTGAAGGAAACAGAAAATAAAGCATGTTGGATTTTGTCCCAGACAGTAAGAATTAATAACCTGACTTCCATCAGCATACCATGGGATCTACTATAGCTACAGCTACGGCCAGTTGACTGCCAGGTTGTCAGTTTCACATGGATTTGACAGTTTTGCAGGTTGATCCACTTTGAATCTACTTTAATTCCTACTCTATTTAAACAAAAGAAAAAGAGGAAGAATTTCTCAGTCTGCACAGCACAGCTCCGGCTGGCAAAACTCCACAGAGCTCATAGAACAGTAGGAAGGGAACTTTCCAGAAAATGGATAGCTCTTTTTCCAGCCAAAGCAACCCTTGCTGTTCAGATAATGACGGCCAGTTGGTCCCAGGCTGTCTCTGTGCTGCAACCAGCCAGGAGTCTTAGCAGTGCAGGTCCTATTTCCAGGGCTACTCCATCATCCCCCCAGCTCCTGCACTTACATGAGATGCAGCTATGATGGCCCCTTGCGGTGCCTTCATTTGAGTCAGCCTTACTGTGCCAATTGCTGTGCATTAGCAGACCTTGTATACTGAAGAAACATGAGCCAAACCTATCTCAGTTTCTAGTTTTTTGACTCAGGAAGTTTATGTAATGCAGGAAGTTATGGTTTCCCAAGCCCTTTCCATAAATAGTGTCTTTGGTGATCATTTTGCTGCTCTATGACTCAATCGAATCACGGGCAGTTAGACTGTCCGTAAATAACTTCATGTCTGTATTTAAATGTTTTGCTGAATATGGGCCTAAGTAAGATGTATCCAAAGATAAAAAAATTCATAAAATTACGAATTGGGAAACTTTGTTCATATCTTAAAACAAGAACTAGTGATATTTTTCTAATAGCTTCAACAACATTCTACACCAATTCCTTCTTTTTCCTATTTTAATGCAGAGTATTTAAGACTTGTGAAATATGTGCTTTTACTTCAGAGTTTGCTGTAATTTTTGCTTTTGTATTTTTTTGCCATACAAACATATGTGGTTTTCAATGTTATGCATTCAGGATGATCAGTTTTGGCTATGATGAAGGAGGACTACCTTTAAAAGACCTCTCTTTACAGACAGAAAATCTCTAGCACATGACAGGGGAGAAAAATGAACATCTATTCTGTATCAGCCAAGATTACATCCTAAAACCTTAGCATGTATTCTTTTTTCCCGATTCACACAAATTCCTACTGCTGTATCTTATTATGGCTTTAAATATTTTGAATAATGTAGATGTTGAATACCACTCAGTTTGTCTCTCACAAGCAAACACACAGACACACATATACGCAGTAATATATTCTCACCGCTTGTAATTATGAGCCTTTATCATAACAATGGCTACACTGGGAAAACACATATTCTCATTGCATCTTTGTTAGACATATCATTTTATATACCTGGGCATGTGACATGGGCTGCACACACTATTCCAATCTGAGGACCTTTTGAGAAGGCAAGACGTGCCCATACTTTCTGAGCATACACTGAATAAGCAGATAAGAACAACAGCACAAGAGCTATGCTCTGGCTCTGTCTCCCAGTAGCACCAGTCCCTGCAGCATGGGTTCTGCTCTCACTCATTTGTGTCACACAGCCTGTGTGTATGCAAACAGGACTTCAGCCAGCACTGTCCATCATCTTCTGCTTTGCAACTTTGATACATACCCATGGTGCCTCTTGCTGCAACTTCTGCTTCTGCTGCTATCGGTTTGGATGGGATCAGACTTTGAGGAACTAACTTGGACATAGTAGGATGGGGCACAAGGGTTCTCAATGACTAGAGTTTGGCGCTGCAGGACTCTCCCTCACCCTAGACAAAGGGAAACTGTTCTGTTCAGAACAGAACACCTCTGCTACTTACCATCTAGCTTACTCCTATAGCAGAGCCTATCAAATAACATCTCTCCAGCAAATGGAGGATGGGAGAAGATACGCATACAGTGGAGGACTGTTTCACATTCTACAGAGAGAGGATGGACATTGACTCCACCACTTTAGATAAGGAGTCACTCTGTGTAAACAATTGGAGCCTGTCCAGCATGATGATGGGCTTTATCCTCATCTCCATAAGCACAGAGATTTGTCCACAAAGCCTGGACATTCCTGACTCCTGCAACCAGCTTTGCAGTGGCAGAAAAATTAATTGTCAGCTGGTCAGCTCAAATGTGCTCAGGTCCACCATATCCAAATCGTGTTGCCCTGAGATCTGTCATGGTTTGACACTGGCCAAATGCCAGGCACCCATGAAAGCTGCTCACTCACCCTCCCCGGTTACAGCTGGACAGAGGAGAGAATAATTTAACAAAGGGTTCATGAGTGGAGATAAGGACCAGGACAAAACACTCCAAGGGCAAAACAGGCTCAACTTAGAATTGCAAAGTGAGTTTATTATTAACAAAACCAGAGGAGGATAATGAGAAGTAAAACAAGCCCTTAAAAACACCTTTTATTCCTGCAACTCCTCCCTGCTTCCCACTGACAGTGTAGGGAGACAGGAGGTGGGGGCCTTGGTCACTTTGTCACCCAAGGTTTGTTTCCACCGCTCAGGAGAGAAGTCCTTCTCCTGTGAGACTGTGGGGTCCCTCCCATGGGAGACAATTCTCTGTGAACTTTTTCAACATGGGCCCAAGCTCATGAGCAGCAGTTCTTCCAAAACTGCTGCAACGTGAGTCCCTCCCATGGGCAGTCAGTCCTCCCAAAACTGCTGTGGCATGGGTCACTCTTCCATGGGGTACAGTCTTCCAAGTACAGGCTGCTACAGCCTGGAAGCAAGGGCCCTTTCTCTCCACGGGGTCTCCAACTGGATCACAGCCTCCTCCAGGCATCCACCCACTCCAGCATGGGCACCTCTCCCACAGGCTGCAGGTGGATCTCTGCATCCCTCAAGGACCCATGGGCTGCAGAGGGACAGCTGCTTCACCATGGTCTTCACCATGGCCTGCAGGGGAATCTTGGCTCCTGAGTCTGGAGTATCTCCTCCCTCTCCTTTACTGACCTTGGTGGCCCCATGTTGTTTCCCTCATATATTTTACCTCCTCCTCTTGTCTGGATGGAATTAAAACTGCACCACTACTTTTGTTTTGATTTCTTCTTAAATATATAATCACAGAGCGTTACTATCTTCTCTAAGTGACCCAGCCTTGGCCAGCAGTATGGCCATCTTCAGAGCCATCAGGGATTGGCTCTACCAGGCATGATGGAAGCTTCTAGGAGCTTCTTACCGAAGCCACCTCTGTGGCCCACCCCCACTACCAAAAACCAGGCCATGCAAAACCAACATAAGACCATAAGACAGTTACCCAGAAAGCATGCTCAGAGGGAAAGGGGCCAAGGGATTAGCTAATTGTACGTGGTACAGAGGACCTTCAACAAAGTTATTCAGAAGAGATTTCATTTCCTGACCTATAGAACCTTGCTGAGTACAAGGAAGAACACAAGGACATCATGACACAATGTAAGCACTGAACATGAGATTCCTGTATTTTCTGCATTAGGATATTGATTACAGTTTGATCAGTGCTATATATCTTGTGCTCTCCTGGTCATGCTGTCCAACCAGACAGGGAGGCAAACATGAGTATTTCATCAAGCACTAAACTCCTGATGGGTAGAGAATAAATGAGCTTTCGATCAACTCATCAAGGTTACCATGTCCTCCAAAACTTCTACACTGGGGCCCATGAAAGCCTTTCCATTCAGAATGGATGCTGCAAATGGAGTCCTACCTAGCAACATCTTAAAAGCACCAGGGCAGGCAGTGAGTCTAGCTTCCTAATGGGGAGACGAGTCAGAGTTAATTTTGCAACAGAACTCATAGTATGCTCAGAAGGTGCAAATATGTGAGTAAATGGCCACCACCAGTGGTCATTTCTCTTCCCCATTCCTTGTAGCCACTATTTTCACTCCTTGACTTCCCTCATGACCCAGCCCTTCAGCCTCTCATGGGTGATGTCTTATTCCCCAGGAACGTCCACGGGCTCCAGCCCCTAAAAGGAAGCCGAAAGCTAATTAGTGTGATTTTCCAGTCACTGTGCTAATGGCCATTTGGTGGGAGCTCCCTCCTACTACGCTAGAAAATCTTTTCTCCTGTGAATGCAGTGTCCCTCTGGGCACTCTAGGGAGTTTCTCCCTCTACACAAGATGCCTATTTTGGCACAAACACAAAGCCCAGGAAGGTGAGGGGAACATAACATAAAGAAAGTGCCAATACCTAAAAATTCTGAAAGACGTTAAGAGTCCACATTATTGTAGGGCAGTATTCACTTTACAATTACCTTATTACCCTGCAAAAAAGCCCAAAGAGAGCAATAAACTATTTATCCTCAGCACACAAATAATTGAGGATTTGGGCATTAATAAGAATATAGCAGAAGGTGTGGGAGGGAGTCATGTAGAGACTTATTAACATGACAAAAAGGGACAGAAATACCTTTACATTTTGCTATCTCTCCTCCCATCAATTCCTGCTTCTCACTGCCCACCAGCAAGACACCAAGTTTTGCAAGGAAGCATCTGCACTTGCAAGATCAGGACGCTTGTCAGGGTATCTCTGGAGACCTGAAACTTGATAATGCCTAGCACAGGCTGAAACTTTACTGTTTGCCTACAAATCAAAGCAAGTTTTTCCTGCCCCAAGACCTATTAGCTTCCCCTTTAGTAGGAAACCTTGGCATAAATTAAGCTTGTATTTTGTAGATGGGTGAGGGGTGAGGAGATCAGCATGAAACCGGGGTTCATGGTATACAGATACACACAAAATAGAATAGGGCATCTCTAATTTTAGCATAGTCTCATAAACTATGCTCTTGCCTGGGTCAGGTAAATTATAATGTCCCAGGTTAAGCCTAGTACTTCTCAAAAATACCATTAAATGTCCAGATCTTCCTTTTCAAACAACTATTACATTAACTGGCAGATCATCCATTTCTGATATAGTAGTCCAGTGTTGATACAGCTAGAAAATTAATTATACTTATAATTAGTGGGGATATATGGTAACTGTATTAAATTAGAACTTCTGATCTAAGACAGAACGCAAGTTAGTAATTTGTTAAAAATTTAGAACTTTTGAAAATCTCACCTAATATGGGTAATAATACTGTATACTGCAACAGAGATTCCAATTAGCTTTTTATATAAAAAAGGAGCTGCCACTATATCTATTTTTAAAATTCAGTTATTTTAATGTCTTTGAATAATTGACAATAAAACACTTAATGATCAACAGAACTACATAAATGCTAGTGAACTACAGAAGACAGAAACTGATAGAAATAGCAAGATAAAATGATTCCATTTTACACTTGCCATATGTGGATTTGTTTCCAGCCAACTACCAAAATAAGTAAATTGTTTTGTTATGAGACTATGCTTCATACAAAGGTCTTCAGAAATGTCACAGTTTATAGTGACAAAAAACACTGAAACAAAATGATCAAGATAAATTTTTCTATTTTGAACTCCCTTGCTAACAAAATCTATTATACTGAATCCAAAACCCCTTTAAAATATTATTTTGCAACAATTAGTCTGCTTAGTTTGTTTATTGATTTCCCTAAATACTGGCAGTGAAACAAAGCTGATCTCTGTCAGGGTTGTTTTTAATCAGTTGTGCTTTATGAGTCCCACGTATCTATGTATATGCATCCTCCCTGTTACAGTCTCAGATCTTACTGGGAAAGTTTTGCATTTGTCAAGATCTGGTTAAACAGAGCGTTAGTTACTTAACACTTGATGTTATGAGGCCTTGGTTTAGTTGCTTGTAACTGCCAAACTAGTCATTTGAATTTAAATTTTCTGTGCCGCTGCACCTCAGGCTGATACATTTTACAATGTCAGCATAGATATCTCTATCTTTTCTGATTAATAGCTTTCAGACAATGATAATGTTTCGTCAATGCTAAAAAAATCTTACACTTGTTTGCAGAAGGTTCAGTACCGTGGCACTTCAGAACTGCACACCAGATGCTAGAGTAGCCCTGGTAGAGAGAAATTTTTTAATGTTTCCTAGGTAACTTGTGTTGGTAAGATGGAAAATAACCTAATATAACAAAGCCTACAATGGCTAGCTGTGTATACCCAGTACATATTAGAGATTTGTACATAAATTTGTTGATAATTTCATCCACATTGAGCACTAAAGGCTGAACTGGGCTGATGGGGAATTCCTTTCCCAATACAGGAGACAGACTTTAGAGAGTTAGAGCAGAAGGTCTGTAGCCACTAGGCACTTAACAGTACCAAGGCATGGCTTCCCAAGTTCCATTATTCCTCAGGTGTCAGCAAATAGTCATGAAATCCCTTTGCAAAGTGATTGTCTCATTTTGTCTTTTGAGGTTGGTTGTAGTAAAGCATAGCTGCCTGTTGTTAAGGTCAGTTAGCTCAAATGGTAAAGGTCTGCACAAGCATACTTAAGTTCCAGCTCTACTAATGATCTATATGAAAACTTACTCCATCATGTGGTTCCACATGATGGAATTAACATAGGCAATTACACATAAAGAGATTTTATTAAAATAATATTATGGCTACAAAGTCAAACACTTAAAAATTTAAAATACTAAAATTCACATTGCCATGAAATCTCAATTCATTATTTTCCTGTTGTTCACATAGAGCACAAGATGAGCAACAGGTCAAAACTGTGGGTACAATCAGGTCCCAGGAAATCAGCTGCATATTTTATCTTGTACTTGGCAGAGGATGCTTACTTAATTGTTGCACTGAAGAGGACTATGCAGCCTAAAAATAAGGACAATTCTATCAATTTTTTATCAGCCATTTATGTACCATGCAAATATTTTGAAAAATAAAATCTAGTTTCATGACTGATGCAAATCTTATCATCATCAAAAGTGCCTCATGATGCATGAATTTAGGGCTTTTCTTTGCCTGTGTTTATCTCAAAGACATAGAAAATTACTTCATGTTTCTAGGAGTGTGTGACTGGTACACCCTGATCAAGACTCCTGATAATATGGTTAGCATACCTAGCACCATTTTATGAGGCAAAGTCGTTCTCTGTGACAGAGCGAACTGTGTATGAGTTCCCTTTCCCCTCACTATCAGGCCCTGAAGTTCCTGTGAATCAAGGACACAAAGCAAACAGATTTCTTCTTCCCCTCCTTGCCACTATCAAAATTCCTGGGCACCAGGCTGATTACTTCCCTCCTTACTGGCCTGGAAGGTGCCAGGTCCCAGACATTGTCACAGGACAGGGAAGCCTAAGAGCACACAGAGCACTGTCTACAAAATCAAGCAGCTGCAAGTCCTAAGTGGGGAACTTGGACAAGAAATGCTGATAAACAGTGAGATCTGTGACCCTCCTGTGGCCAAGGATGTCTCCACAGTCATTTGCTGCCTCTGAGGATTAAGTGACTTGGGTTCTTTATATGATTTTTTAGTCTAGGTTATACTGGTTATATTGAAACTGGAAAATGTGTATTGAGATCTAGTTTGATCTGCAGAGGTCTTGGTGACTAGAAACTGTACGTTAAGCTAGGGTCTAGGTGATCTGAAATCATAAACTTTATTATAAATTCTGTGTTAAGCTATTTATAAATTGTACTACATTGATTCTGCTTGTAGAAATCCTGTGCAATTCTAATAACAAATTCTGTGCTATACTAGCCATAATATCATATTGAGAAAAGTTTTAATTGTAACTATAGCTTAGTGCCATCATCACTGTGCCAAGGGTCCCTAAAAGAATCTGTCTGTCCCTTTAGTGTGTGACAGTGTTTTAGTCCGTTCAAAATTAGTAATAAATTATAATTATTGTGCTATGTAAACAATCAGCTTAATCCCCAAACAGAAACTGGACTGTGAAATAAACTGTTAATTCACAGTAGAAAAAAGTGTAGATGCTAGGTTATACATACACTGCCTACACAGCAGCTTAAACCCTTGAAATTTCAGCTCTAACATGTAGTGACTTGAACTTCACTTCCACCATTCTTGGTGCCACTTGTCCTCGATGGAATTATAGCTTTCACTTACAGTGGTGATTATTGATTTTCTGTAAGTCTGCATGCAAATAATTAAACTGTTTATTCTGGCTTATACGTGATGGATGAACATTAAAATCCAGCGCCTTCTGAAGCTTGGAAATCTTTCTCTCCTAGTGACACTACAATTGATCTTGAATTGGTCATCTCAAGTTTGACTCCATAATTTCTTTAATGTTGTTTTCATCTCAGACTAGCTGTTCAGATTATCACAGTAAATTTTCCAAAATCAAAATCCTGGCTTCTTCTTCTGATAAAATAGGCACTCTTTGAAATAACCCACTGTCTTCCAATTAAAAAAAATGTACATATTGAAACAACTCAGTATATTTGCCTGACCCTCAAGGATTAGGTACCTTAGCTTTCTGTACTGTGCCAGCAGAAAATTAAATGCCCCAATTAGAATCTCAAAAAGGATTAGTGATGAGCTGCACAAAGATGCATAATGGGAGTGAAATGTGAAATGCTCTTGAACCCAGGGCTTGCATCTTAAAGGTGAGAACTCAGAGTACCAGGTTAGTGAGTCCTGCCCCTTCTTGTCTGCCATTCTTCTGGAACCATAAATCTTGTGTTCCTTTCAGCACAAAGGTATAGAGCCAACAGGAAGAAAAGCGCTGTCCCTACCTCAATCAGTTAGTTAACTGTTAGGGTAGGTTCCCAGGGAGGAAGGAGATGGCATAATTGAACTTTCTTATGCAAATCTCTGGCTTAGAGGGTAAGACAAGAGCTCTAGCACAAGGTAAGGTAACTACCATATAAAAGGTGGTTACACACTACAATCTCATTTGAAGATTAAACTAGTTATGATGCCTTTTGTAGTTTTAAGTCCTGAAACTATTGTATAGTATAAAAATCCATTGTTAAACAGCTGCAATATTCCTACCTAGAAGTGGCAGCATTTTAGCCATGAATAAGCAGCCACCTGGGATACATGTAACTGGAAAAAGGGGAGAGGATCTGATTATTTTTGAAATATTTTTCTATCACCAGGATGAATGACAACAGCCTAAGGTAGTATTTTTTCCCACAGTTTCCTATGCTGCCTAAAAAAACCCAGGTAAATCACAATAATACATTTCCATAACTTCCTTGTTCTTTCCCCTATGAGCAAATGAAGACATTTACAATGGGCTTAGCTTTAGCTTTAGCTTTAGCTTTGCTATCTTGATAGGAAGCCATTTCCCCAACAAGAAAACAAGGAAATTATCAACAGAGTAGATTTTTAATTGGAGCTACGATGCTTTTCATATTAAAGTCATAAGCTCTCCCTTAAAAGGGTCCATAATAAACTCAACAGGTAATTTGTATTTGAGGTTTGGCTTCTTCCCTTGTGACCATCTTTAACTTGCTTTTAAATTAACCAGAGGAATGACTGGCAGAATACAGAACCAGATGCATTCTCTTACTTGATATTACCAGATACTTTACAATTTTTTTTTTATATTTGAAAATGCAGTGATTTTTTTTCTTTCACTTTTTTTTTTCCATTTCACTTGCATTCTCTTTTCTATGAGCCATAATAATCAGAGGAGTGGATCGAGAGCTGCCGCATAGAGACAGCCTCCCTCAGTACCTGCCCTGCATACTGATGAAGTGCTTCTAGTCTGCAGGCTGGGACATGGATTCAGTCTTACAAGTCAACCCAAGGCTGAAAATTAAAATGAAAAGCTATAAACCTCACTCAGCAGAATGGGAAGCATAAGGTCACTGGGATGTTGTATTGTGCAAGTTACATTCATGAATACAGTGAAAAGAACTAAAAGAATCTGCTGTGATAAAAAATGCAATGGATCAGGGAGATTACTTAGGAGAGCTGGGTATGAATTCCAGCTACTGATATGCTTTCATTTATTCTGCAATATCTGCCATCTCATTGTTCACTCCCCCTTTTATAAGTAACTGCTCAATATATTACATGCAATAGGAGTAGTTAGTATTGTACCTTGTGGCTCCCCACTATTAACCTTTTGTCATCTGGAAAATCTAACAGTTCTGCATTTTAATCAGCATCTAATTCAGAGAAGTATTACCTCATATCTGTGATTTTAATAGCCTTAATAACTTAGTCTGAAGCTTTGCCTGTGAGATTCATGATTAGTGAGGGTATAACTCCTTTGCTCTATAGTATCCCTTCCTACCCTGAACCAGCAGACATCCAATGGGAAGACTGAAAACATCAGGCAGCCAGGAGTTTCCTGTGCAATTTCTGTGCAAAGAAGCTCGGACTAGGCAAAGTTAAAGCTGATTGTTGAGCTGAGTGGAGAATGCAACCAGGGAGAGGTAAGGCACTGTTCTCAAATACTGTATAACTTGGTTATGGAAGACTGAGTTTGCTTCCTTGTTCAGAATCTTAGAAGGAGTGAGGGATTTTGGTTATTTACATTATGTTTCAGTTGTGTCTGTCTCTTGCACCTGGAAAATAAGCTCTAGCTTCTCTATTTTGCAAGCAGAAGCAGCTTGGGGTTCAAGTATTCTCTTAAAGTAAAAGGAGATGACATTTTTTCCTTCCAGCAATGAGTGTGGAAGAGCTTTGATAATGTGCATGTTTACCACACATACAGAAGACATAAATCTCTTCTGATGAGCTGTTGGCAAACTAGAGCTATGGTAGAAACGTCCTCCCACCCTTGTGGTTGAAAGATGCAGAGGATGTCAATTTCTAGGGACTCTTCTGGGCACAAATCTGGCAAGTGAACTGCTCTGGAATTAGAGATACCATCTGGATAAGCCTATTCTAATGACGTTTGATTCCTAAAGCCCACGATTATTGGATGTCCTCAGATTTTTTTTCATTAAAGGGAAAAACTCTGGGAGAATGAACACATTTTACCATGAAACTGATGCTATAAGATCTTCCTGGTGTACAAAGGAGCACTGTAGTCTGGCTGACAGAAAAGGGAGCTGGTTCATATAAATGGTAGGCCATAGCGTACTGATTGCAAAGTTTTCTCTATGTTGGCATGTTTCTCCTGAGAAACATGGAAGTTCAAAAACAGTTCATTATCCTTTAAAGTAGAGGAAGTAGGCAGAGCAATACCCCCATTGGCTTATCTGAGAGCTTCTCAATCTGCTCAAAACCAAAAGAGAAGCATATCAAGAGACAGAAGAGAAAACACCCATTGAGAAAATATCCATTGAGAAAACACCCAGCACAAAAGCATTTCCAGGGTGTGCAGAGGCGCTGCTGGAAAAGCAAAATCTTTGCTCAAATTGAAATTGCCCAGAAATGTCGAAACACACAAGAAAGTGTTCTTCAGGTATGTAAACAACAAGCAGAAACAGAAGGACAATATTGGCCCATTGTTAAACAGGAGAGGTGAATCCGTCACCAACAACACTGAAAGGAAGAGGATCTCAATGCTTTATTCAAATCAGTCTTTACCAGCACTTTTGGGGTGCATGCCTGGGGAACAAAAATCCAGGTTGATGCAAACACAAACCAACCATCAGTAAAGAAAGAGTTGGTATGTCAGCTATTACAGGAGCTTGATCCCTACAAATTAATGGATCCTGCCAATAATCACCCCAAGGTAAGAGAGCAAGGCTGTTCTCCAAATCTTTGAGAAGTCATGGAGACCATGGGGCATTCCAGAAGACTGGAAGAAGGCTAATGTCACCCTCATCTACAAGAAGGGCTTAAAGGAGGACCCAGGAAGTTATAGGCCCATCAGTCTTACTTCAGTCCCTGGGAAAGTTATGAAAGAAATTATCATGGAGGCTATCACAAGTCAGATGAAACATGTGATTGGGAAAAGCCAGCATGGATTCACCAAGGGCAAGTCACACCTGACAACCCTGATCACCTTCAATGACAAAGTAACCTGTCTGGCTGTTGTGGGATGAGCAGTGGACATTGTCTACCTGGATTTTTCCAAGGCTTCTGAAATGGTTTCCCACAGCCTCCTCCTAGAGAAACTGATGTGATCTGTGTGGTGGGTGGGGAACTGGCCAACAGGTGACACCCAGAGGTTGGTGGTGATTAGCTCCCTTTCAAACCAGCAACCTGTCACAATGGGGTTCCCCTGGGATTGATCTTAGGCCAAACACTGTTTAATATCTCCATAAGGCATCTGAAAGATGAGATCAAGCGTACCCTGACAAAGTTTGCTGATGATACCAAACTGATTGGGGAACTGGACTCTTTAGACGGGAGAGCCAACCCTGCAGGAAGATCTGGATGGGCTGGAAAAGTGGGTTAACAAAAACCTTAGAAAGTTCAACAAGGACAAGTGTAAGGTCTTGCCCTTGGAAAACACAATCCAGGAGTGCAGCACAGGCTGGTATCTACTGGGCTGGGGAGCAGCTCTGTCGAAGGGGTCTGGGAGTCCTGGTGGACAAGAAGCTCAGTCTGAAAGAACAGTGGGCTGCTACAGCAAAGAAAGCCAATAGGATGCTGGGTTGCATCAAAAAGGGCATCAGCAGCAGAGATAAAGAAGTCATTCATTATCCCACTCCACTCAGTATTTGTCAGGACATACCTGGAATGCTGTGTTTAGTTTTGGTCCCTGTTATACAAAATAAAGATGTGGACAGGCTGGAGAGGGTCCAGAGAAGGGCCACAAAGATGATCAAAGGGCTGGGAAGCCTTCTGTGTGAGGAAACTCTAAAAGAGCTGGGTTTGTTCAGCATGAGAAAAGAAGGCTGAGAGGAGACTTTATCATGATGTGCCAGTATTTACAGGGCAAAGAAGATGGAGACTCCTTTTTTTCCAAGGGGTTCCATGGAAAAGATGAGGGTTAATGGGTACAAATTAATCCTGGGGAGATTATTGTAAGATACAAGAGGAAAGTTTTCACAATGTGAACAATCAACCATTGGAATAGTCTCCCCAGGGAAGCTGTGGATTTGCCAGTGTTGGACAGTTTAAGATTTAGCTAAACAGAGTGCTGGGCCATTTTGTCTAGACCCTACTTTTGCCAAAAAAGGTTGGGCCAGATGATCCTCAAAGTCCCCTTCCAACTTGGTATTCTATGATTCTATTATTTAAGAGTTGCTCAGGTTTTTTTTACTGGAAATCAATCATGACTTTTGGAGCAGGCTAAAAGAAGAACACGTTCACCAAAGTATATTTGGTCAGTATTGGATCCAGTCTTTGATGTGTTGATGGAAAATGCATCAAGTCCAAACTTCAAATGCTTATTTTGTACTTTACACTCTCTTTCTCTGGTATAGATCATATCCAAAGTGCATATCATTCTTCAGTATAAAATTAACAAAATAATGTCACCTGTGTATTCTGTTGTGGACATAGCTTGATCTTTTGTCTACACTAAATTTTAGAAGCGGTCTAAGCACATGTAAACTAGAGCGCTTTTGAGACCCCAAGTGGCCTCTGTTAAAGAAAGAATCTGAAATGGGGCAAAAGAAAGTCTTATTTTGACAGAGATCCTGAAAGTAGTGTTTTCCAGAAGGCATTAATTACCCTACCGTAAAAATGTTTTCTAATAAGCAAGTCCTCTACATATGCACCTACAGACCTTAACAACAAAGATAAGATAAAGCCATTGCCAAGCATTTAATGGTAGTCTAAGGACTAAGGAAGATCTGAAGGATTGCAACTCGAAAGGCAATGGTCACAGCCCACTGCGAACATGATGTACTTTCCTGTCTTACTGAGAAATAGGTGGAAATTATTCAGAAGCCTAGAGACCCAAATTCATCCTCCATATTGAAAGGATGCATTACTGTTCTCTGGTAAAAGATGCAGAATTTCCTTCTACTGAGCTGTTTGTCTGAATTGCAGAAACTTAAATCCAGTACACATATATATTGTGTGTGTGTGTTTGGGAAAAGAATACAGGAATTGAAACTATTTCTCCTTGCAATGTCTTCTATGATTGACATTTTCACAATGGTCATGTATTACTCTTCAAGGCTTTTTTTCACAGATAAAGGCAGTTCATCACAGAACATTCTGAATTGGAAAGGATGAGGATAATTGAACTCAACTCAACATGGAAGGCCCATCAGGGATCAAACCCACAACACTGGCATTATTAGTACCATGTTCTAATTAACTGAGCTAATCTCAAGGGTTTCATGAAGAAGATACCAGAAGCAGAAGGGGACAAGACTTTAGTTTTGTTTCTAGTCAGAACCCTTACTCTTTTGAACCTTTCAAACCAAATGACTCGAAAAAAAGGCAAGAAAAAGGATCATCAGTAAAGAAATAAAACCATCTCCTCTCTGGCTTTAGATCTCTTACTCATAATCATAAATACAAATAGATCTATATTCAACTTTGTCTTTACCTTTGGTTATCAGGAGCAATTTTGATTTATTTTAGAAGGGGCAAGAAGAAGGAGAATGGCAAGAGGAGTTTGTTTTTTGCATTTTCTCTTGATTTGGTCTGACAGATTCATGTTGTCTTTGAAAGTAGTCAGTTTCTAAAAGAGGACTACTAGCTGCTGTTAATCCCAGAACTGGAAAGTTTTCCTGCAACAGACAAGTTTCATTCAGGCCCTGAAAATAGGCTGTGAACTCTGTGGCTTTCAGCTCTTCCTAGAAGTTGCCTGCCTTGGGCTGAAGAGATCTCAGCAAATCCAGTTTCCCACATGAACAGAAAAGGAATTCTCATTTCCCTATATAAGTTCTTATACTAGCCCAGTCTCTGAGATATGAGTCAGAAATGTCTTCTGAGAGAGACCATCATGTCTAAAGGCCATCAGCAGCACAAAATATCAAAGGAACATTGAGGAAATGTTTGGACACTTCCCTAGATTTCCTTGAAAAATTCCAGATCCTTCTGTACCCGAGAGCAAGCCATGAACCACAGTGAGTCTGTCTGGCCATAACTACTCAATAATTGGCAGCTACAAATATTGAGAGAGCCAAAGAATAAACCTTTCCTCCAAACATGTTCAATTGTTTGGACACTGTCTCTAGGGGCTGATGACACTTCTCTCAGTTTTAGACTTGCAATCTTGCAGCCAAAACCACAACAAGACAGGATAGGATGCAGGAAATAGATCAGATGCCACCTTTTTCTGGAAATTATTTTTCTGCAGCTATTTGGCAACATTTTTAGGTTTGTGGACCGGAAGGTTGTTAGACTGAACAACTCAGGAGACAGGGAAAGGAACAAATTTCATCATTGGAATTGCTATGCATTCCTGCCCATCTTCTCCCACCCAGTTTAATATCTATTATCTCTCCTTCAGGGCTTTTTAAAAATTGTCTTTGAAAAAGCTACACAAATGGTTGAGTGAGGAGACAGTACTGGATATCTGTGCCACCACATTTAGATGACTCTTTAATGAATGAAATCTTTAAAGATTCTTTAATGTTTAGAACATGAACTAAGATTCCTATTAACATTTTCTTCCCCAAAGTAGTGGTGTGCCTTGTTCTCTCACAAATTCTTTTCTGGTCTTTCCTATCTTCCTTATGTTTGCTTTCTGTCTAAAGAAGGTTTGATGCAGGCAGCCACAACAACCCTCAATTTGCACAATGCTCTGTGAACCAGTGACCAGAAAGTGGTGCCTTAAACAAATCAAAACTAGGAAAAGTCTCTCTAAGAAGAATGCTGAACCTGCCACTTTCCAAAAATTACTCTGTGTGCTGTGACACAAATGAAAGTCACACTCACCCTCTATGCTATTTTTTTTCCCACGGATCCTCATTTTTTTAATTGATAAAGTAAACCAATGAACAAACCAACGCAAAGCAGCTGGTGCCAGTACATCAATTCCACCTAATTATTTCTACTTGTCCACTTTTTTTTTCTAGAAGGCACACTTAATACCACCTTTTAAAGCTTTAAACAGAATGATTAAACTTAACTGTACATACCTGGTGGACAAAATAAAGACCTTGCTTTGGTTAATTTTTTCCTCATATCAAAACTCTTCCCCTCATTTTCTGTATGTAAGGAAAAATGAAAAGATTTTAATTGATCACTTGCTGTGAAGTATACCTGACTATAAATACACTTGCAAGGCATGTCACAAGCCAGTCTGAAAATCATCTGCAGAAGTATTCCCCTGAAAGAGGATAATGCCTGAATTTCTATGCACTGACAGGTATAGAAACAAGGTTTCCTGCCAGAGGAATGGGTGATAGATGAGTAGAATCTTAGCACCAAGAACCCATGCTGCAGAATGCCTGGAAGAAAATTGAAGTCAGAAGGTGAACTCCAGAGCTACCTGAACAATCCACAATGGCTTCAAAGGTGTTCTCTTGCTTAAAAATGATTTTTATTAAGAGGAGTTTCAAAAGCTAGGCCCTCAATTCTGAGGGGTTTATGACAGCAAGATGGGATCTATCTGTTTCAGAAATTTGGTGACCTAAAGTTATCTTTGAACTTTGACTTCCCTTACACAGAGCAGTAATTTTCCTGGACTCTCATTTAGTCCAGAGAAAATGCTTCCTAGAGATGATAAGGTAGCAGTAACTGATCATTTGACATTTCCTTCATAAGTACCTCCAAAGACATCAGCTGATGGTATCTTGGCCAGGCCAGGTTAAGTGGCACATTGCTATAGATGAATGATCCAGTCAGTCTAGATGCAAGAAGCTTTTGTCCCTGAGATATGATCCAAGGTTGTTGACTAAACAGATCAAAAGATCCAACAGACCGTTGGAACACCTTCTCTTCCTTTCTTTGCTCATATTACAGGAGTTACTTTCCTTCATTTCTTCTGATAAAATCAAAACTTCTGCCACTGGAAACCCCTTAACAGTTCAGTGTCAGGGATAACATACATAAACCCCTTCCTGGTTCACTTTGCACTTAAATTCTTCCACTGTGTGAGAACAGGAAAGTAGCTCCTTCATGCTGCTTGAACTAACAGCTGTGACTTGTTAGACTACTAGAAAGAAGAGCTCTTTCTCTTAGTAGGGGAGGCTATAAAATAGCAAATCAGGGGTAGAGGGCAGAAGGAGTACATTCCTCCCAGGGAAGGGAGCAAGAAACTAAAAATGAAACCTATAAGCCAAGGAGGTGGCCATGGCCTCCCTATGGTTTCTTCTAGTCTTACTTTATAAGAGAATTCCTCCCTTGAAAGATTCCATGAAAAACACTATATTGGCCACACCTACATCCTATCTTTTTTAGAATCCTATCTTTTTAGGTTTAAGTGGAGAGGCTTGAAAGACAAAGTTCTTAAGCTAAGAACTGTATCCCTGAATACAACATATTCTGGATCCCTTAGGGAAAGGTTTTCAACACCATATCCCATTAACAGTTTTTAAAGGCATAAAGGCAATATCTGTGTCCTGGAACAACAAACACCGGGAATGCATCTGCCACATTGAGAAAGGTCAAAATGTCAAGAACCTACCCTCAAGATTTTTTTTTAAAATAACTTATAATTTCACAAATTTCTTTCTTTCATAAGAAAGGTTTCTTCTGAATACCAATGTCTAGTGTGGCTATTTGAAAATAAAGTCTCTGATAAATAAATTGGTTTCATTGCATTCAGACTGTAAATTCTGTATCCTTCACAGCAGCATTTATAAATAGGTACAATATTTACCTTTATGCAAATGTTTGGAATATTGTGGTAACTTATTTCAGATTTTTAAAAATAGACTGAATATTTTATTAGTAGCTCAGTTACTTCAAGAACTCTGTAAAAGCTAGAAAGTGGTAGAAGGTAATATTTTTGTCCCATTAGAATTGTTCACCTATCCTTTAAATTCTTCCTTGCATCTGCTATTTGGGCTGCATTTTTCTTTTCTGGAGATAAAAATACTCATCTGTCTTAAATTACAATGTGAACTACTTCACTTAATGTTTTTCTTTACTATTCATCTGGTTTGGAGCTTAATCATTACAACCCCTTCTAAGGCAGAATATGTTTTTATACTTGATATCATATTTAATAGTAAAGTCATAATAATTTAATAAAAATCTAAGATGATAAGTGTTAATGTCTCAGCACAATGTATCTTAGAAACTGCTCTCCGCAAGACAGCATGATAAGGATTATAAATTTATCTGTCCCATAATTTAAATGCATCCAAAATCTCAAATGCAGAAAAGCATACAGCAGTACTAAACAGTAGTTCAGGGAGTGATGAAGTATATTATGCCTAGTTCAAACTTTAGAGGAAATGCAGTCAGTCAGCTGGTAACTCATCACAAAGCTGTAGTTAGAAATTCAATTCTTGAGAAAGATGCTACCAAACTGTAATAAAATCAAACAAGAACTTGGGCTTATACTTCATCAATAAAACAGCAGTTTCTAAATCATATCAATATCATGCGTCAGTTCAATCCTGGGTCACCGAATGGAGTACACTACAGGCACAAGAACATGCACAGTTTCCATCTTCCAGAAGTCACTTCTGATGCCCCTATAATGACAAGGGTTTTGTTAGGTTGAACTTAAATGACACTAAAGTGAAACGCTCTTTATACAAGGAAAGGCACTCTCCACCCCATTCTGCTCCCTCAAGAAGATCCTTGCCAGCTTGACCAGTAAAACAATTTTCATTCTGACTTGAGATCAGTGCAGCAAAACTAAAATCCCATCAAAGCTCATCTCATGGCCAATCTCATCGGACAAAGGTGAGAGAGTGAAAAATATTTCAAAAATGAAATTACACTACCAGAAAGGAGTGAAGAAAACAATAAATTTTTCTCCTCTTCCTCAGGCAATGAATGGAAACTCGGAAGCATGTGATACATTAACTAAATACAACAATTAAATACAATTACTACTGAAAGCTCATGATCCAGCAATAGATAAAGAACCTTAACTAATAAGTGGGTATGGGTGGGCTCAATCCTCTGTCCTTGTACATATCAGCCATAGAAACCCTTGGAGTCCATACTGAAACCTCGGTTTGAACAGACAGTCGCTTTGCTTTCCTGGACATGCCTGATATCCAGAGGACAGAAACTACACCAGTACTTAGCTTTTCCTTTTGCCTGTCCCATGGTATCTCGTTACCAGCTCTTCTGGCTTTATTTTCTTTTACTTAATAATTTCACAGCAAAGCTTGTGGCACCAAACACTTCCTGACACAGCTGTACATGGAGAGCAAACCTTCCTTTAGTGCTCTCACAAGAATGACAGAAAACCAAATGCACAAAGCCTCATTTCACAAGCTTTGCTTTTGAACTTCATGACCATCTCTAGCCTGCTCTAAATTTACAAAGCTTCACCTTGTAAGCCATTAAGACTCCTTGCACCCATTACTGTGTCTGGGAGTCAGTTCCAGAAGTTCCTTTTTCTGATGGCTTGAGAACTTCTTTCAACTTCCTGTCTAAATGCATTATTGATTAATTCATATCCATCTGATCTTATATTTTAACTTTAATTGTTCTTGTCCCTACTTGCTGTTTACCCCCAAATGTATTTCTAGAAAGTAATCATATCCTCTTTGAATCTTCCTCTTGGTCAGCCAAACCAAGCCATGTTCCTATAATCTCCTCTCAACAGACTTTTTTATCATTCTATTAAAGGTCCTTGAAGACCTTTCCTGGGTTTGTTCCAGTTAAAATTCTTTTTTTTTTTTCCAGTACAGAAAATCAGTCTGATACCAGTAATCCAGATGAGATGTAACAGTATTTTGTCTTAATTGTATCAATATTTTCCAATATCCAAGGAGAAATCTCAGCTTGACATTCAAAAGGCCTTCTTCATGGCTGAAAAATACTACCAGCATTTATCTTATTAAACACAGAGGTTTAACTTCTTGCATTCCTGCTGACCAATGAGCCTCCAGCTAACAGCAGAAGGTCAAAATGCATGACATTGCAGTATTAAATTTTTTTCTGGTTGTGATGATTCCTGCTGTTATGTCATTCTTCCTATCTCATAGGCAGATTCTCCTCAATATTACTAATACCTCCTAACTTACCATTATCTGCAAATTTCATGAGCACAAACTGGGTTTTGAATTAGGGTCATTAATGTGAAATAAGTAAAGAGAATCAGCTACAACATGAATTTTGAAAAATACAATAAATCAATCCTCTATGTTTTTACAACCTCTCTTTCAAAATAACCTCACTGTAAGTCTTCAGATAGTTTTTTATTCCAAATCGTGTCCTCTTCTGCTTAAATAAAGATTTCCATGAACACAGTTTCAAATGTTTTGCTTAAGCCCAGATTTATTTGGTCCACTACACTGCAGTTTTGGAAGAAAACTCGTCTTATTAGAGAAAGATGAGGTCTGTCTGACATTATCTACTTTTGCTAAAACCACCTCATATTTTATCCCATTCTCTATTTACGTCTACTTCCATGATCTTGATTGCTCCTTCCTTTCAAACGTTTTCTAAGACCTTGCACAACATCAAGGTCAAAACAACAATCCTGTAGCTTTTCCCTCTCTTTTTAAAAACACCAAATTTTGATATATGCCTGTAGCAGTGTCTTATGTACAGTCCTTCCACCTCTCCCCCCACCCAACCCCCATGAGCCCTAGCTGTAAGACAGGGCGTCAAATGATAGGTAGATTCGAAAGATACCTCCTGTCCCAGGGTGAGCATTGGCCAACTCAGGTGTCTTTCTCCCCCTGGGACCCCTCCCCTCTCACCTGGTTGGTAGCTCCCTGTCCCTGCCCCTCCCCCTGCCCCCAGGATAAAAGGGACACTCGGGGCACATGGTCTTACAGTTCTGTCGGAGCTGTTACTGGGTTCAGAAGCTTTTAACTGAAATTAAACTCTGGATGAAACCCTCCTTCAGAACTGACTCCTTTCCTCACCTTTGCCTAAAGCCTCTCCACTGAGGAATACCGCTTGCAGCCTCTGGGTGAGCCGAGGTGTCTCTGGGGTGAAAACACCCCAGCTGCCACCGTTGGGCTCAGCAGCAGGACAAGTCCAGGCATGTCCCCGTTGGAATATTGGTAACACCAATATTATGCCAATCCCATTGTACCACCCCAGAATTGAAAGATTAATTAAAATCCTTGCTAGTGGAGTTGCAATTTCAAGTGCCAGTTCTTCCTGGCACACAATATAGGCTTCCTGTTTTCTCAGGTAAGAACTCTAAATTTTCTATATTCTTACACACTGGCAATAGTAATTTCTATTACCCTATCATTATTCCCATTGGATATACTATCCTTGTCCTCTGAATGTAATTACCTTTATTCTCCATTTAATTCTCAAATCATGAAGACCACAATTGGACCTTATAAAACCCCTTTTCATATTTAAATACAATAGGTCACCGAAACAACAGAAGTACATGTCTTATATTAGCACTATGGTTAATGTGATATAAGAAATGGTCAACATAGTATAAAAGAGTATAAAGGAAATTCCATGAACATAATTTGGCTCAGTGATATTAGAAGAGTATCACTGAAATCAGGAAAACATTCGCAAGAAGACATAATTCCAACCACTTCTTCCTACTACAGGCACCAAGATTGTTGCAATTTTTTCATGTAGTGTGAAGAAAAAGTTATTACATTGGTTTCATTTCTTATTTCATGAAAGGAGGATGAGGAGAAAGATGTTGTAAAGGGAAATGAACATCTAAGTTTTATGCCGTGAAATTTTATCAAACAAAAAAGTGTATACCACGTAAAATGCAAGTTTATAGACTGTAAACAGAAGATCACATGGATTCACTGGTTTGTTATATTTGCTTCTCATTTTGTATCACTTTCTTTTTACTATTACTATTCCATGAGAAAAGCCCATTTAAGTTCTTCCTGAGGCAGCATATGTCAGAAAAAAGACATCCCTCTGCTACTATATGTATCTAAGAAGAGAGAAAAATCACTGAAATTAAGCTCTTATTCTCTTTTTATTCAGGGAGTTATGACATTTCTTCTATCGGCATTTTCAGTCTACAAAAATGTGAAATAAAATGTTGAGTTCTCACAGCTCTTCAGTCATAGTTTTCCATCATCCTTGAGACTGGAGAATCATGTACAAAATTTGGAGAAATGGGATCTCTTTTCTTTCATTCCAGCATCTCCAGACTCCCATCAAGCTCTGCTCAGCCAACTTAGTATGCTTAGACAAACAAGGTAACTGATCAGTCTGACAGTTAAATATAATAGCCTTTAAGATTTCTTCCAAGTTAACCTAAAACAGAACAAAGTAAAAGAGGAACTGGGTCTAAATAATTCTTCTGAATGCAGAAACAGACCCTAAAAGAGGTAATTTTCTTCCACAATATTTTTAAAGCACTCTATAGCCATCTCAGAGAGATCTGCCTTCAGGATACTCTCTTCCTATGTAACTGCCTTGGTCTCTTTCTCATTCCCTTCAATCTCACTGTTCTCATTAAAGGGTCACAGATGTTACAGATACAAGCTTGTAAATGACAGCAGTAGTTTTGTTCATGTACATTCGTTAGAATAACTTTATAATTGCATGACCACATAGTATTTCCATGGTGCTATTCCACTGCTCTACCCAGGCAGTGCCTTTTTAAGCATTATCCGTTTTCTACATGACTTCGAACATATAAGAACATGTAATTGGGCTATTTCATAGCAGTCTGGAGAAAATTTGTTCAGGAAGCCTGCATTCTGTTTTGCCCCTTCTGAATGCATGACTTAGAACTTTAAAATTCTTTTGAGGTATTTTGTTAGTAAAATGCTTTTTTTTCTCTAAATTCATAGGTCAGAAAAGACTTTTAAAATCCTTTAGTGGGATCTCTAGCATATCACAGTCTATTAAATTTTATCTCATACTAAGGCTACTTACTTATTTTCCACAAATGCAAGAAAATAACCCCCAGTCCTGTTTTGATCTGAAGGTTATTCATATATTTTTAGAGACACTTTCCAATCTTCATCTTAGGGGTTGAAGAATCTCCATCTTCCTCTGTAGTTCAGTCCATCTCTGTTAAAAAATTCTGAGTTTTGTTCCTAATGTGGATTTATTTGGATCCAGGTTCCAGAACAAAAGGATGCTACTGTACTATGCCTTTCTTCCCTAAAAATAATAGCTCTTTAGAATATCAGATTTTCTCTACAGGAAAGTATTTAAACATTGTAATCAAATCACTTCTGAACAATTTCTCTCTCCCTTCCCTTAAAAAAATGAAATAGGCAGACTGGGCTCTTCAGTTTTCAAACTACAAAGTAATTCTCCACAATTATTTCTGTGGCTGTCTATCCACTCACAGTGCTCACCATTCTCTTTAAAATGCAAGTCTCATAGTTAGTCAGGATTCCAGCACCAATTCCATATGCAAAATTTAAATGACTTCTCAAGTGGTTCATTTCCAATTCAATTTACCTATTTTTGCCAAATCATTACAGTAGGAACCATGTTGACTCATTTGTCCACTGTGACCTTGAAATCTTTTTCAGAATTTCTTCTCTAGGAAACAACTCTTCTTCCTCTAGACAAACAGACAGCATGTTTTCTGCTCATAAAGATATGATCTTGCTTTTGTCAGTGTTACAATATAACTTCCTTTGAATGGCCATAACTTACTCAACCAGTCCAAGTGGTCCCGTAAGACTTCCCTGGCTTCACTATTCACTATTTCTCCTATTTTTATATTATCTGCAAATGTTACCGAATGCCCTTAGTACCATTTATTTGTTAAAATAATAGGGAAAATAGGGATTATCATTAGCCATCCACCAGTTTACTAATAACATGTGTCAATCCTTGTGCAAGGTAAACTCTGTTCATGATGACTCCCAATTAACAACTACTTTTTTGTCTTCCAAGTCCTTCAACCAGAGCAGCATGTGCTTTGTTAACACTGTATAAGGTTCATTCTTGAATTAGGTTGTTTTTTGTTAGTCACAGTTCAGCTGCCTTATAAGAATCTGTATATATTTTCTCTATAAATTAGTAAACATATAAATGTCAAACAGACTGACTAGACTGATTTTCTTTACATCAACTTTGACTGGCATTCATTATATTTCCATTATTTAATTCTTTTTTTAATAAACAAATTCTTAATAACTTTCGATTGTACTGGCATTGATTGATGCCAGGGTAACAGATCTATAATTACTTGGGACAGTCTGCTTACCTTCTAGAATGCAAGCATAACCTTATTGCTCTCCCAGTGTCATGGAATAAATAATTAATTAGGGGTGAATGCAAATTCCATCATATGGACCTATGTTGATATCTGTAATAATAGGGTTCTAATCTTTAAATTCTTAGTACAAGCTGCTGTCAGAGTCAGACTGCACTAATAAAATCCCCAGTTTAAATGCAATATAGGTCAGAGCTTAGAAGTGAGTAAGACGCACTTTGCTAGTAGATATCTGATATATTTTATGATAGCAAAAGAACACCAGGACTCAGGTTTAATTACATGTTCTGCTAATTAAAGAACTTTCTTCCCTCCTTTTCTGTTTACCGAGCCTAGCTGGTGCCGTGCTTTTTATGTCCTGACAAATACTGTACCTCTACTTGACCCATGACTATCCTTTCTACTTCATTCTGTTTTAAGTCAGGCAGCTTGTCATATCTACTCTATTCCCACTCTTAGCAAGAGGAAGCAGCTTTACGATGCAAGGAAAAAGGTTTTGCCAGTTTTCCCTCTGGTACCCACGGCACTCCAGAACAACAGTGTCTGGAAAAGTCATGGTCCATGTTAATCTGTTCAGAGAGTTTTTGTAAATGGACCATTTGTTCTCCCTTTACAAAGGGGATCCAGTAGGAGGAAGCAAGATGAGTAGAGACAGAGAATGCTCAGGGTAGTTGGCAGCTGTATTCTGACAAGCCGTTCCAGAATACTGAAAAACTGTTTTTCAGAGATTAACTGTTCAACCAAATAAATCTGAATCACCAGACACATACTGAGCTTGCTGAACAGAACTGTATATATTTTGCAAAACTGACATCTGTCAGATTATGAGTATCTATTCACTGTGATTCATCTCCCAAATTTCAGTCTTTTGACATAAATTGTGGCATCACTTCTTCCCATACATGTCATGTACAAAGCCTGTTAGTCTTAAAAGAAGGAAGAAAAGTAGGCTTAGAGTCTACATTCCACATTTCTGCTACTTTTTTCCTAATTTAGACAAAAACCAGGCAACTGTATGAATAATCAGTGATGCTGGCTAAATAACATTTCTAATAATAAAAAATCTATAAATAATCAAAGAATATTTTTTTTCTCCCTTTGGGGTTCTAGATGTTAATTAGATATGCCTTTTTTTCCTTGTGACCATGGTTGTAGACTTGCATGTCCATAGAATTTCTATCTGCCAAACCCACATTGTAATAGCTTTTGTAAATGTAACGTGTCTGTAAAAAAAAAACCAACAGTAAAGTCTGTTGTGTTTTGACCACACTTTGGGCTCAACATGAATTTGAAAGCATGTGTTATTTCTTATCAAAATATAGAGAGCTTTTAGATCTGATCTCCTTTGACCAAAAAATGACATAGTACTGCTTGGATGCTGCAAAATGGACTTAGAGGTGTTTTTAGGTCACTCTGTGCTATGCAAGTCATCTTTCTGTAAATTAAAATCAGGTCCAAAATTTTGCACAGAGTTCCTCTGAATGTTGCTGAGAAGGTGCAGCATCAATCCTCTTTTTTTAATCAAATATGAGATAGATGGTTGCAGGAAAATCTTTGAACTCCCAAAATATGCCATATGATGGTGTGAAATGCTCCATTAATCTACAACTATACTATCAATGTATACTGAACACCTACCACAGAAATGTTTAAAGTGATTTTTAATGTAAATAGCTTTATTCTCCTTATTTCCATCATTAGAACAAACTAAAAGATCCCTCCCCTAGTTTTCTTTTGAACTAGTAGGCAACATCTATACCAACCTGGACATAATATTATTTGCTTTTCTTTTCAGACACAAAATCGATAGCATTAAGTAGGAACCCGTTTTTTTCTATGGATACTTGTATCCATTATTGGATCATTTCTCATGTGCAACGAACCATCTGCCTTAATGTCAAAGTTGATTCTTTTAGTTGTTTCTTTAATTTTTTCTTCTGTCTCTTCACTTGTAGTATCTAATATGAAACCACAAATTTAAATCTGTCTGAATGAGAGTATTCAGGGCAAAGTGCTTCAATCACTTCCAAATTGCTCATTTTGTGCTACACTGAAGATGATGTTTTTAGAAGAAAAGAAGATTGCAACTTCCTAACAAGTTCAAGACTTTGACTTAATTTCTTTATTTTCTTCCTTTTTTTTTTAAGGTGCAGTCACCAAGTCATCTGTCGTATTGTGGTTTTCAAAGATGAACTGAGAATGCTCTGAAAGGAATTTGCAGTTGAAGAGCTGCAGGAAGACCTAGGGTAGGGAATTACATTTTCATTGTAGCTAACTTTCAATGACACTGAAGATGGCTCACTTGGAAGATCACGAGACCCATGTTTTCTCTTCTACTTCAACAGACAACGCTTCATTCATTTGATGTAGAAACTCTGAAGAAACTAATTTTCATTTTGAAATAAGTGTGAATTCTTTTTATCTTGAGATTTAACAACTCTTGACAATGCTTACATTTTACTTCAGAAAAATGAGCTGTTTTCATAACTTCAGTCTTTCCAATCACTTTTTCCCACCAAGTCTTTTAGTATTCCCTTTCTCAACCCAGGTTAAAATAAATGGAATTTTAGTTATAACTACTTCTAAGTTACCAATTTGTTGCATTAATAAAAAAACTATCCCATTTACTAGAAAGAAAAATAACCACTTCTTGAAGTTAACACTCTAAAGAATGGAAAAAATATTTGCTAATCATGATCTTCAATGACTTATCTTCCATTAATTTCTAGCAGATCAAATCCATCCTTGATTACATGATACTCTTGTCAATTTTCTCCTTCACTATATCTAAAATTTAGCTCCATCTCTGCTCTCCTGTGGCTAGGAATATAATAAATTCCACCCGTAAGGCTTCAAGTTCCATAACTATGTTTAGTACAAAGAATTTTTTTTTTGTTTTATAATATTTATTTCACAAAGATTTAATGTGCAAAAACGGATACAAGAATAAAAGTGAAACAAGGCCTAACTTCTGAAAAAGTATATTATCTGGTTCTTTCTTCTCTTAAGAATGCTGATTTTTTCAAGTCACTGTAGATCTGAAATTTGTTTTTGTTAAACAGTTCACACACTGTTCTGTGACTTACCATGTTACTGGGCAATAACCATAATGCTCTAAGTTCTTCTTTTGTAAATAGGGCAGTGCTAAGGCCTTGTGATGTCCTTCGGTGAGATGATACTTTGCACAGACATCACAATTTTTACCTGAACTACAGATACGACTTTCAGAATTTTGTTAGATGAAGCCAAAAATTTCTTACTAAATTAGAAGTCAGTTTGAAGCTCCTAATACAGTATTTTAAAAAGCTTGTGGAGGAAAAACATTGGATAAGGGAAAATGAAGATGGCTTACAGTTGGTAGGTGACTTTTCACTGAAAACATGAAAGCTATTTTTAGTTTAAATATCAACTGCATATAAGACTAATAGTTTCTGCCCCCAACTTTACATGGATACAGAAAAGCTCTTTCTGACAGTTGTATTGCAAAAATCAGAATACCTCTTTCCTTTTTACAAAATGTTATTGAAGTGAATGCTGAAAGTGAATGCTGAAAAGTGCTTGGTTGCCATCACCATTGTCTAAAAAGTGTTTGACACAGACACAAGATTGAGACAGCCAAGGTTGGAGAATGGCAAATTTTTGACATAAGATGCTACTGGAAAGTACCTTGAAAGCTCATCTCATCTATCTATTGTCCTGATGCAGGTCAAAAGTATCAGCAACATTTCTGAGCACAGGTAATGTGAACATAACAAACTCCAGTAACAGAAATTTGACATCATCTCTTCACAACATATGCCTCTGCTTCATTATTTCTACTTATTCCTCCCAATATCTAACCTGAATTTCTCTGGCTGCATTTTAAAACTCTTATTTCTTGTCCTGTCTATGCTGAACATGGAAAAAAATGATTCTCCCTCTTTCTGGGGCAGCTTAGAAGCCTTATCTAAAGACACATTTTACCTCAGACTTTTCTCATAGACTAAACACCATCAGTTCTTCAAATTTCCTCATAAATCAAGTTTTCCTGCTTTGCTCAGGAAAACATGGCATATATATGATATGTAAAGATGGTCGGAAAATCTGCTGGGGTCAAGATACAAAACATTTATTATCGCTCTTCTGTTCACAGATCTATTGGCCCAAAGCACAAGGAAAACAGATTGGTTTCATGTGGGCTGCTCTCAACAGATCCATTCTGTATGTCAGCCATTTCTTTGCTATCTTCCAGATGTTTACATCTAATTAATTTTATTATTTGTCCATTTTATTTGTTCTAGTATTTTTTTAGGA
The DNA here is from genome assembly GCA_013399945.1 of Ploceus nigricollis. Classification (NCBI taxonomy): domain Eukaryota; kingdom Metazoa; phylum Chordata; class Aves; order Passeriformes; family Ploceidae; genus Ploceus; species Ploceus nigricollis. The sequence goes on from VXBC01007970.1 coordinate 221,243, forward strand.
ATTGCAGTCAAAGTGGCTGATGAAAAATTCCCTGTCTTCTTTTTTATCCTTTAAGCACTACCTTTTTCGTTTTTCAGTCTCTTAGAGCCTTAGCAAGCATCTCCTATGTTATCAGAGATGCCTGCTGACAGCTTTAAATAATTCTGGCCAGTGCTCTAAATAAGCTAGAGTCGATTTTATTAGTCTGTAAGATCATGGTCCTTAATTTTTCATAATAATTATATTAGCCACATGATTATAGCAGACTTCTGTAGTGAATACTGAAACAAAAAAGGCATTAAATTGATCTAAGATATTACTAGTTTTCTCTCTCAGTTTAGTAGGGAATAGTTTCCCAGTCTTTCTCTTACTCCTTACAGAATTCAGGTAGAAACTCCATAGTCATAAAGTGTGATGTCCTTTATAAAAACAGATTTTTTTCAGTTGGTCACCTATAAAAGGTTTCTTGCTCCTCCTTATTATAACTTTTTCTTTCTGATTTATGTCCCTACATATTTATGCATTTCTTTATACTAATCCTAGTAATCTCACATAATTTTCATTTCCTGTATGACTCACATGTTTGAGGTCAATGTATATGATTTAACCAGATGACTTCTTGCTATATACTTGCTATTCTTTCCTTGCATTGGGATCATTAAATTCCAAAGAGTATGTTTTCCATCAGGAAGTGCTTAATTCCTTTATTCCTTTAAATTTCTCTTCCATGACATGTGATCTCCCAGTATCCTGAGTTTGCTGAAGTCTGCTTTCTTGAAATCCTTTTTCTTCTACTTTGCTGTTCTCCCTCCTTTCCTTCAAAAGGATCATAGATACTTTTCATTTCATGTTCACACAAGTTCTCTTTCACTCTCATGTTCTCATCCACATCCTATTTAGCACAAAGCTGCTACTCTAACCTCTCTAGTTGCTTCCTCTACTTCTCTGCTTTCTGTATCAAGGCTGACACGACATATAAATATGTATTTATTTATTTATTTACTTACTTATTCTCTCACTGTAACCTGTTATATTCCTTTCTAGCTGAAGTCTACATAAACTTTTTTCCCCTGTTTTTATGAAGTTTCACGCCCTACAGCATTTGGCTAGTTTCTCAAAGAAAGCAAAAGACACCCCGAAAAAGTGCTACCCCACAAAGTCCAAAACTGAATTCAAGCCTTATACAACAGGTATTTCTGGCTTGGGATGGCAATGGAAATCTCCCTATTTTGTCATCAGGTGTACGTTTCCTCTTTCTGGACAAGCCACCATGTGTGCCCTCCTATTTCCATCAAATGAGCCATTTTAACAATCCATTACTATGTTAGTTGAGTTGGAGTTTCATATTAAGAATCCCAGCTTTTCTACTTTACTATTTTCTGTTCCCAATTTCTATGGTGTGCAGAAACATTTCTAGATTTGAAAGGAGAGCAGGTCACTCAGGTTTCAGATTGACTGCCTAGCCAGTCATCAAAGGAAAAACACCCATTCTCATGGAACTGTTTATATTCATTTTTTCAATGAAAACCCCGAACTTTTCCCAATGTTCATTCATCATTTGGGTTTTTTTCTGCTGACTCTCAGTCTGACATTTGGAGTTTGCTTCTATACACTACAAGAGAAAGAGAATGGCACCTATACTTCAGATTTAGGAGCATTTGCTATATACAGAAGAAAAATAGGAGGAATATTTGGTCTTAAAACTGGAACATAGATTAGAAATCTCAAGTTATTTTCTCAGTCTCCTACTTATGCAGATATTGTGTTTATTAAGAAGAACACGCATTTTTCATGTGCTTTAAATAAAGTACAGGTACAATCCTAGTAAAGACAAGAGACCTATAGCATGAATCCACATTAGTTGCTTGAAGTAAACTCTAAAGTTAAAAACTTTTTCTGATGGTGACAGTGCCCTGGTGTGAAATAAAGTACAGGTACAATCCTAGTAAAGACAAGAGACCTATAGCATGAATCCACATTAGTTGCTTGAAGTAAACTCTAAAGTTAAAAACTTTTTCTGATGGTGACAGTGCCCTGGTGTGTGAACTTTGGCAACTCATTTATCTGCCCTTTAATTTTTGGTTCCCCAAGTGCAAAATTACTATGATAAGAGTTAACAAATCCATACAGTGTTTGTCTTAGAGTATATTTATAAGCCCAAAAAGGTCCCTACATGATAAATGCTACAGAAAGCAAAGGATTTTTATTAATGATGCCCACTCAGAATGATGCTTGTATCTTAGTGATAACTTCATCCCTAAAATCACTAAAAGAAGATTTAAAAGCTTACAGAAATTGTTGAAATGAGGAAAATTTTCTCTCATCTCTGTAGAGCAGCAGCACTGAGAGCTCCAGCACACATCTGTCATCTGGAGGCCAAGTAGGCATTCCACAATTCCAGGAAATCAATTCCAAAGACTGTAGATTGTCAGTTGCTTGTACACTGGAGGCCATCCAGGCAGCAGATTAAATTGTATGAGAAAATTGTAGCAGGCTCTAGACTGCATGTAATGGAGACCCTCAATGACCTTTCCGAGGACTTGGGAAATATGCATTGAAATTGCCAGTGGGCCCTTTTGTAGCACCAAAACTGCATACTGAATTTCTCTTACTTATCACACAGGGTCATTCACAACTGAGCTGTTTCTGAAGAGGAAAAACAAATGCAAAACAGAACAAACAGAAAATGTAATCACCATCTTTTCTTCTTTCAGAAAATGTACAAGGTTACCACAGATGCATTATCTGTATAACCACAAAAAGAAAAAAAAGTTGGTAATTGTGAAAGCCACAATCTTTAGTAACATTTAATGGGGCTACTGTTCCTGAATCTTTCACCTCTGAGAGATTTCAGCAGAATACACAAATCATTGGCCAAAATGATTGCTGATTGCAGAAGGTTGATTTAGATGAGTAACAGTTTCAGTTTTGTTGTTTTATTCAGACTGTTAATCTCGACCATTCAAACTGCAAATACGACTGACCCTTTCAGTGCTGCTAACCTGGGGGTTCAGGCTACAGTATGCAACTCTCCTTGTCATGAACAGAAAAGCTGCACATACACAAAGAACGTAAACCCCTTAAAAATATAGGTGAGCCACATGAAATTCTGTTTCTTACTTCTGACCAGCCTGTGGTTTCAAAAACTGGGGAGTTAACACCCCTGACTTCTACTTTGCCATTTATCAGTGGCAAGGTGGGCTGGTCATTTTATCTCACTCCTTGATAGTATTTCTACTCTTTAGGAAAGCTGCATGGCTTAACATATATTTGTATTTTTTTTAATCTATTAAGAAAGATTTTCAGGGCATTTTAAGCATATGGAATAAGTAGATTTATTGGTGTGGAGTGCAGTTGGGCTTCTCTGAATAGCTCCTTTACATTCACTATGACATATAAACGTGTCCTTTTGCTTTGCTAAAAGATCATATGGAATCATATCCCAAGCTGCCCATAGCTTAAGAGTTTGGTATTTAGCTTCAAAGCAGCTTTTAGGGCATCAGACTAAGCAAGTTTTTGGTCTGACAGCAAGGCTCTACAATCTCTGTAAGGCACATGATCAGAGAGGGAAGTGGTGAACAGGAACTGCCCTTACTATTCTCATGTTTTGTTGACTCTGCCACAGATTTCCTATACGACCTTGACCAAGTTTTTAAAACTATTTCCTAATTCCCTTTATAGTATTCTGGGGTAATAATTCTCCATGTCAGAAGTATCTCAATATAAATTTATTGCTAAATGTCTTTCATGCTAAGACTTCTAAGTAATATACTCTTTCAAAGAAGATTACCTTTCTGCTAAAGGAGCAGTTGCTCTACTGATTATAAACTAACCTTGTTAGTTATATTTTTAACCTTGCTTTATGAGAGATCTTGCTCTGATATATCTCTATGTTGTACCTTATGCTTTCACTTACACATCAGTAGTTTTCTGCCCCTTATATTAGATATTTTTACAAACATTTTGATCAGCTATAGCATGTTTGGTGCTAGCTACTGTAGAATTAGACCTCCTATGTTCTGGGAAGGAAAGATGGGGAGAAAGGAATGGAGCAGCAATCCTTGTACACACACAAAAAGGAAATCTATGGGCTAAATGACTGAAGACTGAAATGAAAGTCATATGAATATAAAGAGCAGACTTTCAAAGACTGTTTTAGCCACAGGCCTTTTCATGTCAAATATCTGGTGTATCCAGGCTGTAAAAAGCAAAGCAGGAATTTCTAGGATTGATTTTCATCCCTTTGACTCATCCCTTTCCTTTGCCCATTTGCTCTCATAAGACAGGTCCAGAGTGTGCAACAGGAAACCAAGCAAAAACAATACAAGAAAAACGCATTTTAATTTTAGCCACACAGCTGCTTCTGAGTTCTTTAAATACACTCCTAAGTGCTTCCATACACCAAGATATCCAAGTGCTCTAGACAGGCTGAGTCTCAACTGCAAACTCATTCCACAACTAATCGCTGTCTGGCATCGTTACAGCAATCAAACCAAGTTGGTCAAATGCCCAGCTGGGGTAAACTGGGTGCTTATCCAAGGGCTCTCTGTTATGTGGCTTGAAATGATGAGCTATAGTCTCCAAGTTCTTTGCGCAGAGACAAGTTTGTGGACAGGAATTAAACACAACCTCTTTTTTTCCTTATTCTCTCCCTCTGCACATTTATACACAGCATAAGAAAACAAAAATATCTTTTGAAGGAATGCCTGTGAGTTGACACTGTGCCCTAGTATAATGTGACAGGTGACCTATTCTCCTTGTTCCAGGCTGCATGTAGCCTTGCTGTCTGGAAAACTATCTGGGGAATTTAAGGCCTACCAAGAGAAAAATGGCAAATCTAAAAGCTCAGTCACATACTCAGTTCTTCTTCATCTTGGGTTGGTTTTTTCCCTATGGCTTTTGAAGGTGAAACAAACCACCTCTGAATTCCAGAGGTTTTTTACTGCCATCATGTGGAGAATTTCCTTAAAAAAAGAGAAAAACTGTCTTCCCTGACAAGATATGATTTTTCCTGCCCTTGGCAAAACTGAAAGAATCTAATTCAGTCTTACATCTACACAGAGCTAGTCCTGGAGCCTCAAATGCCATAGCATCTGGTAAATATTCAACTGTCCTTAGTACATTTTGCTTTTGCCCTATTGAAACACTTTATTTGTTGGCATAGCAGAGCTAGACAAGATTGTGACAGCCTGGGTATGCCTGTCATTTCTGATATTCCACTACAGGTTTCTTTCTCTGGTCTGCAGGAACATACAAGCACTTAATATCAATGCTATTTCTCTCCATGCAGCAATGCTACAAAGAAAAACAATATTACAGCAGGGTTTCACAAATCCAGTTACATAAATTATGTTGGGATCAGAAATACACATTTTTCAGGCATTCCTATTCCCACCATGCAATCCTCCATTTTATCTGACCACTATAACAATCACACTTGAGAAATCTGATAAACATAAAACTGTTCCAGAAGGTTGGAAATTTAGAGGGCTATATTAATTTTAATAAAAGAAGAAGAGTATTTCTACATTCCAGGAAAGTCCAAGATTTCAAAAGTTTTCAACAAAACTAATGACTGTATTTCAATTAGGAATGTCACCACATTTTATATCTATTTTATTACTTTTTAATTCTGTACGGTACTGATTAACATTGTATTCACAAGTAAACTACGTAATTTTTCAGTGAGCTTTTCAGAGATATTGACAGATATTCCTTAAAGGTTCTCCTTGTATTAAGTCAATACAATTGGAAAGACAATTACTGTCAGAACATTTCATAGAAACTCTGTTATTTTCCCAAAGACATACAAACAAGTGGTCCCATTTTCAAGACTGGTGAGCCCTCAGCAGCTCCTCATGAACTCAGCACAACAGAAATCAGCCTTGCACGTAGATTAGAAATCCAATTTATATATTCTGTCCATTCTGCTATATCACTTCAAATAAAAACTGGTTTTTAGTTTCTCCCTGACCATAGGTTGCAAATAGTAATTTGGGACCTCAGCAGGGTCCATAAATGACTCCAGAACAAAAGCACATTTTAATTGATACTGACATCCTCCTAACAAGACTTCTTCAGAAGATCTACTACACCCACCAAGTTTAAAAAGTTGGTCTGAAGATCTGTGAAGTACTACCACCAAGGCACCACCTTTTTCTAGTGTCATAAAAATCTGTTCAGATTTGGCTACATTATACACAGTCCACTGTAAAAATCAGCACTTAGCAGACTTTTCGTGATCTGCTCCTATAAGCCCTCACAATTCCTGTGGCACTGGACACAAGCTGTTCAGAGTTTTGCTGTGCTAGTCAGTGCAGTGCAGGTTTCTAAGTTAAAGGTAAAATATATCCCGCTACTGTTCCCTGTAATAGGGTAACATACTTTGCCCTGCAAACCGAGACAGTTCTATATTTGTCTTTCAGATGGTTCTAGTAATTCTGAATGTTTCACAATCAAACTGTTAGGCAAAGCTTCAACCACTACTAAGAGAACCCCCACACACCAGATTAGCTCAGGCATCTAACAGAACAAGCCCACGGGGAAAGCAACTGAGTCACAGTGGCATCTGAGCTTCTCAGAAAGCCTCTGTCCAGTCTATATGCCTGGCTCATCTATCCATACTGTGAGGCACAGCACACGGCTGTATCAATGTTACCACATCATATGATCTCCTACTGACTAGTCTGTAGGAAATGTAATCCTTCTATGTGCAACTAATATGGTTGGTCTTCAATCCTCTGCAGCACAGGTCTGTACCGAAGGTTCAACATTCAAGTTCTCTTCTGCATGAAGTCCATTTTTTATCCTTGCATATAAAGTTACAAATTCATGCCTTTTCATTTGCTTGCAAAAATGATGAAAATAACAGGCCAAAATCTTTACCAGAATCATAATCTCAAACACAGCCATGTCAAATATAGTTCCCAAAAATTAGGAAAATACCGATTTGAGATCACCAATTCATCCTTGGTTCTGCTATGTTATACATTTATGATATCAGGATTTCTTTAATTACCTACTGATATCTTAGTGTTTTTCTGCCAAACAAGGTGTCATTCAGTTGAATGAGGAAATGGTAACGGGAATAAAACACGTAAAGAATTAGGCTGTTGTTTTTAGTATTCCTATCTTGTATTAGTTGCCCTTGGTACATAAATAAAGAATCACAGATTTATAGAATATTCTGAGTTGGAAGGAGCCCACAGGAATCATCAAAGTCTAACTACTGTTCCTGCAGAGGACAGCCCCAAGAATAACACATTTGCCTAAACAAATACCATTATTTTAAAGTAAGATTTGGGACTCCTTATTGTAATCTTATGTAAATTAGACGAAGGCCTTTTCACCCGGAAAAAAAAAGTCCATAGGCAGTCCTTGATTGGACTAAATTTGTCCTTCTCGATGTCCTGTAATCCAAAGAGACTCACGACACCCAGTGGCTATTACAAGTAACGCAGGCATACAGAAGCCACGTAGAATGTGAAGACGCTTATCTCAGTTCTCAGGTTCACAAAATTAAGATGCAACGAGAAAAATGAAGACACTGGACAAGTTACAATCCATATTAAAGAGTCTGTAGAGATGGTCTTAGCAAACTCAATACTTACCAAAAAAAAAACTCCCAAAGCTACCACCAGCATCTGAAATACAAACCTAAATAATTTTTGAACTCCAGGAAAAAAAGACATCTAGAAAAAAATGACATCTAGCCTGCTTTGGAGCAAACAGTAGCTCTTCCATGACAACAGTTTAAATCCTGTAGATTCTTCCACCAGAAAAAAACCACTATAATGAGGGGATCTCCCTGACTGCATTGCACTGATTAAGTAACGGCATCCTTCTACACCCTGTAGCTTTCCACATACTATACTGAAGAGCAGACAGAGAGGATGACTGTTCTGGGGAGGTGAGGGAACACAGAAGGGCTTGCTGCTCTCCAGAGCACTATGGACTGCTGCAATGCTCTGATGCCACAAGGGTTAAAAGCAGTCACTGGGGCTGCTCTTTTGCACCGCTTCCCCAAATCCTCAGTTGGCCCAAAAGCCTAGAAGTTGTAAAGGGAATATTAAATCCACCTTTGTTCTTATCCAACATAAAACAGTATAGAAGAGTGTAAGAGCATCAAAAGTGCTTTATTCTTGATATGCTATCTCTGTTAATAATTTATTATTTTTAAATTACCTTCATTCTGCCTTGTCTTAAATTGGATTCATTTATGGTAAAGATGAAGTTGCAGATGGATATAACAATATGAAAGATGTGTACTTTGAAAAGAATACATACCTAAAGTTGAAATTTAGAAGAAACAGAACCATTACTAAAGTACTTTTATTAGAGAAAAATCTTGTTAAGTCAACTTCTGGGTGAAATTCTATGATCTGTGATAGACTGCAGGTCAGAGCACATGATCACACAATGTTTCCTGCTTTGATATTTATTAAATAAGATATTAATTATTAAAAAATATACGTGGAATGTCTTTTCAAAGAGATTTTGAGCTTTAATATTGTTTTAATGTCCAACAACACACTTTATCTGCATGAATTAATTCTTTTTTTGAGACCAATGAAAACTTATGAGGCATCATTTAAATATTCTTCTATTTATGTATTAAAATTACAGAAGTGAATAACAGAAGGAACAAAGATACCTATATTGAAATATCAGAAAAATTAGACTGGTTCAATGAAGTGAGATGAATAAAGCTATTTATTTGCAAACTAACTTAATATAGTACTTGCTAAATTGTATTTTGTCTGTGATAGCAAAACAAAGCAGTGAGTATATGAAGAAAAAAGATTGAGTACATGGTGTTTTCAGACCTAACCTTTCCAGTTCAGACAGTGTAATATGAAACTACATTCTTCTGACCTGGCTATGCTTTACTTCCGAAGTTTGCCAAACATTTCTTTCTACTGCTGTGTTAGGACAAAAGATTCTTTGTCCCACAAGCATTTATGAAGTCAATGCATCAACACCTTTATTAATTTTCAGTAAGCACACATTATTTAACCACCTAATTAGACAAAAACTTGCCTTTGTCACTCTTAAGCTATGAAAGATGATTTCTGCATCTCCTCCTGAAAGAAGATATTCAACACCTTTTTTTAGTAAGTGTTGAAACACCTACACTGAATAAATATGCAGTCATACTTCACTCACATTCTTTTCACTCTTTTCCTGTTGTATGACCAGAATAAACAGGGAAGTGAACAAAAAGTTAATTCTTATTTGTCAAAACACTCACCTTTAGGATAAACAAATCAACTACTGTATAGCATAAGGAAAAAGGAAAACATCCTGTTGCACTGACTGTAATTACTGAACTCACACAGTAAATGAGATCTTGGCTCAATGAAGAATCAAATGAAATGAAAAGGGAGACAAGGGGCAATGACAGAAATATTAATAAAACTACAAAAACAGCATATTTGGAGGAGGAAGAATTTAGATGATGTTCAATATAAACCTAAGATTTAAGTCAACTTAATTCAGGGACAATTCAGGTGATAAGATTTCATTTATTTAGAATAGAGGTTTACCTTGACTATCCAGGAAAACTTCCCTATTAAACAGTATAGTATGTTAGTTATCCTACCTGCTGCCCCTTGGATGAAGGCCTGGTATCACATATTCCAAATCTGTTCTGAATCACCTGAACTGAACAGCAGGTTGTCTGCCCCAAACACAGGCTACTTGCTCTCTGATGAGCTGTTTTCACTGAGCACCCACACATACTCCATATCCTGAGAAATCCAGCCTCTGTGGAGGACAGTAAGGGTTGTTTCTGGGTACAAGGCAACCCAGGACCGTGCCTGTACAAATAAGATGATACAACAGCATTCTTAGCATGCTTTTCCTCAGAACTCAAAACTCCTGAACAGTAAGAGATCCAAATCCAGAGTCTAGAGATCACACATTTCACACTACAGCTTAGATGTAATCAGAGCCAACTCTGGCATTTAAGTGCTCAAAAATACATCCTAAGAATAAGAGTCGCTAGTGTTCTCTCACAGCATTTCAGATTGGTAAGACTGGAACCGAACAGTGCCATATTTTTTAAAATGACAGTGTCATTTCATGTAACCTCAGACATTTTTGTGTTGCATTTGGCAAGTTGTTTATGAGACTATGCTGAGATTAAAGGTCCTCTTTTTCATTCAGGAATTTCTTAGATCTTGTTGACCTCATTAATCAGCATATTTCAGGTTCTTTAACAAGACCATCATAACAATGCAAGTGTTTCTTTGCATTTCTATTTAAGGAATTAATTTTGTATTTGCTCAGGTCTTCCACACAGCCTTTTCAGTTTTCTCTAATGAAATGGCTTTCATGTCCAAATGCAAAATATTCTGACAGATTTCTGGGTGCTGGTAGCATTTATGCAGTCCTCAGAACAAGAATAGCTACTCTAGTTTTTTCATTGAACCAGGGACTCACTTCCTCCTATTTATTTGCTCTTGGTTTATATGCAGTTCATGTAAACCAAATCCATGTATTTTACACTTCCCAACCATGTAAAAGTTGGTTGCTTTTTTTGTTTTCACTCATAACAGGAAAAAGTGATTCTTCCCCTGTACTTGGCACTGGTGAAACTAGATCTTGAGTTCTGTGTCCAATTCTGGATCCCTCCCTTCAGGAAAGGATGAGATGCTGGAGTGAGTCAGGAGAAGGGCAGTGAAGGTGGTGAAGAGCACAAGTTCTGTGAGGAGCAGAAGGGGGTGTTCAGCCCAGAAAAAAAGGAGACTCAGGGGTGACCTTATCACTCTCACAAGGAGGCTGAAAGGAGGCTGTAGCCACGTGGGGTTTGGCCTCCTCTCCCAGCAACCAGAGACAGGAGGACAGTCTCAAGCTGTGCCAGAGGAGGTTCAGGTTAGAGTTGAGAAGGAAATTCTTCACAGAAAGGATTATGAGACATTGGAACAGGATGCCCAAGGAGGTGATGGAGTCACCATACCTGAAAGAGTCTAAGAAAAGACTGGATGTAGCACTTGGTGCCATGGTCTAGTTGACATGGTGGTGCTAGGTCATAGGTTAGACTCGATGACCCGAGGTCTTTTCCAACCTAATTGATTCTGTGATTCCTTTTTATGCCGTGTTTTCCCTCTTTGAGACAAGTTTGAGACCTCTTTGATGCTGCTTTCCCCATATTTCCTCATTCATGGACTGAGAGAGGCTGCACAAATGTGTGTTCTTCTGTGTGGAGAAGAACTGTACTTTTTTGTACAGCATTCGGGAGGTTCAGCAGCATCCCAAACTCCTGGCCATCCTTACCCTGCCCGGCTCCCTCACGCGCCCGGCGGTACTGCGCCGCCTCACGGCCCGCGCTCCCGCCAGCCGGCTCTGCGCATGCGCGCTCGGGGCGCGGCGGCCGCGCTCCCCCTCGGCGGCCGTGAGGGCGGGGCGTGGCCGGGG
>VXBC01007970.1:232691-250116 GCA_013399945.1 Ploceus nigricollis
TGGGCCCGGGAGGCGGTTGGGTGGGATCAGGAGGAGGGACGGCCCTGGACGACGATGTGGGCGCCCGGTTCTAAAGGTGGTGCGCGGCGGAGGTCCTGCCCGCCGGGCCCGGGGGGACGGCTCTGGCCCGGGAATGAGCAGGAGGTTTCTCACGCCTGTGCCTCGGGGGAGTGGCACTTCTGGTTTGTTTATTTTCGGTTGTGGTGTTTTGCTTTTTTCTGTGAGAGAAGATGATGTGTCAGCCCTTCCCAAAGCTTCACTTGATGAAAAGATGGCAGATGAGGTGTTCTTACTTTATTGCTAGCGCCCTTTCTGTTTCTTGTTTTGGTTCGAGGTGGTTTTGGTTTTTTGGGGTTTTATTTTAGATTAGCATTTCTGCTTATCACTTTCTTAAAAGAATGCATTTGTTTTGGAAAGGGTTAAGTAATGAATCAGGACTTAAACCACTTCTTCCATTGCAAGGATAGCATCTAGGTTGCGCTTGTGTAACCATGTTTGTTCATACCTGTTAGCAGGCAGGCAAGTGTGACTGAAGATGGAAAGTAAAAGTGATGAAAGTAGCTACTTGAGGAAATTTTCTTCTGGTGACCGTAATTCCATCATTCTTGCACTAGACAGTCATATTCTCATTTCAGAATTCAATACTGGTGCTAAGACTCAGTATTTTGGAGCACACTTTTAGCAAAGTTGGCAGGACCTGAGGAAGAAACTTGCATTTTGGTGTGGATTATTCCAGAATGTCTGTTGCAATGTCATTAGAAGCAGCTTTTTCTGCATATTGCTGCTGATGGACTGCTGGCCTGACTATGATGCAGACTCCTGAGTTCCTGTTTTTGTAATTTAAATATAAAACTTAACATTGACACGTAACTCCAGTGGGTTACTTTATAGGAAAAGAATGTCCACAAATAATACTAGAAGTAATTTCTGCACTTAATTCTATCAGTTTTCTGTTAGCCAATTTCTCAATTACCTTCTTTAAGAGAAGCAGAAACTTAGTCTTACTGGATGCTGCCTACCCTCAGAAAGCAGCTGAAGGTTATGAGAAGTATGTAGTGTGGGAGACCATAATGTTACCACAATTTCCTGATTTTCATAGCTTTTAGTTTCAGCCTTTCAATGTTTTCCTTCTGGGTGTGGGCATTTCTAAGGCTCTGTCTCCCCTAGGAGTGTATTGCAGTATGTGTTGCTCTTTTAGCAGCATAGATTTTTTAGCCCCCAGTGTGATCACTGATTCTTTTCTCTGATGACTTACTCTACTCTTGAGAATGAAACAAACTCTGTTAGCAAAGTCACAGTTTTGCAGGTTCAGTTGTATTCGTTGTAAGAGCTTCACCCAGCACAACTGTCTTGTTTTGCAATTCAGCCCTTCGGACAACAAAGCTTTCATAGGATAAATAATGCCCTGAGTAATTCCAATTCTTGAAATAAATGTTGTTTATGAATAGCCTTTAATTTTTAGTTTGTTTTACCTTTTGGGGTGGAAAGACATGTCCAATACTTTAGCTTTTGATCTGAATTTCATTCTTTCAGGATTTTGAGATATTTCTTGAAGTCTGCAGTTAGATCACTGGCAGTATAAAAGGAGATATGCAGCCATCCTCTATTGTTGTCTTATACTGATGGAACTTTCTTTAGATTCAGATAAAGTCCTTTTTTGTTCTTAACTGTTTTTGTAGTTCCTCAATGGAAAAGGTGTTTAAAACTGCCCACGGCACTATGGAAGCACTCAGACAAAATAGTCATCTCCTGACACCCATGAGGAATTGTTGGGCAGAGTGACGGAAATGAAGAGCTTCAACCATCGCTTCGCTATGGCGGCAGCTGAATCTGACAAAGACTCCGGATATTCAGGTTTAGAAAAACACTGTGTTACCTTTTATGTGTGTTACCATGCTGAGGCTGTGCTTTAATTGGTAGCATTTAACAAATCTGAGTAACTCCTTCCAGTTTGTGTCTCATTGCCTTGGAGGGCCTTTCTATGCAAGATAGATTTCACCTGCAATCATCTTTCCACCAAAGTTTTTTGAAGTGGAGCGTTACCAAATTACAAAGTTCATCCTGTGAATTTGAATGGCATGGGAATTTAGAATTAATGGAATAATCTTAGACTTTAGAGTCTAGAAGTAGAGATGTCAAAATTACTTCTTCTTTGTAGTGATGAATGAATTGTTGGATTATGCTGCCCAGTGTCTCTTATGATCTGACCATATTGTCAGTAGAGCCTGATAAACCAGAGGGTAATGGTTATAACATCAGTAAAATAATAGCCATGGTGTGTCATTTTAGTAGTCAACAAAACTGTGCAAAAATTACCTTCAAACAAGAAAAAAAAAGTACTTCTATGAAAGATACCTGCTTCACTGGGTTTTAGATAGAAAATATCAAGACACAAAATGCCTGCATCACAAACTGTGGATGTGGCAATACTGGAGCCTGTAGTGCTTTCCTGTATCAGTTTTTAGACTAATGCAACTTTGATGATACTATGCAGTCCCTTGGAGACTAAGTACAAAAGAACAGAAAGTAATAGATTTTTGTGGGAGAAAATGTCTGTATAAGAACTGACCTGAGATACAAAGCCTTTTATTAGAGGCTGTCTGACAGCTGTCATAGCAGCTTTAATTTTGTTGATATTACAGAACTAAACTTCATTGTTCTGTGTGACTTGGCTGAAGGAGGCAGAATATTAGAACTGAAAGGCAGTAGTAAGCATGTTGCATGTGGAACAACTAACAGCTGAATTCTGCATCTGGCAGATGGAAGTTCAGAATGCCCAAGTGCGATGGAGCAGACGGACTCCGAGGATGTGCTGAACGCGCTGTGTTGGAATGCAGAGGATGGACCTTGGCAATGCCCAAGGACCACAAGCAGCTCCTTTCCTGCACTGTCTCCTATGGTTGTTATGAAAAATGTGTTGGTTAAGCAGGTAGGGAAGAAATAATATCTTGAAAAATACTGCATGTTCTTAATTTTTTTAAAAAACATTTTCCCTTTCAAAAAAGATTTTGCAGTGTTGTTGCAGCCAGAAAATAAAACAACTGGTAATTTAAGAAGTTCTAGTATGATTCTCTGTTCTTTTGAGAGGCAGCTGGAATCACTAAGATGAAATGTGAAATAGAGAAACTCTGCTCCATCTCCATATACTAAACCTCTTTGTCTCAAAAGAATCCCCCCAAAATACATCTGCAAGAATGTTATGTGAATAGCTCCAAAGATTAAACAGAAAAGGGTGATTTGCTTTTGAAAGCTGCTCTTGTCTTTTTATTCAAAAAAGATGGTGAAATAGGATGATGGGTTTGTTTCCTCATTCTTAGGTTCTAGAAGTGCTTTAGTAGGAAATACTAATCCAGAATGTTATAAATGAAAAAGTTAAATCCTTATCTGAAGTTAGCTGTGGTATTTCTACTTTAATAGTTGTTTCACTTAATTGCATGTGATGGCTCACATTGCAACAATTACGGTCCCTATTTACATTCTCCAGTATTTTTGTGATATATAGTTCCTCCAGCACATCTGTGAGACCCCCTGTGTAAGTTTAACATTTTAACAGAAGGTATGAGAAGTCCAAAGTACAGTCATATTATTAGACCTCCTGCTCTGTACTCACTCATTTTTGGAGCAGAGCAAAAGTTTTTCAATGTTTTTTACTAGAATACTTCTGAGAATACAGTGGGAAGGGTAAAAGAGAATATAAATCCTGATTCTTTTGCTACTGAACCTGTAATAACAACAAACAAGACCTAATATTCACTGTTAGTATTTAACAGATTATGCACTTATTATGTGGGGGAGGTGATTCTGCTCTCTGAGCATTGTGCTTTATCTTGACAAGAAACAATTTTATTTTATAGTCACATTCCTAGATGTGTGGACAAAATACTGTGTAAACAAATGCTGAAATTTTTATATGCAAAGTCAGGAATAAGCAAGCTTCACCAAAGGCTGATAACATTTGGCCCAGAGCACAAAAATTAAGACATTACCTGCACTGACTCCAGTGTTAAACTCCAAGTTGTGTTGCAAATAAGAAGAAGCAGCAACTAATAATAAGTAGCTTATATAGAGAGAGAGATATAAAAAAAATCCAACCACACAGATATATATATATTAGATATAGATAGATAGATAGATAAACAAACCCCTGGTAGTATAGGAAAAAGGAAATTTGGCAAGGGAGAGTTGGAGATGGATAAAATGTCCACACTTGGTTCTCTTGAGCAGTGCATCATAATATCTAACTACGTATTATTAAAGACAATAATGTCAAATTGAAAAATGTTTACTACAATAAAGGAAAGCAACAAGTCTAGGGCAGAATAATAATGAAATGTCTTTCTGCCTTTTTTCATTATGCCTAGTTAGCTCAAATGATCATCTTTTTAAAATGGTCTTTTCAACACAGCGCTCAGTTGGGCTTGCTGGACCAAAGGAAAAAAAGCAGCATCCAGTTACTGCTGTTTATTTCTTCCAGTTTCAGTTTCCATTAGCATCATCCTTCTGTCTTAGAACCACTGTGATCCTCTACAGTGGTGGTTACCTGCTGGCCCAATTTCAGAATGTAAACAGCTAACAGTAATGCTGCTAAAAAAAAAAAAAATCAGGTGGCAATTAATGCCAGTGCTGATTGTGGTAAGGTTTCTGTAAGTCTTGTAAAAGTCTTTAATAAGCGGGCAGGTTTTTTGGGCAAGTGACACTGATACATCAAGTTAGCTTTCATTAAAAAATGCCACAAAACACAGTTTACAGAGTTAGTAAAATAAAAGTGGCCTTCTCTACTGAAAATGAGATTTTGAGTAGGAGAACTAGAGCAGAGTGCTGTGTGAGAAGGAAAAGAAGAAAGAACTGAGATAGGAAGAAACCCAAGAGCAAGATAAACAGTTACCACTGCTCTTTTGGCCTCAATGATTATGGGGCTCTGCCATGTGAGGTGCTGTTCAGCAGTGCAGTAAGTGGCAGCTTCTGGCTCCAAACCCTTGCTCCTTAAGACTACGTGTCCTGTCCTGTGTATGTATAGCTACAGTATTTATATGCTTCCTCACTCCTTACATCTCCAGATACTTTTCTTTTGAATGTTCTTTCTTCTGTGTTAAGGTAGTAATATTTATTTTTACAGGTAGCTGTTCTGTACCCCTATTCCATAAGCATCTTGCCCACTGAACCAAAGAAACATTGTGTCAGAGTAGGTAATTGAATCTTATCTCCAAGTCTCAGTGTCCTAATCAGTGGGTAATACCTGCTTTTGGTAAGTTCCAAGTCCTTTACTGGGGGAATGGACTTTAGCAAAGCATGTTAGCATTTGCCAGTTTAGAACTTATGAGACTGGTGGAAAGGATATGGATTTCAGATTACTTAATATAGACTAAAAAAAATATATATTTGTGGTAGCTAAAAACTGTGCCTTCAGCAGGCCTGCCAGTTCTGTTCCAAGTTGTAAGGAACTGAAAAAGCAGCTGACAATATATTAGTGTAATTGTAGTGGTGATGGCTTAAATATATTAGGAAGTGAGATTTTGCTTTAGAAAGAAATAGCGTTTCTTACTAAACAATTTGATGTCTTTGGAGAAAAGCAATCATGTTTTTGGCCAGAAGATCTCATGAAGATCTGTAGTAAGGTGTTGGAGGAAAAAGAGGTAATGTCTTGTAAAAATGGATGTTTTCCCCTATATTCCAGAGTATGGCTCGTGGGAGGGAATAAAGCCTTGGGCATTGTTCTTGAAATAAAAGGCTTTTAAGGTTTATCAGTGCACACCATTTCCCCTGAGGTACAAAGTTAAACTCCTCTGGGCTTACCGCAGGCTTTTCTCCTTGCATTGGTTGATAATCAGCCTTTTTTTTTTTTTCTGTTTCATAGTTTTAAATTCACTGAATCTATGTATTGTACTTCAAGTTACAAGACTTCCTGAACAGCTGTTGTGTATCTTAAATAACCATTTCAAAATCTTGCTATAAGGATAGATTTGAGAAGGTTTGAGTTTATACAAAGAAGGAGCCTGAATTGTTCCTAAAATGTCTGTGCAATCTTTCATTGACTCTTCAGACTTTTCATAACAGAAAGCTTAATTATTTTTCAGCTTTCCTGTGCACTTGTAGTTTGACCCCAAGTCTGGGTCGAACTTTTTAATGAACATTTTACAATATAAGCTTGCACTGTAATCCTCACGTAGGAAAGCATATATAAATTCAGACTGAATTTAAATGTATCTGCTGTTGCATAGTAAAAGGATTGTGGGTTACAACTTTATTTCCAGTGTTACACTCCATTGTCAGAGAAAGAGAAGGATGAGTTTGATAGAAAACTCTTCATAACACGTTAATTGGACAGTATATATTAAATATAGAAAAATGGCACAGTCCACCTGTTTTGTTTAAATTTGTTTTTGTCGTCTTCTATGACACTTTTGTAAGACTTGTGGTTTTTCCCTGTTTGTGCTTCTCAGGGGAGTTCATCACAGCTCCAGTCTTGGACTGTGCAGCCATCCTTTGAAGTGATTCCAGCTCAGCCACAGTTAGTGTTTCTTCGTCCATCAATCCCACCTCCCATTAATCCTCACCCTGGGAAAAAGAGAAATGACTCCACTAATTACCTGCCCATCCTGAATTCTTATCCTAAAATAGCACCACAGCCCTGCAAAAGAGATCACTCCTTCGATCTAGAAGAATGTCAGGAAACCACTTGCCATAAACGACTCTGCACAGAAGCACCCAAGATGGAGACTTCTCCTGGACTGATGAGCACAGGCTTGCCTACTAGTTCTTTTTCCCACCTACCAGTTAGCTTTAAGACCCCTCAGGATTCTAGCCAGCAAAGTTCTTCAGCTCTGGTGACAAGTGGAAAACTGTCAGCTCTTCCTGGTTTTCATCGTGTTTCCAGTGATGCTCAGAAAGTGCCAGGTTTGACTCCCCTTTTGCCTTTTGGAACTCTGCAGGCAGCAAAGTGCACCCTTCATGAGAGCGAGAGTGTGTCACAGACTACGATGCCTTCTGCAGTGTGGAGCCCTCCATTGATACCAGAAGAGGTTTGCACTACCCCTGAGCTGCTCTTGCAGCAACAAAGCAAGTGCAGACGCTTTCAGAATACGCTTGTTGTGCTACGCAGGTCGGGGTTGCTGGAGATCACTTTAAAAACCAAGGAACTCATTCATCAGAACCAGGTGACGCAGGCTGAGCTGGACCAGCTGAAGCACCAAACACAGCTTTTCATAGAGGCAATAAAGAACAATGCTCCACAGTCATGGGCAGAGCTAGAAGCATCTCTAACAGGATCTGATAAAGCTGATAGCAGCCTTGAAGACCCCGCTTATCCCAACATGTAGTAAAAATGTGCATAGCTGTTGGTCAAGTTAATTCTGTGCCTCCTTTTTTTCCTGTCTCAAACTTCTACTTGAGCATTTTTTGAGTCGAAGATTTGCAAAGTTGCATTGCCATTAACAATTTGTCTTCAAGGCCAGCTGTGGGCCTGGAATAGCATGGTGGGTTTGAGACAGAATGGGTACTTAGTACTGCAGTGTGACCTTGAATTTCAGGCTAACTCAGTGTAATTCCTTGGTCTGAAGAAGTTTGTATGTTCTCTGCTGGCATGTTCCCATTCTTGAAGTGAAGACAGTAGTCTGCAGTATTCTGCAAGCATCTTTTTATTCCCATCTTCACATAGTTGTTTCTGAGAGTGCAGCAGCAGAACAGGCCCCACTGTTGGGCCATTATCAGTTCCAAGTAGATGAAGGGAGTTGGTGTGAGGTGAAGTAAGTCCTTCTCCCATCCCCTTCCTTATTTTTTTTTATTTAGAGAAATTGAATAGAGAGGAAAATTTGAAGTTCAGAATATGTATTTTTAGGGAGCAATTGCCCTAGAAAACAAGATGATGGGCTCAGGGTACCTAGAGAAGAAAGGGAGGCAGAAAAAATGAAGTCCAGTCATAGCTGTTTGAGACAAGGAAAAATGAGTCTACCAGTGACCTTCTCCATTCTATTTCCACTGCTCTAATAGAGTATAAAGGAATGAAAAACTTGCTTTGTAGGGCAGTACCCTCTGATGTAGGGAGACTTAGCTGGTGGAAATCTCTCGTAGTCCTTAGAGTACCACGTGGACTTTTTCCCTGATAGTATGGAGGGTGGGCTGAAGTGGGTGTGCTTACAGCTAATGGGCTTTTCTGCTGGTGTAATTTGTATAAATATATGTTCAATAAATCTGTGAATAAAGTTCAGCAGCTGGTTAGAAATCTCCTACTGGGCATCAGTCCAGACTTAAATAGTATTTACTGAACTAGAAAAATCCACTCTGGAACTCATACTTAAATCTGGGGCTCCTTAGGAAACATATCCCTGGATAATGCGAAACCTTAACATCTATTAAAAAATAAGGATGTTGAAGGTCTCTGGTGATAAATATGTCATCAGGTACCATTCTGTTCAGTTTTCTTAGCTGCCTTTATTCCTGGGAGCCCTGATAAAGCTTTAAAACAATAAGGGCTTTCCTTTCTTGGCTGCAATGTAATAAAATAGGTTAGCTTGGAAATGCATTTGGAAAATTAGTTGACTACATGAGGACCAGGATAAGTCCAGATTCTGGGCAGGATCTGAAAGTGGTCCAGTAGATTTGAACAGAAATGTTAACCTCTGAATGGAAACTGTAAGCAATGAACCCAGTTTCTTTTGATCCTCAAAGCAGCAAGATTTGGTGTTAAGAAGTTAGCTGAAGACAGCTGTCTTGGTCTAATCAGTCAGATGGCCTGCTGCAGCTGCAGCTTCAGCTGTTGCTGACAACTGACAAGTGGGGTAGCTTGATGGGTCAGACAGACTGGTTTTTGTATTAAGTTTTAATAAATGTTGGTATTTTTGATTACTTTTACTATGTCTTTTTGAAATTCTACTGTTCTAGTTGGAATGTAGGTATTTTCTGTACTTTCAAAGCCCGTTGCTAGCTCTGAATACAGTAGCCTAACACCTCTGTTATAAAACATGACCTTTTTGCTAAAACTTTACAGAAATTGACTGTGAAATATGAATGAAATAAAGTATGTACTTGAAAAGTTTGTGTATTATTTAGTGCTGTTGAACAGCAAAGTCCCTGGTTCCAAAGCATGCTTTAAATACAGCTCCACAGCAGCATGTTGCCCATGCGGGAAAGTGCAGATACAAAAGTGATACTATGATGTATCTCTCTGAAGAGAGTCATATGAGCTTTAACAGTATCTATGAATTATAGGGTCTCTGGGAGGAGCATGCATAGAAATGAGCTGTACAGAACTCTAAAAATATATTGTCGTAGGTGACCACTGCCACAGATCTGTCATGAACAACCTGGAAGGATTTTTCCATCTCTGAGCTGTTGTCTCCATGATGACTGTACATTATGCTCACGGTCTGTGCAGGGTGAACTCCTACGATGTGTCTTCATCCTGTCAGCTGGATATGCAGAAGTTTGAAATTGTGAAGTAAGAATCTTGGCTACTGAAAGAATTACTGGAGTAAAAAATGTTCCACTCTTGAAGAAAATTCTCCAACTAAATCTGTATACCAGCTTTTCACCAAAACACATTTCTTCAAAATGTGGTTGTCTACATGGTCTTTCTTTTGCTCAAACATGACTTGCAGGGAGAACAGGGCAGTCATGCCCAGAACATCCAGCAGCCTCGTGGCATGAGATTTTGTCCTAAATTACAAGGAATACAAAGCTCTTACTTGGCACCAGACAAGACAACTTGAATCTCATTGCCTTATATCCAAAAAGGAGTGCCATCAATTGGAATAATTTTCCTGAGACTAGAAACTCAGTGTTTGCAAATTTTATGTTCACAAAAGTATGGATACAATTCAAGCAGGAAATTCTCAGGTTTCTGTCTCTTCTGACTACCTTTTCCTTTACATGGTTAAGTTTATCTGCAACGTGTCAGGCCCCTTCGCCTTTATTTCATTGAGGCCAAAAGGATGAATTTCTTTTTTAAGGTGCATTGCATCTGTCTTGTTTTCCTTTCTCATGATAAAAACAGTCTGAAAGGAACAGTACCCCTGCAGGCTTGGGTTGAGCAATCTCCTGGCATGCAAAATTTCTGGCATCTGCTAGATTGAACATAGCATGCTGTTACTGCTTTCATTTTCATAATTTCTAGTACAAAAATGTAGGGTCCCTCCCTACCTACGCAATTTTACATACTTGCTGTACCTAGGTGATGCTTCTTTCAGGTGGCAGTGTAATGCAGCCATATAGTCCCAACTGTATTGCATGGTCCTTTGTGTCCCAAATGCTTGTGCCCACTTCTCTTCCCTTTTTAAATCTACCTCCTTTGAGGTATTTTCATGAGAAAAATTTAACAGTTCCAGTGTAATCTGATTCAGAAGATGGAAGGAAGCACCATGTGTTCAGTCTGCTCTGTTGCTGAGCACAGTTTCCAAGACTTCCTCAAATTCTTGTTTGAACTTAAGCTGTTCTTAGAAGAAGCATCCTGCATTGATTTGAAAGCTCCTAGAATTGAGACCACCCTAATTGTTTAAAGTATAATTACTTACACACATGCCTCTTACATTGAGCCTGAATTTGTCATCTTTCCATATCCAGCTGTCAGATCTTTTGTCTGTTTGCTAAACTGAAGTTCATAGTGTGACATTGCTCTTTTCACTGTAGGCATTTTCAAGCTGAACAAGTCACTCTTCAGCTTTCTTTTTTAAATAAGTAAATAGACTCAAGTCTTCTGGATCCTCTGTTTGTGGCACTCTTCTTTGGATCCTTTACGATAATTTAAACGCATTTTTAATTGGAGCGCAAATAGCAAAACAGGACTGCTAAAAGAATTGTACAGTATCAACTCTCCCTACTGCTACTCTACCTCATTTTTATAACAGTCTGGGCCATGACATCAGGTTTGAAATATAAATAATCCCTGTGTTTGTTGCATCTGTGGTTGGTGACCCCCTGTATGTTTCCACATTCGTTTGAATGCAGTTTGCAGCCAGAAAACAAAGTAAGCTGGTTGTAGGAAGTGGCCAGTTGTATTCATTAGTTTTCTCTGCTTCTCTCCTTTGAAACTTTTTCATCTTTAGGTGAGATTTGAAAGGTAATTTTGTCTTGTATTTCAATTATTGAAAATAATATTAAATAATGTTATAGTAAAGAACCAATTTTTAAAATAAGAATAGAAGATTGTGCTTAATGGATGTCTGTATACAATTCAGAAACCATAGTTGCAACATATTTCATACCAGCCAGTTAATTTTGTATAAATCTGGCTTCAGTCTGTCATGTGGCACACTTTTAAATGCCCATCAATAATAGAAATACTGCATGTGTGTTGGCTTTGTCTTCAACCAGTTTTGAATTCTAGCTGATCAATACAAGGAGTCAGTTTTATCTGACCAGCTCTATTTCTTGTAAGCTTTATTAATTTCAATAAGTTTTGTTTTCTATGTCCTGGAATGATCAAAAATTATGGGTTATTCCATTATTTTCTTTCCATTTACTGCTATGTCAATTTAAATCAGTCTACCTACTTACTGAAAAGCTGATGCTGTATTAGTTCTTTCCTCACCTCAGTCCTCTGAAATCTTTCCTAGAAGTATGAAATTCATTTAAATAGTATTGGTGATCCAGAGAGCTTCTTGATTAGCTCTGTCAAATTTTCAGTCACAACTTACTCAGACTTGCTTAATTTAATATACATAATAGCTGTTGTTTGAAATGTTCTGAATTACTTTTTGAAGTAGAAACCAAGCTAACTCTTATGATCTGATGGGAATAATACATCTTTTTTCTAATTGCTCAACAGGAATTTTTGTGAAATGCTTTTGTCATTGTGCACTGCAGCATTATAATTTTTATCTTGAACTGAAGCGCTGCCAGCAAAGATTTCTTCTGCATCTCATACATATTAAGAAATGGAGGAAATGGACTTACCAGGGCCAAAAGGAGAGTTTCATCAACTTCTTAATTGTTTTCTTCACATTCTTATTGTGATTAAATTAATTTAGTTAATGGGAACTGAAATGCTTCTTACCATGCTCACTTAACACAATCTTACTTTTTTTTCCATAGCAGTAGTATGGATTTCTTTTTAGGCCACGTACTTAGGCCAGGACTAAGAAATCCAGTAACAAACAGAAAACCAATCCTTAGTGGTTCTTAACAAACAGGACTGCTTGAAAAATCTGTAGGTTTTCAGTGAAAAACTCGGGTGTTTTTTTTGAAAATGAAAAAGTCTTTTGGCTGAAAGCTTAAGTGTTTTTCACTGTTAGTCATAGCATTCATTTTTCAGTGAATCTCAAGCACTATGGAAATAGTCTGGACTGTGGGAAAGGGAGAAGATGTTATTTCTCTAAAGAAATGGAGTAAACCTTCATCTCCTTCACCTGGCTTGTTTTGGGTTGCCTGTACAAGAAACAGGACCCGAACTTTGATGAGTGGTTCCACCACCTCACACTGATGATGCAGAAGCCCACGTAGCCAGTCAAAACTGCTCAGTTGTTTGCAATGGCAGGGGAGACTAATAGATCCCAAGTAAGTGAGGATGAAACAGCATCCCCTGAGAAAATTGCTGGCTTAGTGAGTACAGATACCATTTTTTCACCCTAAGAATTCTGGCTAAAAAAAATATCAGTGGTTTGGCATAAGACATCATGGTTCTGGATAGGTCTTGTTCAACATTTGCCAGAGGCAGAGTTCAGTGCAGTGACTATTTTGTGAAATGAGCAGTGTTTAGTGTGCAAAGTGTGAAATGTGACTGGACAGTGGGAAAGCTGTTTTACCCGGGGTGAATGTTAGCAATGCCTATTGTTTTGTGTTCTTGCTAAATATTGTCTCCCATGCAAATGACAATGTTATAGCTATCCAAACATGCTCAGAAGTCAGAATAGGATAGTCTGTATCAAAGTGAAAATAGTTTTCACTGTTCAACATCCTAACACTAACCATGCTTGCAGAGCACTTACAAATTAATGGTTTTTTAGAACATTCTGAAAGGGGGGTGCTGAGATTAGTTGTGTGATAAATGGCCAGAAAACATTCCAAAACATTTTGATTGCAAGCTGATCCTTATTGTGCAAGGATGAAAGTCTGGGCTTGATGGTAATCATCTAGATAGTGAAATGCCTCCAGATGCAGAGCAGAGCAAGTAACTGCACTGAGGTCTATTGCTGTAGTATTCCTGGTCCTGTGCAGTAGCAGCATTTGAGTAGAGAATGTTGAGAGACTGTAGTTAAGACAGATGTTATCATTGAGAGTGAGATGTTGGTGCACAGATAACCAATGGCCCTGACTACCTTCTAGCACTTCAGAAGCAAGCTGGGCAGTCTGAACACGCACCTCATGGCCAAAGCCTCTATTTCTTTGAAAGACTGGGATGCAAAGGTCAAACTTGCCTGCACCTGAAAATTGTAACCCAGTTCAGTTTTTTCCACAGCCAAACTTAAAGCAGTGGCGTTAGGAGAAGCAGAGTCATGCACTGCCTCTGCCTGATCCTGGAGCCAGTGAAGTTAGGGGAAGGATAATTGCAGTTTCTAAGGCTTGTTGTTTTTCAAATTCCACTGCTTCTTCAGCATCTAAACACCTACCAGCCTGAGACACTACAGCTATCTGATGTGAAATGTGTATCAGTGAGCTTTGTTGGGTGAGTGGAAGAAGATGGATGTCTTCCATTCCAGGGGGCAAGGGATGCCTTGATACCACTTTTCCTGTTTCCACATCACATTATAACATCTGTTCATCTGCAGAGGAATGCCTCAGAGGAGTGCCACATTCTTGCTTCATCTCACTGCTCTGGCAGTCAGCTCATAAACAACCAAGTGCTCAGTAGCCACGCAGACATTCGCTATTTCATAAAATACAGCAACAATAACAATAACAAGTCACTGCCTATCTCTCATATTTGTATGGGGAAGGGAGAAAAACACTCCATTGTCCTCCACAGCTTAGATTATCTTTGAGCATACTTTTGTAATTTCTTTATCACACCCTGTTCTGGTGTAAGATCTGTCCTTAACACATCATTTTTCACATCATTTTTGCATCCATCTTAGACCCCTTCAAAATATAAATATGATTAAAAATAAGTCTCAATATTGCCTGAGATTGTTTTCTGTTTGGGATGAGAACAAGTATAGCAGCACTCAGTTCTTGGATCTTCATACATTTCCATGGCACCCAAGCTCCAGGTGAGAACTTCCCTAACTTAAGCACACATAACAGCATGAAATTGATACTGGCAATTGTGTTCACACTTAATGTGCTACAAGTGCCATGAGCACTGACTGTCTAACATATGCTTTTGAACTTCTTCCTTATTTTGAGATTTGCCCCAGTCTCTTTCTTACTGACTCAAAAAAGATCTTGATGAAAATGCAGTATTTACAATGCGTAGCATCAGCTCTCAGTCTTGCTTTAGAGATTACTATTAATGTTCAATATTTCCTTGGCATGACAAAGTACTTGTTTTAAATCACACACTGTTGTCAATGCACTGTAATTTTCCATTGCTTTTCTACAGTCTAAATTGTCACATCAGGTAGAAGATAAAATAAGAGAACTTTGAGTGAGGGACTGGTTGCCATATGGCTGACACCTAAAATCTCAGCAATTTAGCAAAAAGAAAGTGGAAAAAGATGAAGTAGATTCCACAAAATTAATGCCATAAGTAGGTGGCAGCTGTTAGTAAAGGAGGAAGAACAAAGGCAAAGGAAAGGAAAAGAATACTGAACATCAACGTTACCAAAGATTTTTCTCACAGATGCGTGAAAATAGATTTCAGTATAACTGTCCACACAGTAAACCAGTTTTCCAGGTTTCTTTTATAAATCTATTTTAAGCACAAATTTTTCCCCATTTGATTTAGATATATAAGCTGAAATGTATCTTGATGGTGAAGAGGAACTAACTTGCTGTTTTCATTGAGTGCTCCTTCCTCTCTTCCAGCCAAAAAATATGCTGTAGTCTTAAATTTGTCGCTTTAATCCCACAAATCACACCCACCTCAAAAGCACTTGGCACTGGCATTGGTACTGCTGCATGAAATAATTCAAACAATAACATATGGCTGGAATTGAGATGGCCCCAGGCTCAGTTTCTTGTTTCCCCTTGTAGGAGGCACTTTTACCTTCTCAGCTGTAAAATGAGAAAAGCAAAACTTATTCCCTATTATAAAGTGCTTCAAGCTTCTTTTATAAGAATTGGAACAACAAGTTATGGCTGTGGGCTATCATGGTTCTGGTGCTAGATTTTCTAAAGGCTGAGCATTTGTATGGTTATACTAACCTGCATTTTGTTTCCTGTTAATAGATTAAACTACATACTCACTGGGTTAATTTCCCTAATGTAATTCCACAAGTGAGTATAGAGACTGTTTTCTTACGGTTTGGAAAACTGAAAGGAAAATATATAGCTGACTAAAATGTCTACTTCTATGCCTATGCAGGGAAACTTTTATCAATATCTCAAGGCTCATAAGAATAGAGGAATTGATAGAGTGATAGATGGCTGTGTTGGGACACTTTAAAAAATCCTTTTATGGTGTAAACCGACATCTCTTGTGCCCCTCCATCATGTATTAATTTATGCCCATGCACGTAATTTTCCCTTCCAGCATGCAAACCTCTTCATGTAACTGTAATAATGCAACATATGAAACTGGGGTCAAAAGCCTGGAGACTTAGTAGATGTCACATTATTCTATCTAAAAAGATACAATATTTGAAATCAGAAAAATGCCCTCAATGCAGTCCTGGAAGTCATTGATTACTGCAGTCTAACCAGCATACCTGGAAAACACATGAGTAAAATGAAGGGTGTGAGTAGTGCAGCTGCAGTTATGGGATTTTGCCTATGCTAAAAGCTAAGAATATGCTCAAATCTTTTCTCCTGGACTGAGATACAGTTCTTTGCTACCTGCAGGACTGAGTGTTTTCATTATTGTCTTCATCTATGAAGCTTCTGTCCTGCTTGCTTTCATGTGTTTACATAGTTTGCACAATTTTATTGGAGAGATGCTGGGATTTGTCAGAGCCTAAGGTAAAAAGGATCAGGACTTCTAAGTACTGACTTTTGAGACAGTGCAAATTTTTAAAATAATCTCAGTTGTCTTCTAATCTATAGTAGTTTATTAATGAATGGAATTTTTGCATGCCTTGAAGAATCTTTAGGGGCACAGTCTTGCCTCTATTGCCCCCGCCTTGCCTCTTGTGAAGTAAACTGATCAACATGCTCCATTTATTTTTAATTGATAGCAACTCTGGAACAACTATTAAGGTGACTGACACCATGTTAAATGAGGTGCTGTGCAAACAGTGTATGACACTGTATATTGAATCTGCATGGCCAGGTTTTGGTACTAGAGAGGCTACAGGATGGCCTCTGTGAGACACTGCCAAAAGCTTCCTCCATGTCCAGCAGAGTCAATGCCAGGTGGCTCCAAGATGAATGTGCTCCTGACTAAGACTGAGCCAATCAGGAATTATAGTACCATCTCTGTGATAACGTATTTGAGAAGAAAAAAAAGTTGTCGAACAGATGTAATTGCAGCCAGAGAAGTGTGGGGTGAAAATACATGACAGGAACAACTCTGCAGGACACCAAGCGGAGCAGCGGGAGGAAGTGTTCCAGGTGCCAGAGCCAAGAGTGCCCTGTAGCCCATGGTGAAGACCATGGTGAGGCTGCTGTCATCCTGCAGCCCACAGAGGACCACAGGGCTACAGAGATCCACCTGCAGCCTGTGGCAGAGACCCACACCAGAGCAGGGGGATGCCTGAGAGGAGGCTGTGAACCTGTGGGAGGCCTGCTGGGACAGGCTCCTGGCAGGGACCTGCAGACACATGGAGAGAGGAGCCCACGCTGGAGCAGGTTTTCCTGGTGGGGACCCACGCTGGAGCAGGCTGTGCCTAAAGGACTATATCCCATGGAAGAGTGACCCATGTTGCAACCCATGTTGACTCATGGAGAACTGTTGCCCATGGGATGGACTTACATTGAAGAAGTTTGTGGGGCATTGTCTCCCACGAGAGGGACCCCACATTGCAGTAGGGGAGGGACTCCTCTCCCTGGTTGGCAGCAGAAATAACAAGTGATGAACTGACCATAACCCCCATTCCCCATCTCCCTGTGCCACTCTAGAGGAGAGGAGGTAGATCTCAGGAAGGAGGGGAGAGAGGGGTGGGGAGAAGGTGTTTTTAAGATTTATTTTACTTCTTATCATCCTGCTCTGTTTCCGCAGCCCCCCAGCCGGGTAATAATTAGCACTGACTCCATGATTGCAGAAGGCTGATCAATTGCTTTATTATGTCATCTTATACTATATTATATTATATTTATATTACACTAACAAGAACTATCATTAACTGAAAAACCTGTGACTCTCTCCTGAGAATCCCGGCACAAACGTGGATCCAATTGGTCAATGAATCCAAAACACCTTGACCAGAATCTAATCAAGCAATCACCTTGGGTAAAAAAT
>VXBC01007970.1:250168-270847 GCA_013399945.1 Ploceus nigricollis
TCCATACCACATTCCACATGAACACAAACACAGGAGCAGCAAATGAGATAAGAATTGTTTTGATTCTCTTTTCTCTGCTTCTCTCACAGATTCTCTCAGGAGAAATCCTGAGAAAGCTAAGTCTCTCTCTGTTCAGAGGACATGTGAATACCACACTGCTCTAATTTTGTTAGTAATCAATTCAATTAATATCCCCAATTAGAATCTCTTTTACCCAAGACAGTATTTGGTGAGTGATCTCTCCTGGCCCTTATCTCAACCCATGAACCCTTCCTTAGTTATATTTTCTCTCCCCTGCCCAGATGCAGAGGGAAGTAATAGAGGGGCCTGGTGTCCAGCCAGGATCAACCCATTACACACTTGAGAACTTATCATTTTTATTTGTAAACATCTGGGGAGACTAGAAAAATCTGGCTCCAAAAACCTTAAGAGATAGGGGACTGACATGCTGAAGCTGTGACATCTCTTGCCAGTTAGATTCAGTAGGACAACCAATCCCAAAAGCTCTTTGGTGTAATGAAGACAAGGCTGCTGCCAGGATGGCTCTGTAAGAGGACTGAAGCACTCTTTGGTCCACGTTTGCTGACTTTTGGTGTA
The DNA here is from genome assembly GCA_013399945.1 of Ploceus nigricollis. Taxonomy (NCBI): domain Eukaryota; kingdom Metazoa; phylum Chordata; class Aves; order Passeriformes; family Ploceidae; genus Ploceus; species Ploceus nigricollis. The sequence goes on from VXBC01007970.1 coordinate 250,766, forward strand.
ATCTCCAAGGATTCTTTATTCCCCTGGCTTTCCAGAAAAGAGCTGGAAAATCAAAAAACCCACATCTGGACATGTCATTATTAAAGACCATCTTGCTGTTCATTGTCTGACATGTTTCCATAGGTTTAAGTATCAAGCAGGACACAGAGACTCCACATAGGTTTAAATTTTCTTCTCCCTTCATTTGTATTGCACAAGTAGGTCATTGCTTAACTCCAACTATGATAGCTCTGTCTAGTCTTTAAATAACTCAAAGAGAACTATATGGACTCTGCTGTTCCTGCTTATGGTTTCTATCCGTGTATCTCCTCCTTGTAACATAATTTGCTGTTCAAGAAAGAAAAACCCTTTTGGTTTTGCTGGGGCTTTGAGGTTTTTTGAGCAGAAAGTGATTAGCAATGAGTTTTCTTCACTTTCTTTGTGTCCATTCAGCCAACAATCAATGAAGTTAACTTGAATTGTGTTGTCATCCCTCATACTGTCTGATGGCTCTCATCATCCCTACGCACATCAAATCACTTCTGCTCTCACTGGGGCCACTTTCTCTGATTGCTTTCGACCTCAGCTTTTCTTTCAGTCCAGGACTGCTTGTCCTCCTCCAGCTATATCCTTACAGTTAATGAGTCTTCTCATTCATTCAGTCTGTCTCCTTGAAAGTATTTTTAGACTGTGATCATCTCCCTTGAGCTGGCTATTTCTTAAGATAAATGCTATTTCACGTCATCTTTTCTCCTATGTTCCCTGTGCCTTATTACTTTTATGTTTTAACTCTATATCCTCTGAGGATATCTAATGAAGACCTTTTGGCATGCAGGCCTTCAGGGCTGCCCGGTAGTGCAGTATGGAGAGGAACACCATCTACTACTTACTTTTTATGAGATTTTTACTGTACATAAGAACAGATTTCTGGTTTACTTCAGAGTTGCATCCCCTCATTTCCTCTATACTGCCATTGCAAAGACTTCTGAGACCTTAGAGGTGACACCATTTTTTCAGATAGTCGCACTTAAAATAGACAAGCCACTAAGCAAACATCTGTGGTTTCTGTGCAAGGTCTTTAGCAACAGGGAGCTTTTACTTCAGCCACTAGCATTATCATTTGGCATTTCTTCTCTGCCAAACAGAGAAGAAATCTGGTGGTCATCTGATTTTCCAAAGCCAGAGAAACCTAAGTGCTTTATTTTTAAAACCTTTGCAAGTATTTAGACATTGTCACAAGAAATTATGTTCCAAAATATATTTGCTATTGCAGCTGCTATGTAATGAAATGCAAATAGTAAGTAATGACTCTTTAAGTACAGAAGATGAGAAGCTTTTATTATTTATCCTTAGAAAACTTTAGAGCCATTGAACAGATTTAGAATTTGCGCCATTGCCATTGAGCTCAGCCTTCATTTACTAAATCATAGCAAAGAGCAAAGGTTCTATTCACAGTTGTTGAGCCCTGTTACATTTTCTTGCCAAGGATTTTTGTTGGTATATAAAGGTGTGACAAGGAAGGGATGTCAGGGCAGCTGACTAATTAAAAAAAATACTCTTAACTGTTCCGGCAGAACCACTACCCCAAAGAGGGTAATTTGCACACTTTGGAATGAGCAGAGAAATAAGCCAATATACAGGGTCAGTCTAGTGTTACATTTTTATAGCTCTTTCCATCCCAGAGGATCTTAACTGTAAAGGCTGTGTCCATCTGAAAGTCCACCACAACTGCTGAAATCCAGTAGTTTGCTGCGAATGAACCATTTAGCTGCATAAAATGGTGGTGCAGCAATTTCCAGCCAGTAACACAGGTGTCTGACAGAAAGAATAGTTGTGCGTGACTGTGCTGCAGTGACTCAAACTGGGATCTATCTGTGCTTCTGCAAAGACTGAAATTTTGTGGTAAGGGCACACAGCTGTAACCCTGACTTGGGCTGGGTATGATCCAGCCCTGATGTGAAGAGCCAGCAGGCTTCATGGGCAACTAATGTTGTACTGGATGGATTCTGTCCTTGCAGAGTGGCCCACTGAAACTCTGAGTTCTTTTGCCCTTCTCAGTGTGCAGCCCTAAGGAGCTTTACAGCCTGAGGCACTGTGGCAGTGGGTGCCAAGTGCCATAAGCTGCCCAAGACTGCAGTGTCCCTCAAAAGCCAAAAGCAGAGGGCAAAGATGTCAAACCATAATTTCTGCTGGTGGGAGGTGGCTTCTAGCTGAAATGTTGAAAGCCTATTGTCTTTAAGTCTACAAAAATGGGGAAGTTGGATCAGTGAGTCTCTGGAACAAGAATAATCCTTCCAAGACAAAGGGTATGGCATGAGTCTCTGGCTCTGGTTCCAGTGTCTAGGTGACTGTCTGCTCACCTTGACACCATTTGCCAGGAAGGAAAAATTTATGTTGAGATGCTGTTTGCGGGGGATGATAATAGCTTAATTTTCCCATAGCTTTGAGTTGACAAGGTATGAGTTTGGTAGTGTAATTTATAAATAGAAATTAGAATGGGTCTGCAAATTGGTTATTAGATGCATTTTTAGATTGGTGATTACATTAAAGTAGGGAGGATGAAAGGACTTGTCAAAAATCACATGATGAATAACTGGCAAAGCCAATAAACAAATCCTAATTTCTTCCTTCGACACATCCATGTGTATGCTGTAACAAATGTATAGGGACAGCTAATGACAGCTAACTGTCAAAAAGCACAATACAGCTCATGTAAAAAATCAGAATACCTTTTATTGTTCACTGTTAGAGAAAATACATCATATTACCCACGGAAACGATTGTGTGTCCATGTGAACACACAGAGTGTGGAAGGATGTATATCCTCCGTGTTTTAGTTATCCACCTAAGGGTTTTTCCAGTATATTTTCAAGGTTACTCTGCTCATCACAATAGACTTCATTTGTTATTGATTCAAACGTGTATTCAAGTGTAAAGTGGTCAAAGATGGTTACAGAGCCTGTAGGAGTGAGTGACTCCATTCTGGCTTGTGAGAAACTCAAGGATAAAAGCAAGGGGCATTCCACTATCAGGAACACACCAAGAGCCTTTCTGAGGAAGAAATAACACTTTTCATAGCTTGTCAGCATACTCCCCAGCCTATTAAAGAGAAGCAATGGATTCCTACCCAGCCCACATAAGCTGATGCAGTTTGCCAAACAGAGGCTTCTCATTGCAGCTGCTGGGGAATCCAGTGCTACGATCCTGGTAGAGATATTATGGTATCCTTTGTTAAGACATCCGTAAGAACAGGATCTCAGCACTGATCTAATGGGCTGATGCTGCAGCTAAAAAACAACAGACACATGAAGCGGATTAATCCCTGTAGTAATTCTATTAACATCCTTAATGGAGTTATAACATGGATGATTTTACCCCTCTGCAGCAATGCGAGAGGGAATTGCCCTGGAGAGCCTGTAACTAAAGTGTGGCAGGGATGTCTGAGAAAAGCATTTTCTGTTCATTTTAGTGCAAAACAAGGCGCCCTGATGGGCTGGAAAACCTCCCTGTCTTCTGGAATTTTGAACTCTTCACAGCCCTAATGATGCAGGTGCTCCCTGTGAGAGGGTAATGCATCAGGGCTCTGACACAGCAGCAATGCTCTTGGCACCCTCCCAACTGCTTGCTATGTGGCCACACTTCCTTCTGTATCTCTCACAGGTATGCATAGCCTGTCTCATCACACGGCTTCTCAAACACAGCCTTTTCATTCACCTTTGTGGTTTCCTCTCCTTGTCCCTCCATCTGACCATGATTTATCTGCTTGCTGCTCCCTGTCAGAAGGGCAGCTTTGCCTGGACTCTGTCATTGGACAAAGGATTGCTAAAAATAAGTAGCAGAGCTACAGTCTTGACCTATCATTGTATAGGGAACAGATCAAGAACAGAAATTATAAATTCTCAATTTCTTTTTGTTTGCCTCTTTATTTTCTAGCCTGTGGAGAGAAGGTTTATCTGATGCATTAACCATGTTCATAGCCTGTTCCTAGGACAGCTTGATTGCATTGCAGTTCTGTCATTAAGGGCTTGTCAGTATTGTGAATCAAGAACCATATCTTGAGATGGAAGGGACCCACAAGGATCATTGAAATCCAACTCTTTGCCCTGACTAGGACAATCCCAAGAATGACACCATGTACCTGAGATCATTGTCCAAACAATTCTGGAATTATGCTGTCATTTGAAGTTATCTCATGTATGTAAGTGCCAAAGAGCCACTCCACAAAACCCTCCCAAAGACAAGACACCATTTTTAAAGTCTTCCACAACAGCCAAGGCTCCTGATGCAGTTTGTTAAGACTATATAGGGTGACTAATGGGGCTGGGGACTGAGGGATTCAGACAGAAAGCCACAGGAGGCTCTAACTAAATTTTCTGCTAGTTCAAAGACTGTTGCCACCTATGCAGGTGCAGTGATGTGACTACTAAGCTGCAGTATCTCATCTACATGGTTTGTGATTTCCATGTAAATATGCTCAATTTATTCTGTTTGATAGCCCATCCTTTCCTTCCACAGCAGCTGCAGTCCCAAGGGATGGAGTAGCCCAGCTCTGTAGCGCTCCAGGAGAGAGTGGAAGAGAACAGGGAAGGTGTTGTGTGCGTGGGATGCACACACACACGTGGGGATTTTATTTCTCTTTCTGCCTACGGTAGCTACTCTCCACATTCTGCACAGGGATGAGAAGTCCAAGCAGCCACTTCTTGCCAAAGACTTCTTGCAGGTTCTCCCTCCAGGGCCGGGCTCTTACCACCATTCCTTTCCGCACCTGGTACCGTGTCTGCCCACGCAGGATCAGCAGCATCTGGTGGCAGCAGAAGCCAGCACAGGCCAGTCCAATCCCAAGCCAGAGGTAGAGCATGAGGATGACAAACATCTCAGAGCTAAGGAGAGCTCCTGAAAACCAGGAGGGAGGGAGGACAATAAAAGAAAGAGCTTAGACATACCACACATGCAGTGTAACACAGCCCCAGGAACCAACAAACCAACTGTTTTCTCTGGCCACAAGTGGGGAGGTAGGAATAAGACAGGCTGGTTGCTCTAACGATATAAAATTATTTCCCTCATAGTGTCTGATGCAATGGACCTGCTGCAGAAACACTAAAATTATAATGTTCTCTTGTACATTTCTCCTTTTGCTGTTTATGTGAGGATCTAGATTACAGGGACAAATTCAACTAGAAGTAAAGCATGTCTGTAAGACTTCAGCACTATTCTGAACAATGATTAATTTATTTAAGGATTTACCTGCTCATCAGAGGGAATCTAAGTTTTCTAGGATTTTGAAAAGACAAGTGTCCCTACAGTGTGTAGATCCTTCTAAGAAGCCTTACTGTTTGTATTAACACAAGGCAGAAATATTTCGGATTTCTCTTTTTCTCCGTCTCTACTATATGACTATGTGTGTATATATATACATATCTATAAATGTTAAAAAAGAAAAATAAATCAATAATGACTTTCCTACCTTTGGAGCAAGGCAGTTTTCATGTGAATGCAAGAAAAAAACAGAAACCTTTCTAAAATACAATCCAAATTCCTTTTATTAGCTACTGCTAGAATACTCAAAATACTTTGAATATCTGAAGCTCCTAATTCAACTGGGGGGTTTTTAGTATATATTGATGATGAATACATTTGAATAAAAATAGTCTGTAGGCCCGTTCCTCTACAATGATTTTAGAACTCCTTCTGGAAAATATTAGTATAACAGCAGGTGTCACTGAGTGACCTTTCAGTGTGTAAGCAGAGCTAAACCCATTAATATAACATTCTCTGTGTGCCCATATGATGTTTATGCATGTATTTTGTGCATATTGGTATATTATTAAACACCCATATTTACACACAGGCATATTTACACAAAGGAAATTAAATATGTGTCAATATTGGTAGAAATAGCTGATATCTTTTCACTGGTTCCTATAAGGTTTAGAAATAAAAAAAACTCTCACATACTTCTGTTCCTCTGGAAGACCACGGGCCCTACAAGACCAGCTGTGATAGAGCAGGGATTGCATGGACAATAGAGGTGTGCTGCCTAAAAGAGGTACATGGGTGCTTCAGGTTTTAAGTTCAACAGAAGGGTCACTGGATATGCATCTCTTGCTTCCCTTATGCAGAAGGCTGGATTAGGTGGTTATCACCTGGTTTTGCAATCTGTGAATCCCATCTTTTCCACCTGGCAGTGCTGTAAGTGAGAGATTGGGGCAGGCTCCTCTGAGGATAATTTGTAAGGACACTGACTACAGCCTCAAGCTTTCAGAGACTGTCTTCACTAGAAAAAGGTGCAGGAATCATTCCGTTTTCTTCCTAAATGCAATGTCATCTTTCCCTTCTTATTAGATCCCATTCAGCTCAGTGGGCTCTGTATGCGACACAGCAAGAGAAGAACAAGCCCCTTAGGATAATGACAAATCCTCATACCAATTCTGTCAGAATAACTTAATCTAGCTGGTAAGAACTCCAGAGCCAAATACTGGATTCTCTGTTTGTTTTTTACTGGACCAGAGTATAACAGACATTTGTTTTTTCCTACAGCTGATACTGAGATGGGATATGGGGAGAGACCTTTTCTTTAGACCCTTTGCAAGGCACCTGTAGGCTTTATTTATCTAACTTGCTGAAATTCAACATTCAGGAAGTAATTACCCTTGTTTCCCCTTGAAAATATTAAGCATCTCTGAGCCATCCTTTCCAGATACATGATTCTTTTAACCTTTTCTTCAGGCCACCTACATAAAGCATTTTCTATAATTTATTTTGTGTGGTCCAATATGATGTGTTTACAATAGTGCTCTCAGTTTGCCCCTCATCCCCATAGTCTCTTTTAGTCTCGGATTCTTTTTTTCTCTAACTGACCCAGTGTGATCTCAAGGTTATATTATCCATGCCAGAAAAGCTGTACTGTAGGCTGTAGTTATCGACTTTGAGTCCAATTCTGAAATCCGTGCCTGAGTACAGTCTGGGCAGAATGAGCCAGCTGAAAACTTTCCCAGCATGAAAGCAGGGAACACTTAGTTGACATAGAACCAGCAGATTAACCCTTCATCCTTCTTTACTACTTCTGCAGTACAGTGGGCGTGATGGAGAAGAAGATAAAGTTTTTTCCCTGCTATCGCAGTCCCCTGTTTGGATGATACAACAACCCTTAGGTAATAGTTACATTAGCTGAAAAATACTGTGTGAGCAACCCTTCCAGGTAACTGTTCAAGACTGTGTTTTTCTTTCCTGAAATGGAGGTTAAATGTGCTGGTAGAAACCCAGTAGGCCCTTTCTCCCAAGCAATCAAGACACCACATGCCTGTATCTTGCTGTGTGAGGCAGCAGTTCCCTTCTCAGCAGAACTAAAGGTTTGGTGGGAGCTGCTGGAAGCTGCTGCCTCTCAAGGGTGTTCTGGCTCTAAGCTCTGCACCCAGCCCCATTGTGTCCCACTCAAACACTGTCTACATGCTGTATTGGCACCACAGTTGCTGCCACCAGAACTGGGGCACTTCAGTGTCTCTGCAAATATATGCCAGGATCCACCTCTGTGCAGACGAGCCCTCAGAGTCAGAGAGAACTAATTCCTTGATAATCTCCTCCCATATCCCTGCTCCCCCTCCCAGACTGCTGTGCTGAGCAGAGCTTAGGCACAGGGGAAAATCATTCCCAGTGTTTTTAATGCTAGTAAAGCTCATGCAATATTATTTACAAAAATTCTTCTAGTTGGAAAAATTATTCCATAAAAACATCATGGCAGGATTTCATGTATATTGTCTTTCAGTGATTACCATGGCAAATCTGAAAATTTGCCAAGTAGAGAGATATTTGTTTGTTTTCAGATGGCAACCCAGCCTGGAATCTGAAAAGCAAGCTAGGGCCTCTCTGGCTCCTGTATTCCCAGCAGTGGAGCCTCCACACTCAGATCTTAATCAACACTTCTGGTGACAGTGCACAAGCCAAAACAGACTCCCTTCTTACTGAGCTCAGCTGAACCTGCAAAGCTAAAATACACGGGATACCTATTTTAGTCTAGTAAAAGCTGATGTAAGTGTATGAGGCAGAAGCTGCACAGGGGGGAGATGGCAATTTTCTGCAGTCACTCTCAGGGCAGAGTGGCAGTCTAGGCTGTTTGCATAATCCCTTCTCTGAGGTCAGGATCTGTCTAACTCTTGGGTTTGGACAGAGAAAGGGTTGAGGTTGGAGAGTTTGAGGGTGTGTTGAAAGGTGAAGAGGCAAGGCTTCTTGCTCTGCAAGAACAGAGGATGAGTTATGGGAGCAAAATCAGGAGAGGGAAGAAAAAGGGTTATAGAGATTTACAAAAAGGCAGAAAGAGAGTGGAAAGGGGAAGAAGTAGAAATAAGGGTAAGGAATGGAAGCAAGGAGAAGGACATATTTGCTTTTGGTGTGGAGATTTTGCAAAGAGCAAATTTGCAGCACAAAGAATTTCCCATGGTTCTCTGTGGACTTTTGTCCCAGACTAGGGTCACAAGACAGGTAGCTAATCATGTCACATTAACTCCTCTCTCAGTTTCTGTTACCTGAACCCCAATTCTCCTGTGCTCGAAAGATGAAAAGATGTCAGTAAGTTTGCACTGCCAGGAGGCGGGTGACAGTGAAGGGAGTGAGTGGACCTGGATAAGATATACCTGCTGGGATATGGGGAACCTGCAGATTTGTAGGGTACAAAAGCCTACAGGACCCCCCCCCCATCTCTACCTGTAGGACAGGCAAAAGATCCCTCATACCGGCAAAGAAATCCATCTCCTCTGTCTGATTACAACACATGTCCTGCACAACAGATAGCTCTATTCTAACACCATCAAGTTGGTTATGGGGCATTTTCCAGAGCCTAATGCATTGGGAATGTAGCTATGGATGTAACCTGGAGTGGGTCCCAGCTTCTATTTCAGGTGAAGCAAAGTCTTTTGGAAAGGCTGGCTGTAGCCTCCAAAGAAAGCCTATTGCCCCTCTTGCCCATTTCTATACCACACCTCCACACAGATGGCTATCCAAGGAAGATCAGGTCCCCCCATCCCAGGAGCCTTGGAGGAGGAACATGCTCCTCATCTCTGAGCAAGGAGTCCTTACCTGAGAAGAACTGGCTGATGGAGTGAGGCAGAAGAGTGAGGAAGGCCAGTGGGTCCACAAAGGACATGGAAAGTGTAGCAGAAATGTAAGCCATGCCTGCCACCAGGGAGTCAAGGCAAGCCAGGGAGGTGTAGAGGCAGAACATGATGAAGTTTCGCATGTTCCTGCTCCCGATGCAGTTCCCTGTGAAGAAACAGTGGTGGTCATGCCTCTGGGTGACTCTGGCACACAGTCTACAGAAGTGAGTGCCGGGCAAGGCTGAGCCAGGGGACCTGCTTCCATCCAGCCAGTCTGCCACTTCGGCTCCTTTGCCCAAGTTTAAGTCCTTGCCCAAGTCCTCGGGGGAGTTCTGGATCACAAGGACGTAGTTGCCCAGGGCATTAGCTGAGAGGAAGAGGAAGAGGGCCCCATGCAGCAGAGCAGGCGAGAAAAGTGAGGTGGTGGAAGGGTCTCTGAACATGCTGGGGATGAAGACAAAGATCTGGAGGACGAAGGTCACTAGGGAGATGCACAAGAAGTAGGCTGGAGCGACAACATTGAGCAACCTGAGAACTAGCATTGCGGATTACGTTCCTGCGGGGGAAAGCAAGGAGAGAAGGAACATCACCGCTCCGGCTGCACACTTCATCCTTCCATTTCCTGCCGGGTCCCGGCCCCGCTGCCTTCGGGAAATGCCCTCCGGGGGCCGCTCTCCCTCGCCGCCGCCCCACGGCCCCTGCCGGGCCGAAGCAAAGGGACAGCCCGTGGGCAGAGACCGCTCCCCGGTTCCCGGAGGAGACACCCCGGCCCCGGCGCCAGCCTCCGGGGAACTTGCAGCAGCGGTGCCCCGGAGGGGCTGCAGCGGCTGGAAGGGGAGAGGCGGCTCCCGCGGTGTGCTGGCGATGTGAGCACTGCTCTGTTCGCCTAGCAGTGTCTCTGCCAGGCAGGGTCAGTTTTAGTATTGCATGAGAGGAAAAAAGGTGGTGCTGGAGGAGGGGGGAGTGAATTGGAAAGGAGGGGTGGGAGGAGGAGAAGGGGAGGGGGGAGAGGTTGCTCTAATCCACTGCAATACGGATCACATCCAGTGCTCTAATTTATCCCTTAAAGCCACGGATCTACAGATTACCTCTATGACCGCTGCCCTGTTCTGCACGAAATTAGGAAATACACAAAACAGCTGGTCAAGTGCTGCTGGGTGGCGGTGTGGGTGCCCGGCACCCCGAGCACACCCGCGCTGGCAGCCTCACGGAGTCCCCAGCGCCGGTGTCTGCAGAGCCCCCGCGGCCCCGGACCCGCCTCGGCCCCGCGGCGCTGCGGGCTGCATGCTGCCACCTTGCAGTCCCCTTGTCCCCAGGCGCGGCGGGTGCCGCCCGGTACCGGCGTGTCTGGCGCCGGCGGAGCCGCTATTACAGCCGGCCGTGCCGAGATCCCCACGGCAGCCGAGCCGGAGTGCAGCCCGGAGTCTGCCCTGTTCTTCCTCTCCCTCTTCTCCTTCCTCTCCCTTCCTGCTCTTTTCCTGGCCCTCTTTTCTCTGCCCCTGCCCTGTGTCTGTCTCTCTCCGTCCAATGCCTCGTGTCTCTCCCTGTCCTTGTCCCTGTGCTTCTCCTTCTGTGTGTCCAGACTTCTCCTTCTCCCTCCCTCTCCTTATCTCCCTCCCGCGTCCTGTTCTTGTCCGGTCGTCTCCCTTCCCGACCCCTCCCCGTGTTCCTGCCCCCGCCCCGTCCGTCTCCACCGTAGCTGTCCCTTCAGCACCACCCTCACCTGCTGCAGCTCCGTCCATCTCCCACTGAGCGCAACCCGGCCCAGAAGAAGAGAAAGGTGTTCTTGGGCCTCTGAGGTCCTGACAACTCCCACGGGGAGAGCAGAAGGGTGGGAAGAGGCATTCTGCTGCTCCAGCCCGCAGAACACCATTCCTTCCCACAGCGTGGGTGAGGGAGGGAGACAAGGTGAGTTCTCTGTGTGTCCCAGTGCCTCCCCAAAGCTGCCCCTGTTCAACCAGCATTGGAGGCAAGGGGAAATGTGGGGGGGAGTCGTTGCAGGTTCAAAGCCTCCCTTAACGCAAGCAGGAAAGGCTTTGATCTGGGCAGGTGGTGCCTGGGCAGTAGCAGTAGCCTGGTGCTGGTGGAAGTTTTGCAGACATGTGTTTGCTCTCTGACAGCTACACACCCTCACCCCCCTCTGCCCACCCACGCTCTTCTTGTACTGTCTACACAGGCTCTGTGCACGGCCTCTCCTTCTCCTACACACCTACGTGCTGCACCCTCCCAGCTCTCATGAATAGCATCCCTGTCTCCCTCCACAGATGAGCCACCCATGACAGGAGAAGGGGAGAGAAGAGGGCTATTGGGCTGCAGGTGTATCCCTGGAGACAGTCAAACTGTGCACTGGTGAAAAGTCAAAGAAAAACGCATTTTACATAATCTTAGGTCCTAGGTTTACTGGCCAGCCCTTCAGCACAGACTGCAACTCCACAAGAGACTCTCCCTTTGCCTGAAGGTTCAGAGCAAAATGAATGTGTGTTTCATGTCTCAGTTTCTAGGGAGAGAGGACTGGAGGAGAGAGAGGCTGTGCTTGTCTCCTGCACATGCACTAGCATGGAAGGTGATGACAGCAACAAATTGTTCAAGGGTTCTTTATTAGAAATAACTTCTCCCAGGTAACTTTCATGGTTCAACATTTCTGAGAAAAGCAGTGGCAATAACACAAGCAAGTGCAAACCAAGCCTGTAGGCACTGGATCTGCAGTGACGAACAGCTAAGAGACACCTCTGGCAGAACTGAAGGGGAAGCTGCTCAGAGCGGATCTAGTTTTCACTCCCACCTCCCTCATTCTCCTGTCACGACTACTGAGAATAAAAATCCTCCAATATTCCCTCAACTCATCAGTTTAAAGTAGACTGAGCCTTGCAATAGAGATACATGACCCAGTCTAGGTTTTATCTTTAAATAATCAGACAGTGTTTTCTCCATATTTTAACAGCTTACATCAAAATAATAATAAAAAAAAAAGAAAATTACAGAGAAATCTTTTCATGTCATGAAAGACTCTCAACTGAGGGGACTGCATCTCATGAAAGACATTAAGCCTGCCTGCACAGGGAACATCAAAAGCTGTAGCCAAAGTGGGGGGGGAAGGGAAGGGAAGGGAAGGGAAGGAAAATCTGGTTTCCACTGGAATAGAAGATTGGTGAGGGAGATTATTCCCCATATATTCTCATTAAAATGCTCCTGCAAATTGATGCTTATGATTTGTCACTGTCAAAATAGTGGATTCATATTTTACAATATAGCAAAATATCTTCTTTCAGTGCTGTTGTGTTGATATTATGAGCTGTTTGCAGGATGGGGGAGAAGTTGACTGGAGATGAATTTGCCTATGTATATGCATGTGTATATAAGAGAGAGATGGGTAAATAAGGAGATTAGCACAGGAAGTAAGCAAAAAATGGGAACAGTAGTTAATTTGGAGCAAGCATTAAAAAGTAACAAATGTACTGCATGAATTGGACTTTCTTTTGCTGTAAAATCAACATCATGAGACAACTTGGGTGTGTGACATTCAGAAATATTTTCTTCCTTTTTCTTCTCTGGGTTGTGACCCAGGAGATGGAGTATTTCCCCATTCTGCTTTTCAACCATAGGTAAAATCACTTCACTCATGTGTCAAGATTTTTTTGTGTTTTGAGTATGGCAAGGATTATGCTATCTGCCTTTGTCTGGAAGAACTTGGCAGCTGGGCATAAGAAACACATGTGAGAGCAGTTTGTTGTTCCCATTACCTACTGTGCAGATGTTCTCCAGAAATTAGTGCAGCATACCACAGCCAGTCCCTCTCTCACCCCAGCCTTGGTGATTCTGAGTGTCACCACTCCACCCCTCCCTGCTGGCCAATTGTCTGCAGGGTCCTTAGTATGGACTCTTTCCCAATATGTCCCTTTAGGAAGCAGGGTAGGAAACCACTGACATAATCTATCCAGTTGTCAGCCAGCTGGTGGTTTTGTCCTCCCATTCAATCATCTGGGCTACATTTGATAATGACTGGCAGATGACAGTTTTCATAGCTTTGTCCCCAGATCTTCTAATTCTTCGTGCTCAGAGATTTCAAACAGAATAAAATACTGTTCCAGTTGATGCCATGCTCTGATACAGGCTGCCCAACATCTCTGAAGGTTTCACTTTAAAATGCATCCCAAATTACATATAATTTCTTCCATCTCAAAATGTGCATTGCCTTAGCCCGCACCATTAGTTTATTGTTCAAGATACAATCTGATGGTGATTTTTCTCTCGAATGAGTAATTTAACCTCTGCTATTTGTTGTGACATTTTTAAATAAATGAACTCTCTCTGTGGTAAACCAGGTGTTGCTTGATTTAAATTATCACTTTACAAGTTTTATGAAGTGGTTTCTGGTTTGGTTTGATTTTTCTTTTTCTGGGTAGTTAGCCTTCAAAATTTGAACACCCACAATGTCTGGAGAGGTCTCCTGTTTGATTATGTAAAGCTGAATGGCCAAGAAAAGTAACAGGGTGGCCCAATGTCTTCAGTTTAGCAACAAAATAAATCCAGCATGGCTGAGCTGCATTATGCTGCCTTTATGCTGACCAGCTTCAAATCTGCCTAGGTGGAGGCATGAATACTGAGAGCAAAAGGGTGCTCAGCCCTTTCCTCATTCAGTTCTGGGTTATACTACATAGGTTGTCAGGGTCTGATCTTCCATAAACACAAATCTAATGCTAAGCTTCTACTCATAGTGAGAAACGGCCTTCAGAAGCCAACTCAACCATCCTTCCCAATCTTCCATACCCTTGTTTCAAGCCGACCTGTCCTTTGCAGACAAAAGTCTGATAAAGTCCTGAAGCTCTCAGGTGATGGAGATTCTCCACCAGCTCCAGGCATTGCATTCAGCTACTTCTTATTCATTCAGAATTTCTTCTTATTCATTTTATGCATAATGTGGCACTCCCTTGCAGCAGTCTAAGGTCTTAGTCCTTATCCCAGTGGATTCAGAGAAAGATAAATCCTTTCCTCACTGTAGTCTCTTACATACTTGAAAGTGGCTATCGTGTCTTCCCTAGATGAAGCCATCCAAGTCCTTAAATACTACCTCTTGGATTGTGTTCGAAAACCTCTGAAAGAAAGAGCAAGAGTCCTGGGGTATTGTTCCTGTTGTACAAGCACCTGAGAGGGGCATCCAGCACTGAGGTCAGGCAGACTGACAGTATGGTTTTAGGCAGCTGGGTTTTAAATTATATAGATTGCCCATTTTGCTGTTTCAGTTGTGCTGGGGAGTTTGATGAGGAGGACGTTTATTAACAAAGGGAGAGATGGTAACACGTTTCCAAGGAGCTGGGATATCACGTTCTTCATGATGCTCTGGTCCATTCTAGCTGGCCCATGCAAAGGAGCAAAAGGCCTGTGTGAAAAAAGGCCACAATTTATGGTGTGCCCTGCTGTGTCAGGAAAGCTGTTGCAAAAATCAACATTTCATTTATTTGCTGTTTGTTGGCGGTGTCAGGAAACAAACTTTTGCAGTCAAGTAAATTTCAGTATGCCAGAGCACAACAGCAGGAAGAGAAAATATTGATGATAGGTGGGAAGGGAGTGTTGTGGGAGGGAAGGCACTCTTGGGCCCAGGCTCAGGCCACGGTTGTTGTCCCTGGCTGTTGTCCACTCTCTCCTTCATTCCCCTTGCAAATGCCCCTGAGCTCTGTCCTCATAATGGTGTGGGAATTCTTCCCCTAAGAGACTCAAGATTATTCCCTTCCAGTGCCTACAGCTGCTCCCTTCATCAAACCCCGCCCATAATACTGTCTCAGCACCAGAGGAATGGCTGAATGCTGCGGCAAAACTCCCTACGGAATAGCTCCAGTAGTGGAAAGAAAAAAGAAGGACAAGAGAGGGGAAAATACTACAGGCATTTTGTTCCTGCAAAGCTCTGAGCATCCTCTGCAGGTGTCTGGCTGGTCTCGAATTCCCATCATCCTCAGCAGGCCTCAGTACCAGATGTTATATCCTGACAACAAGGTGTCATGCTGCCACTTGATGGGACTCTTCTCCTTGCTTTCAAGATAATTTGACTATCAGGTAAAGTACACAATAAAACATCTTTAAAAACATTTGTCTCAGTTGACTGATTTGGAACTCCTGAGCCATAATGCTGAGCAGACCCATCACTCCCAGGTGACTATCATGGAAAGTTATTGGAGCAAGGTTCCTGACACTCTGCATCATTTCCAGGCAGGACATTGCAGGAACAGAGCTCTAAAGGAGTAGAAAATTAAACTAATAAATGTAAATGATGTTCATTGCAAGGGAGGATTAAACCCCAAACTAACAGGCATGAATATGTGAGGATGGTCTTCCAAAGAAATCTTCTGTCAGTAGAAGCAGCTACTGCTCCAGAAATTGTGCACTGCCCTTTTTCACAGGTCTGGCATTTTCCTCCTCATCCCCAGCTGGCTGCCCAACCCTTGTCTGCCATCATTGGATGCTTTGAGCGTTGTGTCAAATTTATACTGGACACATCAAGATGCAGGAACCCTGTTCTTCCTTTCTGCTTGTGAAGTGTCAAGCACACCTAGGGAATCCTATAAATAATAAGTAACAATAACACATGTGCACATTCATAACCAAGTCATTGTTTAAGTAGTGAATATTCAGCACACACCAGATGGTTCTTCTTTCACTGCCTCCAAAATGGAAATGACCAGTTACTAAAGATAAAATATTCCTTCCCTCTGCTGCTTCCCTAGGGCTCCTACTTGTTGTTCTCTTGTAGAACTGCTACTCCCTAGAGAAAAAAGCCTTTCAGCCTTGAAAACATTGCAATCAGATCTGAAATATGAAATGTTTCAGCAGAAGCTGCAGATAACTGAACACAGTGTTAAATCAGTTCCAGAAAATAGACTTGGATTAATCCTCCTGCCTGCTGCAGCAGTGCTCTTGGGAGAAGCAATCTCTCTCCCCACTGTCACATGGCTGCTGCCTCTGCTATCAAGATGTCCCTCCACTGGGTCTGTAAAAGCAGTTCCTAAATTATTTTTGCTCTTCAAAAATGGTAGCCAGCAGCCAGTGCACTACGTGTACTGTACATGACCATCACCCAGCCACACCGCAGGTGTGGCAATGATTTTAACTGACTGGTTTTAACTGTTGCTACATGGAGGGCCAGACTCTGCCTGCTTCATTTCCACCCATCCCAGTGGCTGCAGTTTTCATTTATGATCTCTTACATAAGATGCACTAACAGCACTGGGAGCAGAGACCAGGCCCTCAGCCACTCAATGCCACGTCAAACCATCTTGCTTCTTGCCTTTCTTTGTCCCCATGTGCAACAGATAAGCTTGCCCAGCTCCACTGAAGGAGATGGTCTCATCCCATCCCATCCCATCATCACACACCTTGGTAAGAAAGACACTGGGCTCAAACCATGGCAGATTTAGGAGAACCTTGAGCCCAGACACTTCACTTTCCAAGCACACATTAAAGCCCCAGATTTGGTGCAGAAGAAGGGCCATTATCTCTGCCAGTCAGGTGCCCATATGGAGGGGATTCCCACACTGATGCCCTAGTCAAGGTGCATTCTGTGCAGCTCTGAGCTAGACACCTGTTTAGTGCCATCACCAGCCAGGGCATCCTTTGGGAAGCTCTCTGTCCCTTACTGGTGAGGAATAGCATCTTTTCCTGAAGCCAATCTGGCTTGCTTTAACAGAAGAAATTCAAAGCACTGTTTAGGAAGAAGAGGCAGAACTATGTTCTCCTCTTGGGAGGCTGGAGGCAGCCCCATGCTCACCTTTTCTCAGCCCCCATGTGACCTGGACTTTCAGGGGAGGCAACTCTTTCTCTGTGCCAGAATGATGGGGGTGTGGGAGGGGCTGGGCAAGCTATCCCTACAAATGTCGGGAGCCTGAGGCCAATAGGATGGGCTAGGCAGGGCTGAAGGGTAAACCTTGTTTTAGGAATATTAACTGCCTAGATGAGCCAAGGGAAAATAATTTACATGCTAATTTCTTTTCTCAGCTGTAGGAAAAGAAAGCCATGATTTGATCATGGGTAGCTGTTTGCCAGTTTCCAGGAATCACCTGGTGTATTCAGTATTAAACAAATGAAGACCTTAGCACTGCTTTGAGTAAGACTAAGGTTAAGCTGATGGCACTGCATTAAGGTCAACTACACATGAGTCTGCCAGAAGAAAGAGCACGCATATGTCAGACGGTAATTTCCCTTATCCCCAAAGCTTCAGGGCACCTCCAAAGGCCAATGGTAGTCCAAGGACTACAGAGCCACTGTGGTGTCTCCTGTGGAACACCTTCAGTCATAGTCTCCCTCCTTGCAGGGGTAGTGACTGAGTGAGGAAAACCAGAGGACTTCACTGGAGAAGCAGTGGTTCTCCTCAGGGGAGGACTGTAGGGGATAACTACTGAGGATCACAGCGTAAATAGCAAGAAGAAGGGTGAGTTATACCCATCTGAAGACCCACTGAGGAGCTAAGGGAGGAAACAGCAAAATGAGGAGTAAATATAAGGGAGAAGTTCCATAACAGTGAGACTTGGACCTTCTCCAGACTTGTCTTCACTTGCTTCTCTCAGATTCCTGTGTGGTGGATTTGGGGTAAGCACAGCCAGTAGCTAGGTTTCCAAAATGCATGCCAGAAGCAGAAGCCAGAATCTCCTTCACTCACAGCTTGGGAAAGGGAGCTATCCCATAGAATTGGAGGGGGTAGCAGGCATCATCTGCACTGGGAGCAGAGGAAGCAGTGGCTGTGTACTGGACAGCAAGGACAAGGTCACTTTCGGGGGTTCAAAGGAACCAGGGCCAAGAAGAGCCCTGTGGAGAGCTCAGGCAGAGGGAATTCTGGCATGATGTGGAGGACAAGATGCAAAGGAGCTGGGAAACAAGAACGGAAGAGATGAAGATGCGGGCGTGGAGGGGATTTCGGTGTGATGTGAAAGCCGGAAAGAACATGTGCGGCCGGGGTCAGAAAGATCCAGCAGAGAGGCTGGGGTGATCGCAGAGATGAGAGGGTCAGGGGGCACTGCTTCCGGCCAAACCTCGCCAAACCTCCTCGAGCACCCGCCCCCTGCCCGGCTTTCCACCTGCTGCTGGCCCCTCTCCGACACAGCCAAGGAAGAGCTGCAGGTCCACCCGTGACAGGTGAATCTGTCACATCCTGAGGAACGACCGGCGGGGTGCTGGAGATAGGCTGGCACATGGAGAGACACAGCTGCTCGGCACGGTCCGGCCCGGCACGGCTCTGGGCGTGGCAGGGATGTCGAGCCGTGCCGGCAGATGGCGCCGGGAACCCGCCGGGAGCTGCGGGAGGAGGGAGCGGAGGAAGGAGGTGCGGGGAGGGGAGGAGTGCGCGGCCTGGCCGCGGTCTCACAGGGCGAGGACGTTTGTGGATGTGGGGTGGGAGCTACACACCTGTTCAGTGCCATCACCAGCCATCCATCACTACCCAAGAGACATCTCTGCCCTGTCTCCCTCTCCAGCTCCGCTGGGGAGCCCCCAGCCCTGCAGCTGTGATCAGCCTTGGGAGGGCAGGGATTTCTTCCCGAGCAGGTCCCACATGCAGAGCAGCATCCCCCAGCCACAGCTGTCCAAATTGCCACTGGTCAGGACTGCAATCCTCAGTACAGGAGGATAACAGATACATCAGATGTGAATCCTACCTGCTGCAGTGAGATATTCCTTTGTTCCATGGCTAAATATGCTCCAGAAGTCCTCCAAGCTTTTGCCTGGGAGGTGCAGTGCTTTCTCCTTGTTTGTTATGCCGCATATTACATTGGTCACCAACAGAGAGCAAAAGAGCTGCTGTATCTGCCTTGTCTCAGTATGGTGGAGCTCTCCCTGTGACACTAGCAGATCTGCTGAAGCAGTGGCAGAGCTGCCAGTTGCTGAGCTACCTGGGAAGGTGGATGAAGGACCAGATAGATGTAGGGCTGTGATCAGCAGTGACCACCAGTGTTTTGGGACTCTGCTCGTTGTGGGGTGGCTTTATCAGCCACAAATTGTTTGTCATTTACTCACATTTCCCTTCTGGTTTCAGTTCAGTTGAGCATTCCCAGCTTCCCCCAGGTGTAACTCCAGCCTGATAAACTCCATATTATCTCCACCTGAGTGGTCCCTTCATTTCAGTGGAATGAAGCATTCCCAGCATGTGGAAAGGAAGGGAGGAATAAAAGAGGTGCACAAAATAGAACCATAGAATCAGAGTGGTTTGGGCTGGAAGGAACTTTTTACATCACCAGTTCCAATATCCTGCCATCAGCAGGGACACCTTCCACTAGAACAGGTTGGTCAAAGCCACATACAGCCTTGGCCTTGAGCATTTTCAGAGATGGGGCCACCACAATTTCACTGACCAACTTGGTCCAGTGCCTCACTACTCTCACAGTAAAGAATTTCTTCCTAATATTTAATCTAAACCTCCTTTCTTTCAGTTTGAAGCCACTGCCCCTTGTCCTATCACTACATGTCCCTGTAAGAGTCCCCTCAGCTCTCTTGTATGCTGCCTTTAGGTACTGGAAGGCTGCTGTAAGCTCTCCCTGGAGCCTTATCATTTCCAGTCTGAACAACCCCAATTCTCTCAGCCCATCTTCACAGAGATGAATGAAGTTGAATGTGATAAATTATACACACAGTAAAAACATAGGTAAAGCCAGCAGCATGAGCAGGGAAATTAATAAATAATTCTTTGCTGTCGACTAGGTTCAAATGTTGACCACAAGTTCCAGGCAGAGAAATGGGTGAAAGCAGCTTGTCAGTGGGTCAGAAGAGGAACAAGGAGACGTTGTGTCCTTCATACAATGTGTGGTTTCACCAGAAACATCTTGCTGCAAAGTGCTGTGGATGTCCACATTTTATATGCTTCTGAATCTCTTTCAAGAACTATGTTTGCTGGTGAATGGGAGAGGACACTAAAGGAGCATCATCCGCCTGTTCTGTTATTATGCACTTCTCAAGGTATTTGCTGCCAGCCACTTCCAGAAACAGAATGATAGCTACACAAACCTGTTTTCTGACCTAAAACAGCCCTTCTTTTTTTTTTTTT
>VXBC01007970.1:277146-317422 GCA_013399945.1 Ploceus nigricollis
CGGAGGCACGGGTGGGTTTGGGTCGGTGTTGTGGCAGATTTCTGGGTACTTGGCTGTGTTTAGACACTGCCCGCCTTTATCGTGGACCATGTACAAAGTGTTTGTAACTAATGCTTGTGTCTGCCTGCCTGATGGGTGGCTGAGGCCCAGCAGGGCACAGGGGCTTCCCTGGGCTGCTGGAGCAACTTGCTGGCAGAGTAGGGAGCGAGCCCCAGCTCCTCAGTGTCCCTCTCCCAATGTACTGGCCTACACCACTGGCCTGTGATGGGAGATAAAATGTCACCCCACCGCTGTATCATGTCGTGGCTTGTGGTCATCCCCACGTCATCCTGGCCACAGAATTCTCCTTCTGGGAGCTACAGCTGAGGGTGTTAGATATGCTTTGTGCTGGCAGGGGAGAAGAGGGAGAACCTCTCCCCATTTTTCCCTCCAGTTTTGTTATACTGATGATTTTGAGAGGGCTGGTAGGTCAGGGCAGTCTAATGCTCTGGCCAAGCTGCTCTCCCCCAGTTTTCAACTTCATCCAGATTTGTCCATGGATGAAGGCCCTGCCTTCTCCCTTACTTGCTTCCTCATTGTCACTAGCAGCACAGTGGGTTTGCTATTCAGAAACCTCCTGAACAGAAGGAGTGTTTTCCAGGAGAGTGAGAGAGAGAGACCTTTGTCTGGCTGACAGACGTTATTTCTGCATGAAGATCTTTTTCCTTTTAACTGTTTAGCCACCATCTCCAGGACTGAGGTACATGCCAGCCTTTTCCCCTTTCAGAGAGTTCATGGAGGGGCAGGGTGTGAAGGGAAAACTGGGTGGGGAAACAAGGTATGAGAAAGCACTTTGCCCCATGTGGAGATTTACAATTCTGTAGAACTGGTCAGGCTGCCTGTCTGAGCAGAAGAGAGGCTGCAAAATATGCCATTTGGGAGAAAAGGTGCTCTTGTAGTGGTTTGCAGTATTTATTAGGAGGGGAGAGGGGAGAAAGTAGGAAAAATAGGAAGCAGAAAGACTGATACCATACCAGAGCCTTGGCCTTGCTGCCTTCCCTGCTGCCTTGCAAAGTGGTGGTCAAGGCTGGGCAACAGATGGAGAGGGAAGCAGAAGCAGCTCCTTCAGGAAGGATTTGTCGAAAGTGTCCTGGCGAAGAGCCACTGGCAAACAAATAAGTAATAAATAAAAGCAGGGAGGCCACCAGCATCCCTGCAGCCTCTGACTCCATAGCACATATGGGCTTTTCTGGCTTCCCTGTAAGCCTAAACCTCTGCCTTCTTCCCGTGGCTCCATCCTGGCTCCTGAAACTCCATTCCAATCTCTTTCAGCTCCTTTTTTAAATTTTTTAAATTTTTTTTTTAATTTTTGAATTTTATTTTATGATAACATTTGAATTGCTCTGTAATGACACTCTTCTTCAGTGCTTTCCCTGAGGTTAACTGTTTCATCTCTGGTTTGGTTGCTGCTGACAATGGTAAACATAGGGTGGCCCTGTGCAGGACAGAAATAGTGGTGCCTGCTGGGGATGCTGATCAGGTGTGTGTGGGCCCTTGCAGGTAAATACTGTCCTCTTTCCATGCAGAGCCTTCTGGCCCATGGGAACATAAGGCAGATTTCAGCACAGCTTCAGAGCCTGCATCTGCACAGTTGTAAAAGGATGAGTGTCTCTGCTTTAAAATATTCCTTGCAGGAAATACTCTTCTCTTCGAGAGCTTTCCGAAAACACAAAGAAGAGGGAGAAATGTTTCTAACACCCACAAGTGAATTCAATTGATATTAAACTAATCAATCACTTAAACTCCTTGGCAAACATCAGTGTGCTGTGCAAATGCTGACTCCTCCAGGAGTCCTACAAGCACCAAAGTCTTCTACTGTTGTCACTCCTGTGTTTCTTTCTTACTTTAGTTGCTGTAAATATATTTTGTGTACTTAGCCCTAAGATTGAAGAAAACATTGAATTGCTGATGCACTGTGCTCAGAGCAAAAGCGGGTTTGCTTTGAGATTATTTCAGGAGAAGTAGCTCCAGTCCTAATTTCCTTCAGCTATGGCTTGAACACATTCAGTCCCTAATCAGTTGTCACAAGAGAACTTAGAGCTTTAAAAGATCCCACTTGGCATCTACCTGCACTTTAAGGTGCCTAAATATCCTTTCAAAGCTTGTTTGAAGTTACTGCTTCAAATGTGTCTAAGACTAGTAATTAGGTTGTGATCACACCTTGGTATTAGGTGGGGACCATATCAGCAGTTTGCTCACACTATTACTGCAACAATGGGACAGAGAGAGAGCTGTGCACAGCCCTTCCCGTCACCCAGGGCACTATTGTTCTGGTTAATGGGTGAGAAAGGGCACAGCAAGTCCCCCTGGCTCTCTCTGCAGAGTAGCTTGGAGATGGGGCACAGTCTTACCTCTCCCAGCCTGCTGCCTGGTCCCTATGTCATCCTCACCTAACATAATGTTGTCCAGTCTCTGAGGAGCATTAACACCATTGTATAGAAGCATTTCAACACTGGAATAAATAGTTTAGTTCCAAGCAGAGTCCCCATGAGAAGCTGGAGTTACCATTTTGACCAAGGAGGGGCTCCTTGCAGTCATAGTTTGATCTTAAATAAAGATGTGTTTAAAATGGAGTACCAGAGCAGGGAGATTCGGTGCTCCTGTTCAGTGGGAGCTGTGTGAAAACTTTGGGTGACCTGATGCCCCCCTCCCCAGCACCGGTCTTGTGCCTTGTCATCTGCAAATTGGTGGGTGAACAGAGAGGAAGGCAGGATCTGAACAAAGACAAGCTCCACTGCACCCCCAAATGCTAAAAGGTAGCTTGTGAGAGGTGGAAAAATATGTCATCATGTAATTTTGAGTTCCTCTAACAGAGATAGGAAAGTGCTTTGGCCCTGCTTCACTGGAAAACACTTTGTTATTAGCTGGGACTTGGTGGTAGGAGGCAGCTGGGGCAGGAGGTGATGGAGATTGAGACAATGAGCCCCTTAATGTGCTGTGTTGGATGGGCAAGGGGAGACCAAGATTCAGAGAAGCTGGGGGTGCGGGAGTTAGGGCAAACAGCAGTTTTGGAAATGTAGCTGGGGAGTGGCTCCCAGCTGTTGCCCAAAGTGAGCCTGTGGTATCCTGGGGCAAGGTCTGGGGCCCCTGCATTGGCCAAGGCAAGGTGACTGTGTCAGAGGAATTCTCTTACCTATGCAGCAAGGTGTTCCACACTAAGACAACACACCAGGGAGGTGGCACAGGCTGAGGTGCTGAGATCGTGTGAGGGCTGGCAAGCTGGGGAGTGGTTCTTGAGGCATGAAACTGGCTAGCCATGGACCACAGGCACCTGTGCAACTAGGATCCCAGCCAGCATTGGGACAGCCTCTAGTAACATGGGGCTTGGGACACACCTGGCTGGAGGATCTGGTTCCAACAGCAGGTTGGGATGGTCTTCTTGGCATGGCTGTGGTTTGTTGCACAATGTTCATACTTTGAGATACTCAAAACCTGCCACGACAGGGCCCTGAGGAACCTCTTCTAGCTCACACTGCTTTGAGAAGGGAGGCAGGACTACATGACCTCCCTTCGGCCTCAGTGCTTCTGAGCTTATTTGTCCTGTCTTCTGACAAATTCAGTCACCATGGGATAATCCCCAAGGCAGCATTAGAGAAATGACCAGAAGCTGAAGTTTTGACCAGAAGCTAGCTTCCCTTTGTCTGCAAGCAGCATTCTGGAGGTTTCTACAAGACTAGGAGACTGCCAGGGCTTGCAGGCTCCAGGCTGAGGACATGCACTGTTCATTGTGTTTCTGGGCTGCTTTTCTCAGGGAGGGCAGAACCATGTGGAAGTCTAATGGCAAAGAGGACAGAAAAATGAACCAAACTTTACAGACTTCAGAGCAAACTTGGTCTATGCCTTGTTTCGCTCTTGACCTGCTGCTGAATAGAATGGATGAATTAAAGTCAGGACTTAAGTTAATGATCAGAAAGCCATGACCTAAGTACCTGTTTTTAATCTTGCTGTGTTTGTACACTTCTGCTCTTTTCCTAAGGACAAGTTGATTCTCACTGATGAGCGTGATGTGGTGCTTAGGGCTGAGCAGGAGGCTGCACTGTGCTTGAGTGGGTTTATAGCTAACATATGGTTTTTTAGATACTTAATGTCTATATTTCTTGCATTACAAAATGGTGAGTGATGCATTTCTTACTAGATATCACTTAATTATTTATTATAAATTTGGTCCAGCTGTATTTCAATAGAAAATGCAGTCCAATTGAAAATGCAGAAAGTGAGCATTTAAAAGGTGGTTTCTACTTGGTTAAATAAAACTGCTTAAAATGTATGAGTCCACAAAAGAAAAGAGAATACATTTATGAAGACATTATTTATATTTGTAATAAATTAACAATACTATAGTGCTATATTATATTGTATTATTATAATACTGTATCATAGGAGCAAAATTTTATTATA
Organism: Ploceus nigricollis; assembly: GCA_013399945.1. NCBI lineage: Eukaryota > Metazoa > Chordata > Aves > Passeriformes > Ploceidae > Ploceus > Ploceus nigricollis. The sequence continues at coordinate 281,584 of VXBC01007970.1, forward strand.
GGAGATACAAAATATAGCCAGTGATATAATCTGATTATTTTTGACATTTAAGAATTCAGTACTAGTAGAGATTATCCTCTCACAGGTCATCTTCATTAGGCTTTGAAAGGGAACCAGGCTTTCCTGCGTTAACCTGCAGTAATTTTTCAGAACTTTTACTAAACTAATCCATGTACTAAGTTAATAGAAACAATTTTTCCCCTCTACTTTCAAGGAAGGTTGCAGCTGTCAGAGCCACTTTTGCAGTTCATCAGGCTTTATCTCCAGGTTCTCAGCCACTGAGCAGATCTGGCAGCAAGGACATACTGCATGAATTTCTAGTGACTTATTTTTCACTGATGGGAGGGATCTGATGTCTTATCGTGTAGGTTTAAAGAACTTCCAGTTTTAAATTGGCTTTTTAATTTTAAAAGTTTTTAGTTCAGACAAAATCTGATTACTTTTCAGTCAGGTGTAGGTTTCCAAGAGTCATAATTCTTTTATTTGTTCTGGTTCCAAGTCCTCTTTATTGCTTTTTTCTTTCATATTATTGCTGCTAATCTTTTCATCAAGCAGTTTCACTTGATTTTTCTGTTGGGAAGTTTTCATCAAGCTTAATTTACTTTTATACAAGCTTTTAGTTTCTTATGTTTTCTTCCATAAAATTTCATCAGTTTCTTCCTTCTTTAAAAATAAACCCCAAAGAAAGGGAATATTATTAATAATTGTGGTAGTGGCTGTGTAACCTCCTGAGAATTATGCATTTTAAAGACTTTCATGTTTTGTTCAGTCATTTCAGGAGTCAGAGTATGGATGGCTTTGCAAATGCAGTCCTCTGATATCCTACACATTGGGCTGGAAAAAGCTAGCTGTGGAAAACTTTAGTAACTGAGAGAAACTATGACCATGCCCTCGGTCTTTTCTTAGGTACATGCGTACACTTTGATGACTACAGCTTTATGTCTGCTCCAGGTTTCAGGATTCCTTCATCCTGGCAGCTAAGTCTGGAAGACCAGCTGTTTATTTGGACAGTCCCTGCACAGAATTAAACTTGAGGGGTTTCATTTCCTCCATTATGAGAAGTTGAATTTCCAGCCCTCCTAAAAGGCATGTTGCAGTTTGTTTCAGCAGAGAAGAGATGTCACTCCACATTTCTTTGGACCTTGTTTTTTAGCTTTTTGGGGGTGTTTTTGTTTTGTTTGGTTTGGTTTTGGTTTTGTTTGTTTGTTTGGTGTTTTGTTTGTTTGTTTTGTTTTAGGAGGGAGTTGGTTTTGGGTTTTGTTGGTTTGGTTTTTTGTTTTTGTTTGTTTTTGTTTTTGTTTTGGTTTGGTTTTGTTTATGGAAAATATACTGGAGGCAGCATAAATTTCTGTACATGTGTAGCCTTAAAAGTCCCAGCTGGGGACTCGGGGGTATCCATCCACCTCCCCAGCTGCCCGTGGGAGTCCTCTGTGCCAGTGCTGTGTCCTCTCCATCCCCTGGGGCAGGAGAAGAGCTGCACAGGCATTTGATGGGACCCTGCTGACCCTTGGCTCCAGTCCTGCTCTCGGTGCTGCAGGCTGGTGTGCTCCCTGAACACTCTGAGGAAAGTTCTCTGTTCCTCAGAGCTCACCTTGTTTGAGAGGTGGAAAGCAAGGAGAGTGTTTGTTTCAGCAGGTATCTCCCCCATGACTGAACAGAGCTAAGCTGGGTAGCTGGGTTTTGTGGCCATGCCCTGTGCATGGCCAGCCTGGGGCTCTGCACAGCAGCAGCAGCAGCACTGTTTGAACTCTTTGGTCCAGTCTGGTCCTGCAGCTCATTTAGCACTGGATCTCTCTGTGACATAGTGAGCATTAGGAGGAGCCTTTCCAGTGTTCTTCTGTGGCTCCTCACACCTGGCTTTTGTTACTTCTTGGTCCCCTCTCTCCAGCATGACATTCATGTGCCCTGTGACAGAGCTGTGCTGCCAGGAGAAGCATGGAAAGCAGCTGGGCAGGGTTTGGAGACCAGTGTGTCCTGCAGCTATCAGTGTATCCTCAGGGAAAGAGCAACAGTGTGGGATTCAGCTGCACTTAAAATGTTGGTGCCCACTGCTCTGGGCTGCCTGTTCAGAGCTCTGCTCACCCTCCCAGAGCTGTGGTTGGCACAAGGAAGTTGGGATGAGCCAAAACCTCCATAGCATCTGTGGTTGTACAGATTTTTGTCTCTAGAGAGTGCAGGTGTGCTGCTGGCAATGTGAAGCAGAGGGGTATTTCGCTGCAGGATGTGTTCATGCTTTGCTGGAAGTGCTGGTTGCCCCAGGGAGGTGGCAGCTCTGCTGAGGTCTCATGCATTCGCACCTTGCATTTCCCAAACTATCTGGAGGTGTTTCCAGGTGGGGAGATGCTTCCCAGGGCAGGGACAGCAGCTATGAAGCACAGTGAGCACCAAACTGCCCCTTATGTCAGTCACATAGTGGATGAGGAGGTGGAGACCCTCACTCATTTAGTAAATACCTTGCTGGTACAGCAAAGGCTGAATGTGAGATCAGGTTCTCCGGATGCTCAGTGCAGAGCCCCAGTACACGGTGACAAATTGGGATATGCTGGGTGGGGATGCAGGAAGGGAGAACAGCATATACAAAACCAGGCATAAAGTAGGAGCCTTGTCTGGGACTGGGCCAGGATACCCATCCAGTCTACAAACACCTCCATTTCAATGCTGCATCCCCAAACATCCCTTCTAAAATGGACACAGAGCCTGTCTGATTCCTAATTGTGACAGGGCCTCAATAGCTGCTGGGCTGTGGAGAGGCTTGCAGTGGCTTTTGCTGGGACACTGATCCCTGCAGGGTAGTGGGATCAGAGGGAAAGATACCATCCTGCTGACATTGGGTCCCCAAATCACTTCAGCCAGCTGTATTCCTAGTGCTGGTTCTGCTGTACCAAACCACCCTGGAAGGACAAGGAGGCATGAACTTGGGGAGGTTCGTTTTGCAGCCATCTTCTGCAGTGCCTCATGTTTAATTTCCCATTCTTTTCTGGTCCATGTGAGCAGTGTTTATGTGGAGGGACGAGGGTGACTGCCTGAGGATCCTGTGCTGCTGGCAGAGTGGGCAAATCAGGACAGGAGCTGCCTGCCCTTCCCTGAGCTGCCTGTGTGGCCCTGTGTGCAGGGAAGGTAGGCTTCTGAAGAGAAGCCAGGGACAATCTCTCTGCCTTCCCTGATCCTAGACAGCCTTTTTCCAAGGCTGAATTGCCCATGAAGCATCTCTGATGGTGCTTTTTGGATGCAGCCTGTTTGAAAGGATGTGGCCCCCCCAGCAAACCTGCCAGGCTGGGCTGGCAGTCCCTACGCAGTGTTGTGTTGTGTGCTCTTGCAGCGGAAAAAGCTTGCAGGTCGCTCTGTGACCACCCTGCTGCCAAATCCACCATCTGTCTCACATCCTCTGGGCGATGCTGTGCCTCCCAGCCCACGACTTCTCCTCTCCCAGTGCCTTGTCCCTTTTCCAGCCTGGCTGCTGTACATGTCCAGATGTGACGCTTCCTTCTCTGCCTGAAGGGGAAAAAAAACCATCTCTTGTGTTTTTCTCCATCACGTCCGTCACTCCCAACACCCCTTGCACTGGTGTGGGCAGCTGCTGGCCAGTGGGCATAGGCAGAACAGGGCAAGACAGCAGCACAGTGGGTGCAGGCGGTGCCAGCCTGCAGCACTGGCACAACAGAGTCTGTTTGCTGAGCATCTGTGTCCCATTCATCCCCTGTGCTGGGCCACCTGCCTGTGATAGGTGTGAACTGGAGGGGGGATCATGAATCCCAGTTCTTGTCCCAAAAGTCCTATGATTTCCTTCTTAACCTCTGGTGTTCCAGTGCCATTTGACTCCCCAGATCCTTTCCATGGAGGAGATGAGAGCATGCTGGTGGGTGTGATGGGCTGCCCGCTCTGCTCTGCTTGGCTCTGATGTGCCCTGCAGCAGGTACATGACTGTAGCTGTGCTTGGGTGTTGTGAGCAAAGGGAATTCATGGGGATGATGCAAGTTATGGGGACAAGTCTTGTCATCATACATGAGCACCTGTCGCACTGGAAGGAGGTCAAAACAGTCATGCTTTGCAGAGCCACATGTCTGCGGCTCCACATGTGTCTGGGGGAGCTGCCTTCCTTCCTGGCTGCAGCAGCAGCTTTCCTCTCATCTCCCTCAAAAGCTGTGTGGGCTGCAGAGACAACTGGATGAGTGCCCCAGCAACCAGAGGAGAGTGACTGCCTGCTCCCTGCACTTCCCCAGGATTGCCCTGCATGGTGTACACCATCAAAAGCTTTCCCTTCCCTTTGATGCACTATTGACTCAAACCAGTGTGCCGAGTGCTAATCCCTCTGGCACAGTTGGATGCAATGAGCATGGCTGGATGTGACTGGCACAGCGGCTGCTGGGCCATCCCCACTTGTGCAACCCACTGCTGCCAGCTCCCATGCTCCCAGGGCAGTGTGATTCATCCCAGTCATAGGGTGTCACCCATATCTGCTCAGAAGCTGGGCAGAGGTGGGAGGAAAGCCTTGTCAAGGCCAGGATTGGTGAGTGGTTATGGGCTCCTGCTGCAGTCCAAACCTTACTCTGCTCTTGGCACCAAACACAGCCAATAGAAATGTTCTAGCTCTGCTCTAGATTTTAGATGCTCTAAAGTCATATTGCGTGTGTGTGTGTATATATATGTAGTGTTGTAATCCACTGCTCTCAGGAAGAAGCTTCTGTGCTTGCAGAGAGGGGTGCTTGGCACGGCAGGAGTGTTTCTTCACTTCTGCAACAGAGTCAGCTGTGGAGGATGTTGTGACTGCGTGAAGATGGGGAAGGGTGAAGGGTAGAGAGGCTGGTGGCAGCCAGGTACCAGGGCATCCCGCAGAGCAGGGTGGAGGAAGGTGCACATCTGGATCCAGGAGAAGGGGATCAATAGGATAACCATAGCACTGCCCATTGGCCCATAGGAAGCTGTGTGATGAGGGTGCTTGGTGGGAGGGTGGTCTCAGGTCCCTATCAGGCAGCAGCAGGCTGGAATGGAGCAGAGCTGTGCCCAGCAGCATGGGCGCCAGGCCCTTGGTAGCCCACCATGTGTGCTCACTCCACATTGCACAGCAGGCATCAGCCGTGAGGAGGGCTGGCTGGAGCTGAGCAGCTGAGAGCAGCTGCACAAGGGCTTGAAATGTGCCTGATTTCTCCACCAACTCAACAGTGAGGTCCCTGCCATTCCCAGGTGTGTCATACTGTCCTGGCCAGGCCGGACACTGGGACACTGGGGTGCAAAGCCACCAGAACTGCCTGACCCAAACAGTGTGCTGCTGGGCTTTGCATCCCTTTCATGCACAACCCAACTCCTCTCCTTGCCAGTCTCCTTCCCTCTGCCCTCAGGTGGAGCTCCCTCAGGTGATGGCTCCAGCTGAGCTGGCTGCTCCCATGACTAACAGTCTCTGCAGCAGGTGGCTTTATGAAAGGTATCAGATAAACCTCCCACTCTTTCTGCCTCCCACAGCTCCCTGCTGCCCAAACAGTGGAAGGGACTTGGGGAAGAAAGAGCTGCCTTTTCCCTGTTTCCATCCTGTCTTTTTCCCCATCTCCAGGAACCAAAGTGCACCTGGCACCTTGTGGCATTGTGAAAGATGCCTGTGACTCATGGTGACAGCTTCAATCTGGGCCCTGACCAAGGCACAGCTACTCCTGGTTTCTGTACAGGTTTCCACAAGGGAGTGCTTTTCCCAGTGAAGGTGGGACTTTTCTTCACAAAGACCTTAAAATCCTCTGTGTGAGCACTGTAACCTGGGTGGCAGAAGAAGCAATCTGCCTGTAATTGCCTGACATCCCACCACAGCTGCAGCCTTGCTGAAAGGTATCTTCCTTGGTCTTCAATGCCAAATGGGAGCTGCCTCTGCAAAGCAGGCTGTGCATAGGGGCACATGCTGTGGTCTTGGAGCTGGCAGGCAGTACGGAACCCAGAGATACCCTTTGCAGGGAAGTTCAAGCCCTTCTCTAGGTCTCGCTGCTACCATGTCCCTCCGTCACTTAGGCAGCAGGGGCTGGGAGTTGTTCTCATCTGCCTGTACCATCATTAATTAATTGCAAGTGCAGGGGTTGCTCTGGGGACTGTGAACAGCATGCAGCAGCCCAGCTTGGAGCAGGGATTTGATGGTACCAGGGTGTCTCTTTGCTGTTTTCCTAAAATACTGTTTTTCTGAATGGATGTGTGTGTGCATGTGTATAGGTTAGCTGAGAATGTCGGGATGATACCTTCCCCTTTCCCACATGTGAGCTACCTGGGTCTCCATTCCCTGAAGGCAACCATGGCTTTGTCATAGTATCATACAAAAGTTTGGGTTGAAGAGGACCTTTAAATGTCTTCTAGTCCAATGCCCCTGCAATGAGCATGGACATCTTCAACTTGATGAGATTGCCCACAGCCCTGTCCAACCTGACCTTGATTGTTTACTGGGATAGGGCATCTGCCACCTATGTGGGCAACTTGTACCCATCCTCAACTTAGAAAATTTCTTTCTTATATCTACTCTGAATCTACCCACTTTCAGTTTAAAACTGTCACTACAAGGTCTATTAAAAAGCCTGTTCCCATCTTTATTATAAGGCCCCTTTCCTGTCTCTCTGCTCCCAGCCATCACCTACCAGCAGCCCAGCAGCGCCCTGCTCTCTGCTTGGGTTGGTTGTGGTCCAGGTAATGCTTTGTGCTGAGGAGTGTTGATTTAAGTTTTATCAGAGGACAAAGGGTGCATGATACTCTGGGGAGCTTGCAGCCCCATTAGCTCATGTTTGCTTGGTGCACTGCACACACAAAGTGTGGTGTGAGGGGCTGTGTGCACAGCAGGAGTGAAATGCAAGCCAAATATGGGTTAGAGCCAACCTGCACTGGCAGCTTAGTCAAATGTGGCAAAAATGGCTGGGGGTGGAATAAATAAATTCCGCTCCGATTCTTCCCTCCCAGTCTCAGTGTGCTGGCTCCAGCAGCCGCTGGCTTGCACATGTGTGGAGGAGGCTGGAGAAGCACTGCTCCCTGCACAGCATCTCCCACGCACTGGCCCAAACAAATCTCCCTGGCTGTAGATCTCACTGTAAGCACTGTTTGCTCACAGTTGCCTGGGGTTTGGCTTTATTCTCCCAAGGAGCACTGCAGCAAGTCAGCGTTGGTGTGCTCAGTCCACAGCATACCTGCAGGAGAAGGGGTTTTTGCAGGTGACTGTTTGGAAGGCCACAACCATTGTCCTGCAGAGAGTCCAAAGGGGACTGGGATGCTTTCTCATTCAAAAACTTCATGGAACTTAGACTAAGTGCCAAAAACCTGCCCTGTGTGGTGGTGGTGGGGAAGAAGGGGAGGGCAGGGAGCTGTGGGTGATGTGGGAGCTATGCCACCACAGGGGCACATAGCAGGGGAGGGGGTATGTATTGGTTTCAGGTGAGTCCCTGGGGCAGCATGACCCTGCACAGGGTTTCCTGAAGGTAGTGGCAACCTGACAATCCTGAGTGAAGAAAAACTTGCTTAGCTCCCCAGAATGGGGTCAGTCTTAGACTCCTAGTGCATTATGTTATTTAGATGAACAGTGTTGGCAGGGCAGGTTGGGAATGGTGAAGCACTGGGGGTAGGAGCAGCAGTGCCAAAGGCAGGCTCACCACTGAGGGGAAGGACCTTGCTGTGGGGTTTGCACCTCCAGGGCCTGGATGGGCTCATGGGTTGGCTCTTTCCCCAACCTTCTTGCCCTGGCTGGCAGTGAGCCTGGCTTTGTACTCCTCAGTGGGAGAGCAGTGCCAGAGCTTACTGGTAGGGAAGATGAAGTTTATCTATACCATTTTTAAGCAGGTTTTTCTTAAGCAGTCATGCACTCACATTCATTTTCTCATTGAGTGGTGGGTATGTGTGTTACATCTTCATTGGCAATGACAAAACTAATATTTGAGCAGGTGTTTTTTACCTGTTAGGGGTCATCTGTTGCTGCAGAGTGGTCCTTTGCCTCCAAACCTTACTAACCCCAGCCTCCGTAGCCCACAAGCCATGTTGCGGTATGGTCCTCCTTGTTTGAAAGATGCATCTGATTTGCAGCAGGCCAACAGAACAGGCTGGTGTATGTCCATGTCCTGCTGGTGATAGGATGGGGTCTTCTGCTGGAGGGTTGTCTGTCTTGTACCCTGACAGGGTGTGGGCACAGCATTCACACCAGAGTCAATGAGCACTGCCCAGGGATGCTGCTGCCCCACAGGTGCTCACCTCACAGACCATGAGCAGCCAGATCCTCTATTTGCTTTTTGGACCTCGAGGCCATTAATCTTAAGAGGGACGGTTGAAAGGAGAGCTAAGGAGGAATGCCTTGGACCTCTGTGGGGTTTTGGAGGGCTGTGTCTCTGGTCCCATCCCCTCTGTGCTCATACCCCTTGGGGACAGATGTGGCCCATGGTGTGCCTGTTCTCCCATGCACCAAGCTACAGGAATGGAGAGGTCACCATGCCCTGTGGTGCCAAAACTGCCGGGGTGTGTGCTGAGCTCAGCGCAGGCTGTTGATGAGCCTTTTCCCTGAAGTCCTGAGGTACTTGGTTAGCCATGCTGAGTAAGTGGCAGTGGCTCAGGTTTCCTGCCCTCCCTGTCACTGCAGTCCTGCAAGGTCGGTCACTGCAGTCCTTCAGGGTGGGATGCTGGAGGTTTGCCTGCCTGCCTGGTCCTGTGCACACCAGGGCATGAACCTGATCTCCCTGTTACAGCAGTCCTTGATTTTCCCTTTCACAGCCTGGCCACAATCTACTTGTAATGGAAGAAGGATGTAGAGGCAGTCAGGTAGCATAGATGCTTGTTTTCTAGGTCTGGGTCCTCGGCCTGGCTTTTCTGTGTGGCCACAGACTGCTCCACCAACAGCCCCATGCCCTGGCTGCCCTCTGGGCAGCCAAAGTCAGTAATCCCACCTGTGCCAGAGGGGGATGCTAAGGCTGGATGAGCGTAGGCATGCTGGGAAACCCAGCTTAGTCATCTCAATGCTCCCAAGACTGTTGTGATGTGTTGCTACTCCAGCTGTCCGCAAATCCCCTAGCAAATGAGTTTGCTGGCAGGATGCTTCAAGGGAAAGACAAATTATGAAAAATTGCATTCACATAAAAGACATGCCTTATTTTTAATTGGAAATCTGATTCTCTGGATTAGTGCCCACCCAACCGGAGAGAAGAAACATATGCTGATGTATCAACAAAACAAAGAGGGCACTGAATATTCAAGAAAAAGCTTACATGCACTGAAAATGCTTTATAGAAATTATCCAGCAAATCAGTTTCAATGGCAAATCTCATGCATTCACTGTGCATTCACAGGCCACAAAGAGGAGAAAGAATTGCTCTACATGTTTTCTGACTTTTTTTCTGACCCTCTAAGTAAGACCCATAATAGTTAGACCATATATCGAAATTTCTGACTTTATCTTACTGCTTCATTTTCCCATCTGCAACCCTGTACACCCCTGTTTCTTGACAAGTCCATTGCTGTCCCTTCTCCAGGACAGTGACTGCTCTGAAGGACATCTGTCTGTGGTTGGCATCTAGAGGCTCTGCCTCATACACAGCTAATGGGAAGCTGTCCTGACACCTTCTGGAGGTGACACCCATCCAGCTCTGTTATTCACAACAGTATTTGTTCCTTTGGCCCGTAAAGATTGAGAAAAGCACAATGGCAATGGTGTAGCAGGGAACAGGAACTGGTTTGGTGATGTTGTGGCTTTTGTTGAACCTTTCAGATACTATGGCAGAGTGCCTTCAACTGAATATTACAAAATGCTGAATTTCCTCATTTGTGTGATGTGAAAATTTAGCTTAGGCATTTCAACAATGACTTTAAGTGTGACCTGCAGTGTCCCTCTGATTTCTCATTCTGTATACCAAAAAACTTACCTCTCTAACCAGAGGGAGTTTGAACATGTTCTACAGGTCTGAGTTTAAGCTGTTCTTGATGCATGTGAGCAGAAATCTCCTCTCGCTGTTTCTGCTGCCTGCTGTTCCTAGAACATAATACATGATTTACTTTTAGCTGGTTGCCCCCAATAGTTATTTTAATGGTAACATTGCAGCTATATAATTTGCATAAGCTTTTCTAAGAGCAGCACCATAAAAGGTGAGACTAGCTGGAACAGATGATCTAGAAAAGTAGTGATTTGGGTATTTAGAGGAGAGCTTCTGTGGCTATCTGGTGATAGATATCTGGTGAAAGGAGCAGCAAAAGGGCAGGAGAGTGGCTTGAGATCAGGTTCAGAGGAGCTATGATACCTGCAAAATCTGTGTTTACAGCCTGAGCATAACATGACAGCTCCTTAGAACTCTTTTGGAGTTGGAGGTGCTTAAAAGAGAGGGGACAGAGCTGGATTGGGTCTTCAAGTGTCTTCTGCTCCTGAAATTTGTCTGTGCAGTCTGGCATTGTACTGGCAGTGCTGTGTGCAGATAAATGAGCTGGTTGGCCTGGAAGGGTGAAAGCTTGCATTTGGGAGCTTTCTGGGCAGGAGAGCTGGGAGCATGAGATATTAGCACCATCTCCAGGAGGAGCCCATTGCTTTTGGCCCCTAGGAGCAAAATATCTGATATGGGAAAGAAAGAGATAGCAACAAAGACTTGATAGAGAAACACAACTTGTACGGATCCCGGTGAAAATCCCCCTCACCCTACCATCCCTGACAGGATGTTCCTCCTACAAGCGTGAAGCCGGTGCCTAGAAACAAGCTGCAGGATCTTATTGCTGTGTGTGGAGTGGTGGTGACGGATAAAGGACTTGGAAGTTGCTAAGGTCTCCTTGTTTGTTTGCTGATGGTCTAACAGCTCCCTCGGTCAGAGACACACTCTCCTTGTTAACAAAAAGGCAGTGTATTATTTAGCAGCTGAAAATGCCAGATGGCAGTGGCTCTGCTGCTTACAGGAGGAGGGGGGAGAGAGAGAGACATGCACATGGTGAGGAACAGATTGAGAGCATTTCCATAGCAAAGAACAGACCCTGGCTAGAGGTCCTGGTAGCCCAGGTGACAAGCAGGAGGCAGGCAAGCCAGGGCAAACAGCTGCTGCTTGCCAGAGTAGCCCTGTCACTTCTTACAGGTCTCTTCTGGAGGTCCCTTGTCAGGGGTCATTACCCTGATGGGACCATGCTGGCCCTTGAAGTAGAGAACTCCCAGCCATGGCTGGGAGACAGGCTGTGACTGAGGGCACTGTAGGGGGGCTTTGCCATGTTTTGTTTGTCTCCACACCTATGGGGTGGAAGTATCAGCCCCAAGTCTACTGGGATGCCCTTTGGAGAAATATCAGCATATCTCAAGTGATCTGGCAGTTCTTTTGAGAGTCATACTAATGTTCAGCTGTCCTCACTTGGGCAGTGGTGTTTCCAGACATCATAGTCTGGACAGATGGATGTTTATATGGATAGGGACCTCCAAGGAGAACCGAAGATGCAGCATGGGCAGGTCTGTAGCAGACACTGGAGCCCATGGCTCAGGTGACATTGCACCATATGCACCAGAAAAGGGACTGCCATGTGTCTGCATGTCGTGGGGAACTTGGTGCCTGTAGTTCAGCAGCTTTTGACATCCCTTCAAGGCATCTATGCAGGTAGTCAGATGCCAGCCTAATATTGCAGTGGGTGAGACTTAAGCTCTTCTGGGCTCATAGCCTTGGTCCAATCATCCCAGCCACTGTTAGGCTTCCAGTGGAGATTTTTCTTCGGGATGGAATTTATGCTTCAGAAATAAAGAAAATAGCAGATCACCATCTTTTTTTTGTGTGTGTGTTTAATTTGGAAACTGCAAGCACCGAGAGTATTTCTTAAATTTTTCAACCCTCTGGAGAGCTTGGGTTGACAATCCCTTGGGAATCCTCAGTGTCCAGGTTGTCAGATTTGTTTGTTTGTTTGTTTGTTTTGTTTGTTTGTTTGTTGTGATCAACTCTTGTGTTTGAAAACCTCCCTCTTCCTCAGCTTTTTCTTTCCCTGGATGAGGAGGTCAAAGAGAGTCAGTCTCTCAGGCATGTAACATATGTCAGCTCCTGCACCAGCACTCCTATCCTGCCCACTCTGGTCAGCTGAGGGTTAGGGGTGTCTGGGCTCCTCATGAACTTCAGGACAGGACTAATCTGCTCCTTCTCGTGAACTTTAGGACATGACTCCTCAAGTAGCAAACTGCAAGAGTCTTAGAGGTCTCTAAGTCTCTAAGAGAGGCTGAGGCCACAGCCATGCACATAAAATCAGGTGCTACTGTAGTCCCCCATCTACCACACTGACATAGCACAAGTAAATGTTTCCCAACAAAAGCAAATCTGTGTAGAGTTTAGGAATATCCCCTTTCCAAGCCAAGTCATTTTCTGTGTGCTGTCTCTGCTCCCCAAGCACCTCTCAATTAGGTTTTCTTTGATGTTGAAGAAGATTTGATCTTGTTTGGTCTTGGTGGCGTAAACTGCCATAAACACTTCGTGTCTCCACATCCCTGGAGGTCCCATCTGCCTTTGTTTGCATTCTCCTCCACTGCTTAATCAAACCATGGGTCCTGCTTCTCTTCCTCCACCCTGTTCATGCGGGCTTTGAGCATCCTCCAGCAGGGATTACCTAGTGCTGGGTGACTGCAGGGGCTGTAGCAGGGTCTCAGTTGTGGCTGGAATATAGATGAAAAGGAAGGAGATGAATGAATGCTCAGTGGCTTAAATGCAAAGCTCCCAGGAGTACATGTTATAAGCCACTCTTGAGTTTTCACATAGCCTTTGCACTGGTCACAATATACTGACCTCAGTATACTACGCCCATCATATCTGCAGGCAAGGCACTTATTAGCTCCTTATAAACTTCAGGCAGGCCTGAAAATGTTCTTGTCAGGAGCATAAGTTTCTGAGAATAGGGATGTAGAATAATTGTGGTTGGAAGGGCCCCCTTGGAGGTCATCTGATAAAAGCCCTTGCTCAGGGCCAGGCCAGCTTCAAAATTATATTTGGCTGCTCAAGGCCTCCAAAGACGGGATCGTCTCACCACAGACAGCTGTTCTTCTCTGAAGGCCATGCAGCTCTTCAGGCACAAGAAGCAGCTGGCTAAAGGTGTTAAGGGTGACTCCAAAGCACAGAGGCAGGACAGGCACATGAGGACAAGAGACTCTGGCCCCGCTGTCCCCACCCCATGTTTGTTAGTGTTTGCTGTGCTGGTTCTCTCCTCATCTTTGTATGGTGAGTGCAGCAGCCGTTCAGTACTGTCCTGTGGCATCCCCATGAGTAACACACAGTCATGGTGGCTGCTGTAGGGTGCGTGTTCACAGGGGTCCCAGGCACTGCAGATTTGGAGAGGATCCTCTCTTACCCAAAGCACGGTGGTAGGAAAGGTTTTGGAAACAAGCCACAGTGTTGGCCATTAATGGCCTTCAAGTCCTCACTGTCTCCTGCCAGTGAGGACTGTAACCTATGGTATCAGCTCCTGGGGAAGGTGGCAGGAAGCCTGACATTTAGGGTTTTGAGAAGCTAACTCTTCTGAAGAGATTGAGATATCTTGGAAGGGGCAATTCTGCTTAGGTGGAAACATGAATGGGAAGTCCTCTAACTCCTGAGTCACATAGATCATGATGCTGGAGGAGGACAGCAGGCTTAGGGATATTCCATAGGCAGTAGATTCCTGGCTGTGGGGAGAGAAGCAAGTGCAGCCCCAGCAGCCCAGTTGTCAATATTATCATTGCTGTTTTTTTCAGAAATTCAAACAAATGCTTCAGCTTCTCATTCCTGCCTGCTGACAACACCAGGGTGGCCATGACTCAACGCAGCTTCCAGGACTGAGGGACAGAGGTGGTGAGAGACCTGTCTCAGGTATGACAGAGACAACCAAATAGCATGGGGTTTAATGGGGTGAGAACAGGGCAGGAAGTAGCTGTGAGATTTCTTCAGCAACACCTTCTGCCATGTGTCCAACAACCTCTCCCTGAGAAAGACTGGGACAGGGGAAGCTCTGAGGTCACCAGCCAGTCCTCTCCCCTCCCTACCCTTAGTGAGCTCTTCAGACCTTGATGGAAGGGACCTGGAAGAGCCATGGCCCCTTTTCAAACAATGGCTTCTCCATCCACACTCCTGCCTCTGTGTTGCAGGGTGAGACCTCACAACGGTGTCGATGGAAAGCACGTATTCCATGGAGCCAGCACCTGATGGTGCTGGCCTCACCTCGCTGGATATGCTCATCTTCCTGGACGCCCCGGTGAACAGCACAGAGGAGCAGTGCTTCAGCGCCCGCTCCCGCAGCACTGTCCTGGAGGGGCTGCCCTTTGGTGGCGTGCCCACTGTGCTCGCCATCAACTTCATCCTCTGGCTGGTGAGCGGGCTAGGGGGCTGCCATTTCTACGGGCTCTGCAGCCCCCGCATGCACTGACAGCCACACACAAGTGCAGCCTCTGCAACGATGCATCTGGCAAACCGGGGCGGGGAACAGGGATGAGTGCACTGGTGCACCTGGCTGACAGGGGAACAGGGATGAGTGCAGGGGTCCAAGGGCTTTGCCCGCATCAGGGTGGGCAGCCAAGGACACTTGGGCAGCAGTGGTGAGATCACGGAGCAGGAACAGTTTGGGGTAAGAGTTTGGCATGAGCTTGCGCTCATGAATGGGAAAGCACAAAGGAGGGATATGAGAAGATCCCACGGGGTGAGACCTTGCAGCAAAACATTTCTCTTTCTTCTTCTTCCAGCTTCTCCTTCTGGTCTTCTCATGTCTTCGGAAAGCGGCTTGGGACTACGGGCGCCTGGCACTGCTGATGGACAATGATAGGTAAGGAGGATGCAAAGCTGCTGCAGGTGATGGCTCCATTCTCTTCAAGAGGGCTGGAAGGAATGACACACAGAGTGTGCGGCATGACACACAGAGTTCAGCAGGTGTTCTTGTCCCTCCTCCCCACTGGGAATGGCCTGGTGCCCCCATTTCCTGTGAAGACACAGCCACCATCTACTGCAGGGAGAGGGAAAGCCCAGGCCAGCTTTCATTCCCTCTAGCATTTGGTGACAGTGTTCTTGGTGCCACTGGGGGCACTGTTCTGGGAAGGACAAAGAGCTGTTTTTCAGTGAGGACTATGCTGCTGCATCTTCTCCTGCCACTCTCCTGGAATGAGCGGGACTGGCTGGTGGAGGGGGCAGAGGGAGACACACATCAATAAAACTGTTCCTCAATTCACCACAGCAACTCGCCTGGCCCATTGTTTGGGCTAGGTGCGGAATTCCACAAAAATAAGCAGTGTTCTGCTTATTTGGTAAAAGTAGAGAGTAGACCGTATTTCCAGGTGGGCTGTACTACCCACAACAGCTTGCCTGTCAGAGCACAGCTCACCTTGGGCAACAAAGCGTCTTTCTTTGCACAGGCTGGTGCACACAGGAGGGGTCTGTGCAAGGCTGGGCAGCCCACAAGAGTAAGATCTGTTAAAGTCCTTCTTCTGCCTTCTCCCCTCCAGTTCCTCTTGGCCTCTGAATCTGGAGCTGAGTCTGGAGATGAATACATGATGTTTTCCCTTCACCAGTGAGATCAAAGGGCAATCAAGGTTTAAAATGCAAGCTCTGATTAGATTGCTTTTTACTGTAAAACCATTTGAGACATCTGAAAACAGTGGAATAGAAAATATCTGGTTCAACAGTCCCTTGTAATGGAGCTAAGGCTACATCTCCATGAGCCCATCATGGGTCAGGGCCACAAAGAAGCTGGGGAGACTTGTTGGTGTGGAGGCAGCAAGATGCAACCCCTTTGTCCCAAGCCCAGAAGTAATCACTGTACCAGCCCCAGTGGAGGGGGGGAGGCATTTCTTAGGCTGCTGTTCTAGGAGAGACTTCTCCAAGGATGCTTATCCTCTCTTGTCTGCTGCTTCTCTTCTGCCTCATCCCTCCACTCCTCCTCTCACTGCAAAGCCTGACATCGCTTTTCTATGGAGAGCAGAGCGAGAAGGAGAAGTCCCCATCAGAGAGCAGCCCTCTGGATGCCGACAACAAGGATGTGGTGAGTGCCAGTGGCTGTGGCAGTAGGAATCTGAGCTGGGCTTGTCCCAGCCCAGCCTGTCCTGTTCTTCATCAGGAACCCCGGTCAGAAGTTAAGTGTGAGAAATTAAATCTCCTGCTCAACACCTTTCAGCAGTAGGGAATTCCTGGAAGCTGGAGGATTTTTTGTCCTGGATTCTTTGAGGCATCTATTTTGAATGGCTGTTTGGAGGGGATGCCCCTGTCAGCAAGCATCTCACAGCTGCATGGCTCTCCTTGCAGCTGTGTGGATCCAGTATGATGCATGGCCAGAGCCCAGCTGCATGCCTGCAAGGATCTTTCCCACCCCTCAGGATAAAGTCCCCCACACCACATTTCCTCCTCTGCCAGCATGGTGGGGCTTTAAAGTAATCTTCTGTTTCTCTCTAGCACACCAGGCTTTCCTGGAAACAAACACAGACTGACACATTTTGCTGTCTCTTTCTTTTTTGGCAGCAAAAGCTCAAAAATCAGTCACTGGTACGACTATTAAAAAATGTCATGACTTATTAGAAAATCTAGGTAGGAAAGAAGCAAAAGAAGTAAAATCCTTGCAGGTGGCAGGAGGCCTGTTTAAAGGCTCTGTACCAGATGCTCTAGGCAAATGTATATTGCTCATAAAAAAATAAATGAGAAAGACTACAGGGAAAGCCAGCACACTAAAGAGCAGATTAAAGGAGATTATTAGAAGTAAGAAGACATCCTTTAAAAAGTCAATTTGTTCACAAATGAGGAACATCTCAACTCTGCCAGGTTAGATGTAAAATACACTAAGAGGGGAGAAGAGCAGTTTTGAGGAGAAATTTATAGAGAGCATAAAAAGCACAGAATCACAAGATCACAGAATGGGCAGAGTTGAAAGGAACCAACATGGGTCATCTGGTCCAACCTTTTGTTCAAGCAGAGTCATCCTAGAGCACATGGCACAGGATTGTATCTTGAATATCTCCAGTGAAGGAGACTCCACAACCTCTCTGGGCAATCTGTTACAGTGCATGGTGCTTTCTTCCAGTCCTCAGGCACCTTTCCTGATCACCATGACCTTTCAAAGATGATCATGAGCTGCCTTGCTGTGATGTCCACCAGCTCTGTCAGCAGTCATGTGCAGGATGTGCATGCATCCTGTCAGGGCCCACAGACCTGTGGATGTCAGGTCTGCCTAGGTGTTTCCTAACCCAGTCCTCCTTCATCAGGGGAAAGCCTGAAAACCCGTATGTGTACACAGTGACAGGGAATAAGCTAGTTAGTGCACAAGCACTAACTTTATTAGTCCTGTAGCGCTCTACAGCAGTGCCACCTCAGCACTTGCTAGTGGTAAAAAAAGTGCATTGAATGTTAGGGACTGTCATGGAAGGAGAAGAGGAGGGAGCTCTGGAAGCAGGAGCCTGTTGCAGTGATGCTCCTTAATATTCAGAGGAAGCTGAGGTCCAGCAAGTCACCCCTGAAACAGTGGGTTAATGCTTGACTTCAGCTTCTTCTGCAAATCCTTCTGCAGCCAAAAATATGCACCTGACATCCATCAGGATGGTTGATGTTTGTAGAGAGACTTCCCTGTCCCTTTATACCCTTGCCCCAGCAGACTCCTTGTTCCCACTCACAGAAATTCTCTTATCACTACTTTCAGGAAGGTCGCGTGGTCTCTCAGGGCTGGAAGAGAGGTTGTGCTCAGCTTCCCATCAGCTTTTTGGAGTGTGTTTTCCTTGCTTCTCCTGCAGCAGCTGCCTTTGCCATTGGGCTGAGCATTGCTGAGCTGCCTTGGGCACTGCTTCCATTTGCTCAATCCGCTGGCCATAGGCACTGCACCACCTCTGCGTGTTTCTCCAGCATATGTTGTGACCCAGTCCCTCACCAGAGAGGTGGGGGTGGTTGCCCTTTTCTCATCCTGGCTCTTTTTCCTTCTAGGGATTCTGTTCCTGGCTCCTTTCTATCTACCAGATGAAGTAAGTGTGTGTGCTTGGCATTATGGTCTTGCCCCACCGCTGCCCACCCATGGGGAGCTGGTGCCCACAGGTGGTGGCCCATCACCAGGAGCTGCTGGGAGCAGCACCAGAGCCCTCTTAAAACATCCTCTCTGAAGAGAGAGCAGAGAGCTCACCTCTGCATTTCCTCCTGGCCCATAGAGCCTATCCCAAAGGAAAGGGCTTCAACCTCTCCTGACAGGAACCAATCCTGTAATGAGATGGCATTTGGAGGGCTGTTTGGGTCCCTCATTCCCTCTGTGCTCAAATCCTTTGTGCCACAGTCAGGATATCATGAGTTGGTGTGGGTTGTGGGAGACTGGAGCAAGCCAGTGTCCCCATGACGGGAGGTGGTGGGGAGGAACCACCAGCATTGACCCCCACTTGCCTCTCTCCAGGGATGAGGAGATTCAGAGCAAGTGTGGGATCGATGCCACCACCTACCTCTCCTTCCAGCGGCACCTCCTGGTCTTGCTGATGCTGGTTTGCGTGCTCTCCGTGGCTGTCATCCTGCCTGTCAACTTCTCAGGGGACCTCCTGGGTAGGTGCTTCCCTAGTCATAGGATGACTCAGGAGTGCCATGCAAGCTTCCAAGCCTTTGAGCAAGCACTGTGCCTCTGGGAAAGAAGGCAAAAAAACCCCTCTCTCAGAAGCCCCCATGTGAGCAGGAGCTCACCATCAGCTGGGTGACAGAGGAATGTAAGAGGCTGGGAAATTCAGGGCAGTGGGGACTTGGGGACCTGGGAGATGGAAAAGAAGGGACCAAAGACCAGAGCCAATAACTGTAATGTGGACATGCACACTGCACTGGGTTCCCTTAACCTTCTGCTTCTCCTCTTCCTCTGCAGGACACAATCCCACCCACTTCGGCCGGACAACCATCGCCAACATCCCAACTCAGTAGGTGCTCCCACAGACAGGGGGGCTGTGTGTGCTGCTGCTGTGGTGGGCACTGCTGGGAGCACCTAGGCACAGAACTCACCAAAGCCTTGTGCTAGAGACAGGGACAGGTCCATGTGAGCAGCACACCACTCACACTAGCTCTCCTGTCTCTCTGTACTACATGAGCACATTCAGGGCAGCCAAGCCAGTGGCTCTGCTTGTTGCACCCCACTGCTGGCAGAAGTGCTCTTGGGGATGTTGTGTGGCCTCATTTCTGTAGTATCTTGGTCAACAGCCTGGGGGCTCCCCCTTTAGTTCCTGGGCTGAGTGTCTGACAGCTGGCATAGGGAGGTCCTGCTGGGTGGAAGGGGTGGCCATGGGTGAGATGCTGCGTGCTAGGCTGGTCCCCGTACCACATGCTCACCACAGTGCTCATTGATTCCCCGCTTCATCTCTTCCAGAGACCGTCTCCTGTGGCTGCACAGCATCTTCGCCCTCATCTATTTTATCTTCACCATCCTTTGTATGGCTCACCACTCTGTCCACCTGGAATACAGAGAGAATGAGAAGGTGAGAAACCACCCCTCCTCCAACCCTGCCTTGTTCAGTGCTAATGGACAACTTCTTGCTTTGCACAAGTGCTGGTCCCAGTAGGTACAGAGGTTTTTAGGAACAGCCTGAAACGGGGCTGGCAGGGAAATGTGTGGCTGATTTTCACCAGCTTGTGGATAAAGTGACAGCCTGGAGGCAAATCTCTCTCTCTTGCTGGCTTGTCTCTTGAGACTGAAGCTCTGCTGTATCCATCTGTCTGGGATATGGCATTGTCTAGCTGTGCCCTCAACGTTTGGGACTGGGCTTTGAGGAGATCTGTGCTGACTTGCCTCTGGGGTGGCAGTTGGTGCTGCAGCTCACTGCTGGGTGGACAGGGTGGCAGCGTTATATCCTGCAGATCCCTGCCCATCCTGCAGATCCATCCTGCAGATCCCTTTGCCTCTTCTCTTCCCCCAGGTCGCCCGAACGCTGATGGTTACCCACATCCCCAAGGAGATCACAGACCCTTCACTCATTATCAAGCATTTCCAGTGAGTAGCCATGTGCCACAGCCTTGCTGGGTGAGTGGCAAGCAGGTGGCAGGGACTGTCCCTGTCCCCTGCCTCCTGGTGCCACCATGCCCCTGTGCTTGCAGCGAGGCTTATCCCAGCTGCACCGTCACCAATGTCCAGTTCTGCTTCGACGTGCGCAAGCTGATGAAGCTGGATGCTGAGAGGTGAGTGCATGCACGTCCATGTTGCCTCTGTGGGAGGGCGTACTGCTCCTGCCCACCACATCAAGGCACCCAGTCTGGGTTTATGTCTGTATGTCTGGTGCTCCCCAAATGACCTTTGCTATCGGCTTCCTGGCAGGCGCAAAGCAATGAAGGGACGGCTTTACTTCACCACCAAGGCACAGAAAGAGGGGAAGATCATGATCAAAACTCATCCCTGCGCCCGCATCTTCTGCTGCCGCTTCTGTGGCTTTGATGAGGTAGGAGGGTGCGGGCAGGGCTGCAGGCAGCACACCTGCACCATGGGCAAGGCAGAGCATGGCAGCTTGCCCCTGCCCCAGCCCGGTGCACAGCACAGCCCTGGCTGCTCCCACAGGTGGATGCTGAGCAGTATTACGGGGAGCTGGAGGAGAAGCTCACAGATGAGTTCAATGCGGAGCGCAACCGCATCACACTCAAGCGGCTTGATATGGCCTTCGTCACCTTCCAGGACGAGCGGATGACAGCTGTGTGAGTGCCCCTCATGCAAAGGCCATGGGGATGTCCCTCAGCCTGTTGGCCACCACTGCTGGGGAACTGGGACACCTTGCCAGCTTTTCCCACCAAAGCCAGGCAATGGGTCGGTCTCTTCTATTCCTCTGCCATCTACGGAGTTGGCTGCCCTGTTAGGGCTGTGGGAAGGGTCTCACAAGAAGTGAGACCTGACCCCTGGCTCCCTCTTCCTGCAGGATTTTGAAGGACTACAGCCACATCCACTGCCGCAAGCACCCCCAGCAGTCCTCTGTCACCACCGTGGTCAAGTCACACCACTGGGGTGTTCGCTATGCCCCTTCACCCAGTGATATCATCTGGTGAACCCCCACGGCAGAAGGGAGGGAGGAAGGGGGAACAGGCAGATACGGGGAAGCCCATGTCCATACCAATAAGGAGCCCACGTACATAGCTATAAGGGGCCTATACCCATAGCTATAGGGAGCCCATATAGCTGTAGGGAGCGTGTGTCTGTATCTATAGGACATTCTCCCAGAGTGATGGGGGCTGAAAATCCCTCCTATTGCCATAGCAGAAGTCAGCAGGGGTGATTGGGGTGATCATCCCAAAGGTGGGAGGGTCCAGCCAGCTGAGATTAGGGGTGATTGCCAGACTCTGATTTCTCCGGCCTGATTCCAAAGCCTCCTGGTTGTATAGACCTCCACTGTGGCTATTCTCTGGTCCAGGGGGCTCTGCATGTGACAGCAAATCAGCCTGGGGAGGGGAAGAGGGCGAGCTCAGAGCAATGCCTGCCAGGATGGTTGGTGTAGATATCAGGAGGCAGAGCTTCATGAAGTTATGCTGGGAGGCCCAGGACACACGGCTTTTCCTCCTCATCATATCCAAGTTGTGTTTTCCTCTTATAGGGAGAATTTATCAGTCCGTGGCACATCATGGTGGGTGCGATTCATTCTGCTTAATATCTGCTTGTTCGTCCTTCTCTTCTTCCTCACAACGCCAGCCATCATTGTCAACACTATGGACATGTTCAATGTCACGCACCCTGTGGAGAGCCTCAAGGTAGTCCCTAACCCATGCCAATTTTCCTAAAAGGTCATCATTTCCAGGTGGAAATTATTATCTGTGACAGGTGGGGGGCACCAGCTCTACACTGTCCTAAGAAGATGAGCCATCACTAGGATGGGCAGTGATGAGAAACAAGGTCATTGATGAGGTCATGTCTGTGCTTGCTATCCATCCCCTTCTCCTTGTGTTTCCAGTGGCAGAGCCTTGGGGCAGCGCCTGAGCTTTGGTGCTGGTATCCATCAAGGCAGGCAGGTTGCTGTCCATTCAAGAAGAAAGGTTTGGAAAGAGCTCAGGACATGTCAGGAGCTGCCAGCAGCACAGCCCCTTCTTGCTCATTGACCTGTGAGCTTTTGGGTGGGCACTGGGGCTCAGAACATGGCTGTGGTGCCTTTGGCTGGCCTCAAGTTCTTATTTCCTGAAACAAATGCCCCTGCTCAGGGAGGGGTTGCTCTAGCCCACCTGCTGCACACACCATCGTGTGCTATCTCCAGCATGGCTGTGCTGTGATGGGTTGCTGAGGGGGTGTTTGGCTTCTCTCTTCCTGCAGAACCCCATCATCACCCAGTTTTTCCCCACGCTGCTGCTCTGGGCCTTCTCTGTCTTCCTGCCCTTCCTCGTCTACTATTCAGCATTCTTCGAGTCTCACTGGACAAGGTAATAGGGCTGGCCCCCACAGTCACCCAGGGCTGCCATAGATGGGAGGAACTGCAGTGGAAGGGAAACCCAACCTGCAGGGAGGCAGGCAGTGAGCAGTAGACCCCCACAGTGGAGCAGAACCCCCTGGGTGTTTCTCTCCATAGAAGGAGCCCCAAGTCCATGCACAAAGGAGCCATTTGCTTCCCATAGTCCTCAACACTTTCAGGCTACTGACAAAGTCAGGTGGTTTTAAGATGGATCTGAAGAAGTTTGTAAGTGGGACGGTGTGATGGTGGACTGGCAGCAGCAGGGCCATCCCAGACATGCTTTCAGCCCTCCAAGGCAGAGGTATGGGTTCAGGATGCTTAAAGTAGGGGGAACTGCACAGCTCCTACAATGTGCTCTCTTTGTATTGACCCTCCATCAGCCCCAAGCCCTGTGCCTCGTTTGATAAGTCGTTGCAGGAGCTTTGTCACCACCTCCCTTCCTTTTTCTGGGGGAAACAGGAAGTCATGAACTCATACTAGACACCCATCTGCCTCTTGTCGGGTGTCTATACCAGCAGAGATGGTAGGAGAGAGCAAAGATGAAGGAGATGAGAGGCTACAGCAGATTCCTCATGGTGACACACCCTAGCCTGGGAGAGGCTTTGCAAGGCCCCAGTCGATGCGCAGACCAAATGCACACAGCTTTGTGAGGCAGGGTGCCTTTTCACTCCTTGGTGAAAACTGAGACCAAGCCCAGCCCCTCACCCCACCTTCTGCTCTTTCCCAAAAAAGTGCAATGTTCTTTTCTTGTCTTCCCTCTCTGCAGGTCAAGTGAAAATCAGATCACCATGCACAAGTGCTTCTTCTTCCTGGTGTTCATGGTTATCATCCTGCCCTCGCTGGGTCTGAGCAGGTAAGGACCACCTTGCCATGCTGCTCTCCCTGCTCCTGAGTTGCCAGGATCACACCTAGGCCCCCCGCCCTGGCAATCCAGCCCCAAAGGGCTAAGATCCCATTGTTACCAAAACACAGTGATCTCTGGGGAGGAAAACACTCCTTTAGCAGTGCTGAGCCACTCACACATGGTCACACATGGAAGCCTTCCCTGCAGAGGAGCGGAGCAGAGCAGTTTACCAGGCTGCCACAGCTGACCCAAAGGGGCTGGTGGCAGTGATCAGCTGGCTTGGGTTCAGCAGACCCTAAAAGGACCTGGTCAGGTACCTGCATAGCTCCAGCTACAGTAATCCTGGCCATCCAGGAGGCGAGCACACACTCCACAGTGGTCTCGTGCGGCAGAAGGGGCTGCTCTGGCAGTGTAGGCTTTGCCCGCTCAGAATAGGGAAAAAAAGCATGTGTCTGCTGAGTGTCTCTCACGTTGCTGTAGCTCCCGCTCTGTCTGAGCTGCTCCTCTTCTGTCCCCTCCAGCCTGGACCTGTTTTTCCGCTGGCTCTTTGACACCCACTTTCTGGATGAGGCTGAAATCAAGTTCCAGTGAGTAGCAGGAAGCTCCCAAACTTCCCAGCAAGTGGGAGCACCTGTTGTCCACCGCCAGCAGCTCTTGCAGCTCCTGCCTGAGCATTCTCTCACTGTCACCTCTCTGTCCCTGGGGTAGGTGCGTTTTCCTCCCAGACAATGGCGCCTTCTTCGTCAACTATGTAGTTACCTCCAGCCTGATTGGGACGGCCATGGAGCTGCTGCGCATCCCAGGCCTCCTCGTCTACACTGCTCGCCTCTGCTTTGCCAAGTCCGAGCCCGAGCGACTCCATGTCAAGCGGGTATGTGGCTCTGGTCATCTGTGAGCCTTCGTGACCCCCAGCACAGCAGAGATGCACTCACTGGAAACTCAGGCTGTCGTGGTTCTGTGGGGGTGCTTATGGGGGCTTCTTCAGGCCCCTTGGGAGCTTGTGGGGGTGAGGCAGTCCTGTGGGCCAGGGTGCAGAGGCAAGTGCAGGCTTTGCAGTGACAGAGCTGGCAATTACACTGTTGGTTGTGCCCCAGAGCCAAGCATACCAGTTCCAGTTTGGACTAGAGTACGCCTGGACCTGCTGTATCTTCTCTGTTGTCATGACCTACAGCATCACCTGCCCCATCATCGTCCCCTTTGGTGAGTATGACCCCATGCCCACGGTCCCAGCCATGCCAAGAACAGCCTGTCCCAGCCACCAGCAGCAGCATGGGAGTGCAGGCTTCCTGCATGGTACAGGAGGGCACCCTTGGGCATCATCCCCAGGGCCTGCCCTGCTGTCCCTGTGGCCTGGCTGTCCCCACTGCCCTCCACCCAAATGGCTCCTCTTGTCCCACCAGGGTTGCTCTACATGCTGCTCAAGCACATGGTTGACCGGTACAACATTTACTACGTGTACATCCCCACCAAACTGAACCAGCGCCTCCACGTCGCTGCCATCAGCCAGGTCGTGGTGGCCCCCATCCTCTGCATGTTCTGGCTGCTCTTCTTCTCCATCCTGCGCCTTGGTAGGGAGAGCTTGGGGCTGCACCCTGCCACTGCTGCGGGTCGCGTCTGATGTTTAGGGATGACGAGCCACTGGTGTCACCCTTGAGTTAGGCATGGCATGGAGGGTGGTAAGGGGAAAGGTGGTGTGAAGACCTGGCAGATGAAGAAGGTGTCAGCTTGTATTTTGGGAAGGGGTTGAGAGCTTGTAAAACCCAAAGGAGGCACCAGCCTGGGGCTCAGCTGGATGTGCAACTGGTTCTTGGAGGCTTATGTGCTGCCTCAGTGTCTCTCTGCTATAGGTCCCACCCGGCCTGTCACCCTCTTCACCTTTGTGGTCCTCCTTTCCTGCATCATCTTCTCCTTCTTTGGCCTCTGCCTGAAGAAGCTGCAGCCACGGAAACCCTCTAGCTACCAGGTGAGTGCAGACAGCCACCCACTCTGTTCTTTCACCCCAGTGCATCCTCTGCTTGCTTGCCATGGGGAATCTGAGATAGCATTTGGCTGTCCCTAGCCAAAGCTGAGCCCTCCCAACCATGATTTCCTCACGGCCTCCTTCTCCTCAGATGTCTGACCAGTCTGAGGGCGCCTTCAATGACGTGGAGCGGAGCAGTGTTTCCTCCACCCCTAACTCCAATGTGAGTACCCCTCCGCAGCCCTGCTGTGGCCATCTGCTCTTGCTCCCCTGAGTCCTGATGGCCCACTGCCCCCCGGGGCAGCTCTTTGTGGCCACTGTCCTGCAGGAGCCGGAGCTGAGCCTGACACCGGCAGCCTCTCCGGCACACCAGTCCTATGGCACCATGGGCAACCACCTGGAGCCAGCGGAGGATGGGGAGGATGGGGGGCTGCAGAGCTTCGAGACAGAGCTGGAGACCGTGGAGGGCGAGTACAGGAGCGGCCCCGTGATAGAGAGCCAGGCTCGCTACCAGTGAACATCCCTGCCACAGGCTGAGAACTGACTGTGCTGAGAGCAGAGGACATGCCATGGGGCAGGAAGGAGCCTTCCCTGCACTGGGGGGGGCCACCTTGCTAATGGGGCAGGGGATGACAAGACTGATGTGAGGGAGAGACCCCACTGCATGGGCAGTGGCAGGAGGGTCTGATGGTCCCTCCCGCTGCCTGCACTGACTGAGCCCCCTAGTGTCCCCCTGTCCCCACCTGCCTCTTCCAGCACACAGTGGGGAAGAGGGGGTGCAGCAGTATAGGGAGAGGGTCTCTCTGAGAGGCCATGCTTTTGGGGGCAGGAGGGAGGCCCTGTCCCCTCTGAGAGGAGGAAGCAGCCCAGACAGCCCAGATGAATGTGCCTGCCACTACGCTGTCCTTTAGGTCCTCAGTGGCAGGGGACAGCCACCCGTAACCCTTGCATCTCACCCCATCCTTCCACTGCTCAGGCAGCTGTCCTGCTGCCTCCCCTGCTGCTAGCCTGCAGGCTGCTGCCTGCCCCTGCTTTGCCCATTTTAGCAGGGACTGCTGACATGCGTGTGCTTTGGTAGAGGTGGTGAGTGTCCCTACATCTGTCACCAGAGCCCCTACGTGAGCACCAACAGCCCTGCACCGAGGCAGGCATCAAATGCAAGCCCAGCTCTTCCTCGACCTCCCACCCCATCCCCCCATCTTGCTGCACAATGCCTGTGCCCTTGGGCTCTTGAGGAGAAGTGGGACGTCAAGAGACAAGTGTGTTTAATGGCTTTGAGGACAGCTCTTTTTCACTCCTCTTCCCTGGCAGCACCCCATTGTGCTCATGCTCTCACTGGGGCTGCCCATGGGACCCAGAATAGCTCTGTCCTAATGCAACAGAACAGGGTGGACAGGTGGAGGCTGGCAGGACCTGGACTTCCAGATCCTCCTGGTCCACCACATCCTGCCTGCCCTTGTCCACAAGCTGCAGCTGTGGGATGCTCCCCCAGTAGCCACACTGCCTCTCAAGTGTGAGTCCTGCTGTGATTAGTGTAAATGTGCCATTACCTGCCCAGACAGCATCCTTGGAGTTTTCCAGCTCATCCAGAGTAGCTGTGGTGGCCTTTGGGGATGAGGGTTTATCCTCATCCTCTTCAGCTCCTTTCCCACCATAGCCCACCTGGGCATGCTGGCTCCTCACTCAGCCCTGCTTTGGTCTCAGGGCTGATTTTCCTGTCCCTGATTCTCCTACTAGCTTCAGAGCAACCAGAGTTGCCATCATCCCAGGGTAGTGCAGGGAGGGAAGGGAGGAAGGGGTAGCTCTGCCAGCACCAGGGCTGCTGGCATGTGGAGTGCTGTTGTGTGAAGGCAGATGCTCAGCCACGGCACTGTTTAGCATTAGTAGTGCCACTGGGAGGAGGGGTAGTGTGCCAGTTCTGGGCTGGGGGGGAGGTTAAAAGACAGCCCAGCAGTGAGAGCATTAAGGGGGCCCTTAGGACGTTCCTGTGGGGCTGGTGGATCTCAGCTCAGCTGGCTGGCAGTCCCATGGCCCCCGTCCTACCCACGCTCCTGCATGCTTGGGCGGTGGCTGCGGCACACTAGCCACAAAGTGGTTGCCTCGGGGGAGCCTTGAGCTCAGACACACCCTTCTAATCCCAAAAAGTTCCCTGGGGGGTTTGTGGCCTCCTGCCCAGGTGCCCCCGAGGCTGCCCACAGCTCAGCTGCTCCCCTCACTGCCTGCTCCAGAGGCAGCCCCAGGCAGGGCATGGGGATGCTGGTGGCCTCTCTGAGGGTAGAAGCAAGTGCCTGCTAGTGGCACTGTGTCCTCAGGAGCTCGGGCTGCTGGTCTGATTGCCCTTGGCTGCCCCACTGTAGGAATGTGCCAGAGGTCTGTACCTTCTCGTGATTTATTGCTATGACCGTGCCTTGAATAAAATTACTTCACCCATCTGCTGCCTGGCGTCGTCACCCCTATGCGTCTTTCCTGGCACCGGTTTAGGGGGAACCCTTGCTACTGGAGCCTTTTTCCCACCTGTGGGCTGCTTTTGACCCTGCCTGGGTCATCCTGCAGATGCTTCAGTGGCAAGGAGACTGCTTGGACAAATCCCCCACCTCCAGACTGCCCACTATGATCCCCATAAAAACAAACCCCAACATGGGGGCAGAAGCAGCAGAGTTTCAGGAGAGCACCTCACTGTGTCCCAGATAGACTGGTACAGCCCTTGGCACCATCCCCCCACTGGGGATGGGCTGCAGTCCTGAGACAGGCGTGTGCCATTCTTGACCCTCTGTCAACAGTCACTCCATTGGCAGAGCTGGCTCAGAACACCACCAAAGGTGCAGATGCTGCTTGAAGGTAGCAGGAGGGTGGCCTGGAGCCCCTCTGGGACCACAGCAAGGGGCAGGGGCAGGAACCCCCCCCCGCTCTGAGGATGGAGCAGGTGTTCCCAAAGCTGAACTACCCACCAGCAAGTCCCAGGGAAGGGGGTGAACACCATTTTGGAAGTCCTCTAGATTTTGAGAGAACCGTGTTTTTTTCTGCCCTCCTCCCTCCCAAAATACACACTATTTTTACCTGAGTTCCTACTTGAATGATCTGCCTCTGGTTTCAGCAGGTTCGCCTGCTGGCTCCTCCACAGCTTCCCTGGAGTGAGCCCTGCCACTCTGGTTTATGGCACAGGGCAGACGGCATGGGGAGAGCTTCCCTTTGGGTGAACACGTGGCAAATTTGAAACCCGTTGCATGCCCCTACAGAGACCCCCCAAGGTTGTAATGAGTGGTAACAGAGTTAACATTGCTGTGCCGGGGAGCTGGGCAGGAGCTCTGGCTGTGAGCTGTAATTGCTCCGGCCGCAGCTTTCCCGGGCCTCACACCGGGGGGCTCATCACAGCCTGGTGAGGGGCGTCAGCCCCGTCACACTGCACCTCCGCCTTGAAACCCGCTCCTGATTGCAACCTGCATGCTCAGAATCCCTCACAGCCGGGGCCCAGCAATCGCATGGAGTCTCCCACTGTGCCAGCTGGTGGCAGGCAGTGACAGGAGCATCCCCACTGGGCAGCAGCCACAGCAAAGGGGGAGTTTGTGGGAGCTGTGGCAAACCTCCCTGCTGGCACAGGCAGTCAAAGATGGGAGTGCTGCTGGAGGCTGCCATGCTGGCTGGCCCTTCCCTGCAGTGCCAGGTTTGGGCTCCCACCACCAGTCCTGAGGCCAGGAAGAGCAGGAAAACTCATGTTATCAATGACCCAAAGGGGGTATTTCTTTGCATTCAGATCTCTGCTGCTCTCCTTGCCCTTCAAAGCCCATCACACATTGCCTTGTGGAACAAGCCCATCCTAAATGAGCAGCATGGCTCTCCCAGGATGTTTTCCATTCTCTCCTGTGCCAGGGCTGGGATTTCCAGCCTTTGGGAGATGCTATTACAGACCTTGAGCTGGCTTCCCCACTCTAGGCACCATTCTTCAGCATCAAATGCACAACTCTCACAGGGCTGGAAACCCATCATGTCAAAGCTGGAACATGCTAGAAGACAGAACCTCCTGCATCCTTACCAGCTGCTCCCTGGGCAGGGCTGCTGGAATGACTCTGCAATCCAGCTGGCAGGGTGGATGATGCTCCATGGAGCCAGACAGGACTTTATTATGAGGCCATGCTCTGCTGCTGTGGATGACCAGCAGCGGGTGACCAGCAACAGGTGAGCCTGTGCTATGTCAAAAAACAAAAGCAGCGGCTGAACAACAGAAAAGGGATTTTTAGGCTGATTCCTTAAAATTCTGATTCCATTAGAGATTATTATACTTGAAGGGTCTGAGCAATCAGTAGCAGGGTGTCTCTGTTAGTCCCTCCACTGCTCACCCACTCAATTCCCAGGCACAAAAGCTCCCAACATGCTTTTGCTGGTGGATGCCTTCTCATGTCAGTCAAGCCGCACTACACAAGTGCTCCCCGTGACCAATATCTCCAAAGCTAGGATCAACAAGAAACCAGTAAATCCCTCTCTGTCATCCTTTTTTCCTGGTCTGCGTGGGCCTTTTATATTCAAATAAACACAAGGCATCAAAAATGGCTAAGACTCACTGTTGTTTTTTAATAAACAGTACAGCTGGGTATAAGAGGCACACAGACCAGTTCTCTTGGGAGTTACACAAAATGTGGCACAGAAGAGCAGAAGTCAAGGAGCTAGGAAAGCTAGAGGGAGCAGGGATGGTTTGGGCAGTAACACCCACACCCCACCCATCACACAGCTGCCTGCTTGTCACATGGAGCCAGAAGGTGTCCCACTCCCATGATGCTGAAGGCTGATGCCCCATAACAGGGTTGCAAAGAGGACATCCCCATTCCCAAACCCTCGTGCCCCATACCGTGCCATCAAAGCTAGTGTCTCGTCCCACCCCTAGCTCCTCCATCCCTCACTGCTGGCTGCAAGAATGGGGAGGACTTCACCTGACACAGATGATGGAGAGAGCCATGGACCAGGATGGACACCACCACACTGCAGGGCTCCAGAGGCAGAACATGGTACCGTGGGGAGGACAAGGAACCTGGGGATGTTCACTGCCTATTTCACAACACCTATTAGCTTCCTTCCCAAACACAGCTGGAGGGCTTTTTGATGGTAGCCCATGACTACCATCAGGCCTGGTGGCAGGGCACTAGGGCATTAGACCCATCTTACAGTGCACCCCATCATCCCCTCCATGGCACAGACCTAAGAGACCTCAGTTACGTTGAGCAGGCCCAGAGTGGAGGACATCTGAGAATAGGAGGAATGTGTCTTCAGAACAGAACTGTCTCAGACCTCAACACTAGGACCCTCCTGTCCTGAAGAAGAAGCAAAAAAAGGATGCTGCCTGTAACTGAATAATTGCTCCATGTCCTTCTATGGGGCTAATGGTGGCAAGAAACATTGTTCTGCTTGTTCCACAGTGACTTCCCCATAAAGACGAACTCTTCCTCAAAGTGCTCAAGTGCAGCCCCTTCACAGAGCCCTCAGGTGCTGCCTCTCAGCAGTTTTCTGGGATTTTTTCTAGCAGATGCTACCTTCTTATTCCTGTGAGGGTGAGGAACTCTGCAGATGGGCACTGTGAGCAGCTGGGAAGCGCTCCAGATTGTGACAGCATCAGCAGAAAGATTCCAGCTATGCTTCCTCTGGCCAAGAGCCAGAATTTCTGGAAGCTGTTGCTATGACACAATTGCAACCTTCATTTTTAAGACATCTTTTCCCTGGATTTATTTTATTTTCCTTAACACAAAGCAGTAAACAGACATTGCTATTGCTGCTGTTGCTGCATTTCAGATGGCTCTAACGTTAAACCAGCTGGCCAAATCAACAAAAGCCTTTCAGCTGGCAGCCCAACCCTGCTAAAAGTAGTCTCACCTTGGGATTAATGTGACACCATTGCCTCAAGCATCCCTAGGAAACCTACTGGGCTGTGGCCAACCTGACACAGGGAAGAGCCAGGGATCCCATCCAGGTCAGAGGCAAGACAGAAAAAAGCACCAGGATTAACCATCTGGTAGTGATATATTGATGAAGGGAGAGGGGGAAAACTCTCTGCAAGGTTGAGGACAGCCACACGGTGTGACCAGCCTCACTCTCTTGCTGCCTTTTGACCTGGATGGAGCCAAATCTGTCACTGCCACAGCTGAACCAGGCACAGCAGCACAGGAGGGCTGAGCAGTGTCAGACCTGGCAGATAAAGCACAGCAAACAGGATTTTGGGCAAATAAGCCCAAGAGGCCTATGCCAGCTGTTGCCTACCTAGGGTGGGTAGCAAGAGGAGGGAAGATGAGCAAGCTAAAACCCAGAGTAGGTACATGGGTGTTGGTGCTCCTGAAGGAACGTGGGGCAGGGTGGCATACCTGTGCTGTGGCACTGCCAGGCTTTGCTGCAGGGACATGCCCTGCCAGCCCTTAGCAAAGGCAGAGACACGCTCGTGTTGAAGCAGGATGGAACCCCGTGAGAGCCCCGCAGCACGTGTGAGTGGCAGAGGCAGCCATGGGCTGGTGCACACAGAAAGACAGAGGTGGGGAGAGTCAGCGAGTGTGGCGTGAGACTCCCCGTGCTCAGGACTGCTGCATGGTCAGGGATAGGGATGGCTGGCAGGACCTAGTCCCCTTCTGGGACTTCTGGGAGGGTCTCCCAGCCACGTTGCATGGCTTTCACCACAGCATTGTAGAGTTTGCTCCAAGCTTCCTGCACCTCTGGGCTGAAGGCAGCACCAAGGCATTTCTCCAGCATGTACAGCAAGGACTCGCCGACAGTCTGTAAACCAAACAAGGAGGTGTCAAGCTCAGCACCAGAGGATGACATTCAGTCTCTTGTCTCACTTCACCACCTTTTTTGACTTCTCCAGTTGCAGGGCACCTACTCCCCTTCCACCAACAGTACCAGGCCCCTCCACTCCCTGGCTCATCAGAGGGGGCCCAGAACCAGCCCACGTCATCCTCTTCCCCTGCCCTATGCTGGCCCCCACCATGGATGAGTGTGGAGTGGAAGTCAGGGAGCAAGGGCTGACACTGCACATGTAACACCAGGGGAGAGGTGCCCATCCAGTTTCTGTGGCTCCTAGGTGCAGGTAGCTGGCTCTATCCCTTGGCATAGCTGTGGAGCAGCAGAGCTGAGCAATGCCCTGATGTCAGGAGAGTGGATCAGACTCCACACCGGATGCTTAGGGCACGTCTCAGTGCCTCTCAGGCTTCTCCACAGGGCACTGCTCCGCACAAAGCTGTGAGCAGCCCCATGCAGGAGCACCCTCACACTGAGTGCAGGGCTGGTGGGCATCACTACCCCAAACAAAAGGGACCCTGCTGCCTCTGAAGAGAAAAAAAGTTAGCAATAGGAATGAGCCAGGTGTGGGTTAGAAAGCTTTTCTTCAGCCTGCCCTTTCCCACTGCATTTCTGTCCATGCTTGACAGCAGGAGAGGAGTAATCAAGGGTTTAATATGGAAGATGCTTGGGTGTTACTGGCACAGAGGAAGCAGGGCTGAGGTGCAGCAACCCCAACATCCCCAAGAAGACACAGAGAGGTGGATGCTCCCTTTTTCAGGTGTGGTGAGGTTTGCCCAGAGCATTAGATGCAAAGGATCCAGGGCAAAGGCTGAGTCTGCAGCCCTGTGGCACAGGAGAGACTGCAGTGTCCTAAACCACTGTCCTCTTCAATCTATCCTTTCTGCCTGGGCTTACTGGGCAAGGGCAGAAAACAAGGGGAGCTCAAAGGTTTCCCTCACTGGGGCAGTGTCACTACATTGGTATCAGCACCTTGGACAGGCTGCCTTGAGCCATCAGCTTTCTGTCCAGACAGCTGAACCCAGAGGAAGGAGGGGGACAGCTGAGGGTTGCAGGCAGGGGTGAACAAACACAGCCACAGCAAGATGAGAGAACACCTCACCGAGAAAGACTCAACCTTCACACCAACTGCCTGGTGCTTCTTGCCAAGGTTGCAGAGATACTCTTCCAGGCAGGACAAGTTCTCCAGGTGGCTCACAGCAGCATCAATCACCAGCATCACCTGGCACAGGAGCAGAAAGGCAGAATGGCATTAACAGAAAGGTTCAGCTTCCCTCCCAGAGGAAACAAAGTGTCTGATCCTCTACTTCACCCTTGTCAGCCTGACCCCCTCCCAGCCCAGATGCCCTCTGAGCTTTTCTTTGCTCTGCTGTGATCCATGTGTCACATCAGTGAGGCTGGCAGCAGCACACACCACATCCTTCCATGGGAACTACCAGAGCTGCACAGCAAGCAACACTGCTGACCACCCTGTCCCAGAGGGGATAAACAGCTGTACAGCAGAGCAGTTGCAGGTTAAGACCTAATGCTGATGCAGTCATTAGAACTCCTGGGACCCCAGGACAGCTGCATGGAAACCCCAGAAGTTGCCAGGACTAGAGTTTCTGATTAGAAGTTGCCAAAACAGTGCAATTGTGAATAAGGCCACTCCAATTCTAAGATCAGCCAAGGTATTTTGAAGAGATGGGATGGAGGGTACACCAGGTCTCTTGACCTGGTCTGGTAAAACACGTACCACAGCCTCCCAGGAGCATTAAGAGTCAAATGGAAACAGGACAGAAAAGATTTAATGAAGGATGAAGGGAACAGACACAACAAATTAGAAGAAGAGATTAAAGCCAGGGCATGGTTGTCTTGGCAAAGCCAAGAGGTGATAGAATTGTGCTCTGTAATTTCAACAGGCAATTTATCTCCAACAAGAGCAAAAAACTATTTCAGCTCAAGGCAATAATCTTAACTTTGCCAATAAAGAGAAGCTGGAAAATAACAAAAAGCTTGCAGCTATCAGAGGAGCTCAGTCCTGAAACAGCCTCTTAACAAGGAATAAAGACACGCAAGCAAAGCGCCAAACTGGTTTGAAGACGGAGCCAGGCAGTTTATGAAGGCATCTGCAAGCCAAGGCTGTGCTTTGTCCCAGTGTGGCTTCTCTTCAGGGCTCAGCAAAGGGTCTCTGCTGCACCAGGTGTGCTGTGCATGCATGAGCCTCTCCTCAGCGTTGCTCCTTTCTGTGTTTGGGGGGGAGGGGAATGTGTACTGCAGCACTCCCTCGGAGGCTCTCTGACTCCACAGCAGTAGGTCCAGGGCAGCCTGGCTCACTGCCCAGTTCTGTGCCACCTCCTGGTCAGCGTGTGGCCAAGCAGAGAGCTTCAGTCCTCATCTGGACACAGATGAGCTCCCTGAGGCACCTCCACAGTAGGAGAAGGATTTTTTCAGCTTTCACAGGAAGCAATCCACTCTCAGATGAGGGCACAGAAATCAGCATGGTGCCTCTTAGCCACCATAACCTGCATTCTCATTCCCTCCCCACTCTTGTAGGACACTTTGTCCTGGCCTTCTGCTAGCCTGAGTAACCCCCTGCTGTTACCATCTCAGGAGGAGACTTCCCATGTGTTCCCTGGTCAGACACGCCACGGTCCCAAATCACTGCCTAAGAGTTTTGTCCTCCATGGAGGCTGTGCTCCAGCCATGCTACAGCCCCTCTCTCACCTTCCTGATGTGATCCAGGAACTCAGGGGCAGAGAGGCACTCCTGAGGGCTGGCAAACTGCTTGCAGTTGTACTGGAAAAGGGGCAGCAGGTCAGGATCCAAGTCAAACAGCCTGCAAGAGCAAGAAAGAACACCCCATCTTCTTACTTCCTCAGCTTTATTTAAAGTCCCACTCACCCCATCAGCAGCACACTCACAGCCTACTTCTGCCTCTCTTCCCACCTACTGATCCCTCTCCATCTGTAAAAGATCCAAAAGTTCTGAAAAGCTTTAGTTTGTGGCAATCCAGATTGCCTATGGACAAAAAACCTTTCTGTTTCTCTAGCCCATAACCCCAGCTCTTGGATACATATTTATGGCACCTGAAAACTGGCACCCAACCCTCTGGAGTTTCTTCCAGCCTGGCCCTTCTGCTCACAGAGTTGGCTGTTATCTCAGCTATTCCCATTCCCACTTTTTGATCCCCTTGAACCCAAAAGCTCCCAAATCAGAGAAGGCCTCCAAGCTCTAGCAGCCATCTGGACCAGGGGGGGCATGTACAAACTCAGCTGATGCCCCACTCCCCGACACCATCACCAGCTCCCATTTCCTCTCCCCCTGGCCCTGCCCCATCCTCCCTTGCCAGTGTATGTCAGGCACAAATGGGACTCAATAGCAGCCACCCAGGCAGATATAACTGGCCACTGGTAATTCAGGCAAGACTGTCTGTCTTCTCCTCATCCTGCACGTTAAACTACTGCACCCCTCTCCCCCACATTGTCGTCACTGCTCTAGTCCTGCTCTGGGAGATTTGGATCCCTCTCACCCCGAAAGCTGCTCATCAACTCTCCAACTGTCCTTTTTAAACGACTTTTCATTGATTTTTCCTTTTTTCTCTTCACATAATTGATACATTAATCTCTGAGGAGAGGCAAGAAGCTGGGTATCAGCCATTCCATCCGGCACACCATTTCCTCTGCCCTTCGACTGAATCCCTCCCTGGCGGCCAGGTCTGTGCCTGGGGCTGCACAGCACTTCCCTGATCAGGGAATGAGCGGGCGGCCCCTTCCGCGGACACGCAGCCCTTCGGAGAGCAGAAGTCGCGGTGACAAGGCAGGGGATCAGTGGGCAGAAACGCACAAAACCTGCCCGCCGCTTCTCTCTCGCTCTCCGTCTCCGCGTGGCAAAGTTCTCACCCGCGAAGGATGGGAGAGGCAGGGCAGCAGCGCGGAGCGGAGCCCGGCCCTGCCCCACGCCACTGCCCCACGGCACCTGCGGCTTGGCGGCGGAGTCGCTTCGGCTCCCC
>VXBC01007970.1:317458-336575 GCA_013399945.1 Ploceus nigricollis
GGGGAGGGGAGCGGGCCAGGAGCCGTGCCAAGCACAGGGAAGCGTTTCTCTCCAAGAAGCGGAGCCCGTCCATCCCTCCCGCACGGGTCAGTGCGGACGGGCAGGCGGCCGGGACCGGGGTGCGGTGGCCGCATCGCGCCGCTCNACCCGCGCTCCGCCCGCCGGCACCGCCGAGCCCCGCGGCCACTCTGCTCCACCCGCCACCGCCCCGGCCGGGGAAGGAAGATCTCAGCGAGTATTTCTCACTCGGGAGAAGGAAGGAAGGAGGGATGGAAGGAAGAAAAAAGAAATTCGAAATGCTCAAACTTCCCTATCCCGGGCCCGCGGGCCAGCGCATAAAGTTCAGCTGGTTCACGGTTGACATTTTCCGTCATCCTGATTTTACAAGTGAAGCAGCAGGGCAGAGCCGTGCCAGCGAGGAGACCACCGGGACCTGGCCACTTTTGCTCGCCATCAGCACAGCTCCCTCTGAGCATAACTTTTTGTTCGGGAGGGCCCTCAGCGATGCTCCACAGCATCCTCTTGCTCTTGGCCACTTCCACTGAGACGCTGGATGCCACACAGCCACCTGCTATCTCCACAGGCAGATGCAGTCTAGACACGGCAAGGTACGTGCCTAATTTAAGGCTAATTATGCCAGCTGAAGCAGGCAAAGTTGTTAATAACAGATGAGAAGACATGACATCTTTGTCAAATGTGTTCAGGACACACAGATTCTCTTTGCTGTTCAGACACTGCTTAATTTGGCCCCAGGATTTACGCAGAACAGAGGAAACAAAGTAAGAAATGGCAAATGAGGTCTCAAGCAGCACAAGGGAAGTCAGGAAAGTTAAGGTTTTCAGAAGGACAAGAGCAATACAAAAGTGCAACTATTACTGAAACCATCACAGTCTGCACCAAAATGACAACTGTGCTGATCTTATTACAAGTCCTGCTTCTGTACATCAGACTTATTCTGGTAATCAGGAGAAAAGACAGAAGCCTCCGACCCATCCCAGAGGCACATTGACTAAGTGTAGGCAGAAAGGAGGCTCTTCTTGTGGGAGAATTGAAAACATTCCCTGGGAGGAGACAAGTTCAAAGGCTCAATGTTATGTTCTCAGCCTCAGCTTGTCTCCCAGGGGCCTTTCTCCTATAGAGCTGGAGTGACAGCACTGACAGCTGGAAGCCACCCGAGATGGCTCTGCAAGTGCCAGAATAAATTACCTGTTTTCTCAGGATTTTGAGACCTTGCGTTCTCAGCGCAGACCAGACAAGATGCTGTGCAGGAAAAGCTCCACGTGTGTTAAAGGAAGCTGAAGGACCCTGTCCTAAAATTGGGCACTGATGGGAGTAAGGAGTCAGCTAAAACAGCGTCTTGACTGTGTGGTTTAAAGGGCATATTCACACCAGGGGCTGATGATAAGGGACTGCCATGATAACCGCTGAAGCGGCAAGGAGCCTGAAAGGGCAGCTGGGAGATACAGGGTTAATCCGAGCAGGGCGGAGAAGACCAGCCCGGCAGCGACAAAGCAAACATTAACCTTTAGCTATCCTGCGGCTGATCGAGCGAACCAGCAACGAGCAGGAAGTGTCATCCTTGGTCATCTGTGCGAGGTACTCTGACATTTCAGCCAGTTGTCACAGGCACGCAGACGTGGAGCTTCACAGAGCCTGGCTGGACGGTTCAGCCTGGGCCTGCTAACAATAAAAGCAGAACAGACAGGCAGTGGCATAGTCAGTCCTAGGGTACTGGAAAGGAGCATGGAGACTCATCCCAGGCCACAGGATACTGAGGAGCAGAGTTGAAGCATATATGTGCAGTTAAAGCAGCAACCAAGGCTGATTATTTGCTTAGTAACATTTTGAATACATTCGGAGCTGGCTGGTAGTGAAGGAAGAGAAACTCCATAAAAGCAAGTTGTAGTCAAGAGTGATCGGTTCCTGAAGATTTGTTGGGATGTGGAACACCTTTGCTCCCATCCACATAGGGCACCATATCAGCTACCCTATCCCAGGGCAACAACAAAGTACAGGTTCAGCCATTGCTCCTGATAGAAAGGGTGTCTCAGACAATAGCAGTGAAGCTGTGATGGCAAAAGAAAACGGTGGCTCTTTGTCCAAAATGATGTCCCTGCACCTTCCCTCTGTGCTGCAGGTAGCAGCTGAACACTCACAGACAAGGCACAAGTGTCAGAACAGATCAGATATAAGGGCAGCAATGAGAGGGCTGAGAGTGATATGCCTTCCTTCCATGGAAAATAGGAGTGCCTCAGCTGATGAAAGGGGCAATGGTCTGGCCATATCCCCACCCACCTGTTGGTACCCAACCCCCACACAAGTATGACACACAGTAGAGTCCAAGAACTTTTCCCTGCCCACCAGCAACAGCTCCTTCTGGGCAGGATACATTCAGGAGCAGTTTCCCCATCTTCCCTGACTGTCTGAACAGGGAATCCATCCCTTTGCTGCCTTCTGGCACTGATACATCTCCACTCTCTTAAAAATCCCAGTATTTTTTCCCCTGTGACAGCATAGGTCTTCCAGCACAGGAAGAAGGAGCTGCAAGGAGGAACTTGAGATGGGAGACAGGGAGAGCTCAGGGATAATAAATGTTCAAACCACCATTCAAAGGATTTAAAAGACTGAGGGTCTGGGAGAGACAGTGCTCTTGCCTGTGTGCAAAGCATCTTCTCCCTTGCAGTTATGTGGCTGTCAGAGTTCCTCCTGCTGTCACAGCACCAAGGTGCTGAGAGCACAAGTTGAGTCCAGAGAGGATTTCAAGTACAAGGAAGCAAACAAGAAAACCTCTCTTCTTGTTCCAAATGTTTTGTGAGCCTTCAAACAAGAGAATCTCAGCAAGAGATTGAGCACGGCAATGCTCTGAGGTCTGAGGGTTTCCTGTGACGGTTCCTAGCTCCCTTGGCTCCATACTCCTTGGCCTGTACATAACATGGCAGTTCAGCTCTTTTCTGAGCTGCTCTTGGATTCCTGCAAGACCATCCCTGGAGCTCTCATGAATGAAGAGCAACCAGGTCAGCAGCACAGACTGCTCCACCTGTAGACCACTTGAAGAAAGGGGAGGGAAGTTTTTGGAGAAATTCACTGATGTGCAAAGAAGATGATAATGCTCTTTTGTGCTTTGGAAGAACACAAATTTATAATATCTTTACTGAACTGGTTCCCTCTGTCAGCCCCTTATACCCTGTTACGCTAGCCCAGTCTAGGGGATTCTGAAGAGGAAAGAAGTTCAAAGAAACCAGATGAGATGGCAGAGGCTCTGTTCCAGATGTTTATTCTC
This sequence comes from Ploceus nigricollis, assembly GCA_013399945.1. Classification (NCBI taxonomy): domain Eukaryota; kingdom Metazoa; phylum Chordata; class Aves; order Passeriformes; family Ploceidae; genus Ploceus; species Ploceus nigricollis. The sequence goes on from VXBC01007970.1 coordinate 320,739, forward strand.
CAGAAGGAGAAGGGAAAAAGAGAGAGAGCAAATGGCGGTGTGGGGTTTTATCTGTTTTCTAGTGGGTGGGAGTTCTTTGGCCCCAAGCCAATCACCCACTGACAAGTATAGGGTTAGATCTAACAGTCACAGCTGTAGGGGGTCACAGAGGTTTTCAGGATGGGTCAAACCATTCTCAAGGGAAACGCAACACTTTACTTTGCAGTGGTTTTCATTATTGTAATCTACATCCATTTCAAGTTACAGTACCAATACTCTTAACCTCCTTGACAAGTGTCAGCTTTACTTGTTCAGTGCCTGAGTTTACCCACATGAAAAGAAAGTTACCCAATCTCATAAAACAGTGTGACAGAACTAGGAGTAAGCTCGCAAATGCCAGTCCCCAGCCCAGCACTCAGGGTTCACAGCACCTGGAGAACAACCCTTCCTGCCCAGGGGGGCCCTATCTGCCTGGCCCAGGGATTACTGCTTTGCCCGTGCTGCTGTGGCACCGTCAGTTTTCATCCCAGCTGCTGCACTAACAAACTCGTATGTCCCCTTGAACTCTTGCTCATTTCCAATTCTACATCTGTGAGTCTTCATAAATAATGACACTCTGATCTATCTGCCTCAGGCTCCCTGCTCACTTAGGATAGACTCCTGGCTTTGGCTAATCCCCTTTGTTTCCCCTTTTCCCCAGTCTCAAAACCACAGATTATGACAGGTTCTCTTTTTCCCAGAATCCCATCCCCTCCTATCCCATCCTCAGGTGGGTGCAGAAATCCTGCAATGTTCCCAAAATTCTTCTCAAGCTACCCCCTCAGGCCATGGTGCAGCACAGCTCAGTAGCAAAGGCAGTCATGAAATATGGTTTCATAACAAGAATCAAAAGTGATGCAGGAGGTAATAATCTTGTCCATAAAATTATTTAGATGAGCGGCAGAGCTTGCTTGCTGTCACCGTGACTGTGGAGAGAACAGGGCAGCACTACCACCCTCAGTGGTGGGGATCTGGGCTAAGAGGAGAGGGATAGGCAGAGGGAGGATTCAATGGTAGAATAAAATGAAAACTTCTTTTGAATTCAATTTGCTACACATCCCCAGGTTTATCTTGAACATCCTGTGGCCAGATAGGGAATATTTGTACAGGCAGGTGAAAACAGTCATAGGATGACCAGACATGAAGTGGTGAGAAAAGTCAAAGGGGATCACACAGAGCTGTTGGACCAGGTCTGGCACTTGCAGATGCTCAGACCTTACCCCAGATGTTATTTACCTTGGGCTCTCTAGCACAATGATAACCCAACACCGGCAGGCTGATCTTCCAAGAAGCAACCTCTGCCTTTTGTAAGTCACTCTGCCAAAGTGAGTTCAAAGACCATGTCAATCTTGACACACAAGCTGAATTTGGTCATAAGACACAGCTATGCAGGTGCGTGCACCCCAAGCTGGTGGGATGCAAGCAAAAAGCTCTCCAGCCTCAATAGCTCTAGCTAATATGCCTGGCAACTTGGCAAGCATTGTGTTAGCACAGTTACCTGGCTTCTGTCCTACCTGGGGATGATGCACATGATCTTGGATCTTCCTCCAATTGTCCTTATGCTTCTGGACTGGCTCATCCTTCAGCTGCTGAAACATCATGGCAAAAGCTTGTAAAAGAATGCTTTATTCATTGTGAAGTCTTCTCTGTAGTTTTCCCTCAGGACTTCTTGTTTCAGAAGCACTGCTGGTCTCTCAAGTGGTCATTGATTGTCTTCTCTCTGATCTCAACTCTCTTTGTTCTCTCCCTCCTTGCAATTTTAATTGACACTATTGATTAGGCCATCTCTTATAAACGTTTAACCTACAGTGGTTGTCTCCAGGAATAGCATTTTTGATATATCTATTAAAACAAAGGTTTCGTATTTTACTGCACCCATTCCTTCATGTCAGGGCTGTGCCAGCATTCCCACATTTCAGCTTTGCACTCAGCCATCTGGTCTCAAAGTAAACCCCATGTATTATTCCTTCTATGTGTGGGACACTTCTGGCTTGAGATCTTCTTCTCCTCTCCTAAGCCATTACAGCTTTGGGGCTTTGTCAAAAATAATTCTCCCGTTCAGTGAGGAATTTTTCACCTGCAGACTGCACTGTTACCTTCACCATTAAACCATGTCCCCAGGTGTCACATCTATGTGTTTTTTGTACACTTTAAGGTATGGTAATTCCACCACTTCCCTGGGCAGGCTGTTCCAATGCCTGGCCACCCTCTGAGTGAAAAATTTTTTTCCTCATATTTAATCTAAACCTGGCCTGGTACAACTTGAAGCCATTTCCTCTCATCCTGTCACTTGTGACTTGAGAGAAGAGACTGATCCCCACCTTGCTACAGCCTCCTTTCAGGTACCTGTAGAGAGATGAGGTCCTCCCTGAGATTCTTCTCCAGACTAAACATCCCCAGCTCTGCCAGCTGCTTCTCATCGGAGTTGTGCTCCAGATCCTTTACCAGCTCTGTTGCTGTTCTCTGGACATGCTCCAGTACCTCAATATCTTTCTTGCAATGAGGGATCCCAAAAATGAACACAGGATTTGAGGTGTGAGTGCTGAGAAAGGTACAATCATTGCCTTGGTCCTGCTTGGCCACATGTTTCTGATGCACATCAAGAATGTACCATCTTAATGCATGTTCACATTCTCATCTTAGCTGATTCCCCCCACTTCTCAGCTGCTTTCATTCTCCACCATGTAATGGAACAATTATTGTCCCTAAAGCACTGCAAGGCACCAGCACGCTGCCAGGGTGTGACTCAGCTGATCCAACACAGATGCTTTCGTGAGGACACATAGTCTAAACTCCCATTCTGGTCAATGGAGAAACCCAGGTACTTAAGAACCACCTCATCCTAAAATACATGGTGAAAAAAATAGGTCAGGTGAATGAAGCCTTAAGACTACCTTTTGTCAGCTGCATGACAACAAGATGACAGGCTTTGGATGCAATATAGAGATAAAGCAATGACTGCAAGAAGGATAAAAATGGAAAAGCAATTTACAACAATTATAATGCTTGTCAGACTTAACACCCATTCTATAAAGCACCAACTTTCTACTTCCAGAGCATGCATTACATGGCCCAGAGTACAGTTAGTGGTGGTGTATTAGAAAACAACTCCAAAGTGTACAACCACAACCCTCAGATATAAACCAGGCAGCAGTGGTAGGTGTAGCGAAGATGAAATCCATATGATTTCAGCATATGGACCTCAGGAGACTGATGTTGGAAGACATGGTACAGATTGGGAAACCTTATGGGCAAACCAAAGAAAATGAAAAGGAGGTCATGGGAGATTGAGGGACAAAGGAAGCAACTTGTATGGGAAGTTTCTATTTGGTTAAAAAATAGAAGATTAAGAAGCAGCTTGAAGACAGAGCACAAAATCTGTATTAAAACACCAGGTTGTAAAAAAACCTCATTCTTGTTGAGGAAGAGATAACAGAGTGATGGCTGGAATCTAGAAGCCTACAAATCTGGCAGGTTCAAATCAAGTGCAAATTGGAATCAGTCACCACTGTTCACCCATGTGAGATCACTTACCTGCAGAAAGAAGCCATTCTGCCTTTAGAGGGCAGTGAGAAGTAAAGTTTTACTTCAGATATTATCAGCATTTTACAAACAATACTTCTTTCTTTTTCGGTCATCTCCCTACATTCTAGCACAGCTTCTGTATCAGCAGTCCTCCCTTCCAGAACAATAGCCCTGATCAGACAATATCCAAAGACCAACTTGCACTGTGTGGAGCAATACAAGAAGTCAATAGGCTTTCAGTAACCATTTAATAGCCTGTTGTATCACGCTGTACAGGCCACAGTCCAGTTTCCAGCTGTCCTGGCTGTACTTCAGCAGCCCTTGGAACATGTCCAAACAGACTTGTTGGCTCTCCTCCAGCACGCATCAATGTGTAGTCCCAGGTAAAGTAGCTTTATTTTGGTTTTTCCCATCTAGTTCCACCCCAAGAAACCCGTTATTACACTCTACTCAAAAGTATATCCCAGCCCCTCACTACAGCCTTATATAAAGCCAGATTCTGATTTTCAGTGTTCCAGTTTTATTATGGATTCTCACATTTAATTCACAGTAAGGGCCTCATTTGTACAAAACTGTGCACCTGCCTGATGTTATGAACACCAGACTGAACATGACTTACAGAAAAATGCTGGGTTTCTGAATAAAGCACTTGACCTGTCAAATGAAGTCTTCATAAGTAACCTATCAGAAGCTTGAGGAAAATACCCATTAAACCTGACATATTACACATATTGACAATTTACTACATCTTTAATAGGGAGAAATAAACCTGCTTTGACAGACAGTACTTCATTTTTATCCAAATGTACCTGTTTCATTTCCTGTTGTGCTTACCAATACATTGCTTGGATTGCAGTAAAATCTAATCTCCTAGAATTGCAGCCCAGCAATACTTGTGTGCTAAAAGCTGATGTACATCATCACTACCCTAGATTAAATTCTCCAATGGGTCAATTTAAAGTTCATGTTGTTACTTCAAGCATGTATGTGAGGAAGAAATGAAAGGGGGAAAAAACCCACCCCAAAATCTAGACACAAAGAGATTACTTCAAAGAAGAGATATTTATTACAAAATTAAATTCCAAATTCTACCTCATTTTCCATTATCACCTCTACAAAACACATTTATAGCTCAAGGGAACATTCTCCTATCCACACCATATGGTACAGTAATTGCACTGTAGTTAAAAGAATTCAGTTCAGAGAGATGCACACACACACACCCCAGCATTAGTAAGAAAGGTTCAGGATATACAACAGAATTACCGAAGAATCCCTCTCACTGTTGCTCCAAACTCTTGCTTAGCCAGGGGCAAGCTCTTCAAGGATGGTACTAAACTGTGTCTCTTGTAAAACACAGTAAGCTCACTTGGCAAAGTCTTAGAATCAATTACAAATTCAGCAGGAGTGGTATCTATGCAAACATGTGATAGCCTCAGATATTATCTGTGATAACCATAGCCCTTGACATTCAAGTAAAGAGCATAAAAAAGTTTACAAAGTGAAGCAACTCGCAAGCAACCACACAACTAAGGTCTTAGTACTTTAAAGAAGACAAAGAATTTTCAGTCCTGACTGCTTGCAGCCAACAGCCCCACCTCGAAGAAAGTATGCCACAGAGGTGGTGTTCTTATCCTCAGCCTTCCTTTCCCAGCAGGGAAGAGCCTTATGTTGTTCTAATAGTCCACACATTTTTGCTTTCATGACACACTTGTCCATGTGTGGGATCTTGGGGTCACTTACTGTAAAGGGGGAAAAAAAAATCTTACCTACATTGCCCAGCTGGCAGAGACACAGGGCACTGCTAAGGAGGTTTTCACATTGCCAGCAGGATCCTGAGAGGAGGAAACAGTGTTTGTGCACAGAGTGCCAGCCCAGAGGGTTACTCAGTCACAGCATGGAAGGGAAGCTGCTAAGCGTGGCAATGGAGAATTTCAGGTAAATTCCTTGTGTTTCCATGATAACAGTTGGTCTGCTCTCAAGTCCCTTAAAAACAATTCTCTGAAGGATTCAGGAGGGACAGGAGGGAACTATCACATAACACATTTGTTTACCTTTCCATTACAAGGTTCTGGTTTTGCTCTCAGACCATGTGACAGGTATTCACTCACTCAGGCTACTACAAGACGTCCTGTCCTACCCCTTGTCCAGGCACCTGTATGAAATGGATGCATAGCCCAAAAATTAGGGGAAGCAAAGACATGTCCTGTACTTTGGGCATTCTTCAAGAAAGGAAGATATAAAAAAGTATATTCTGTCAACGCCCTTTGTGCATGAATCAGAGCCTCTCCAATCAAGATGCAAAAAGAAAACCCTGTGCAGACTAAAGAGTGGTGGTGGCTCCCAGGGTTGCTAACAATGGTGGCAAACAGTGATGACACCAAATCCTCCACCTGGACCAAGGGCAACCTTGGCACAGAAATCTCTATTCAAATCCTCCTCACAGTCACATCTGTGTCTCACAGCATGAGTGGTCCCGTTCCTGGAAATAGGCCAGTCCCTGCTGCTGGAATAGATGCGTGCGTATCGATGTCCTGAAGCGACTGTTAGCAGAAACCTTTTGAAATGGATGGATTGCCTAGAATAAAGCTAGATGAACCTAGAGGCCCTCTATCTATCCTTCAGAGACTGTAGAGTTGAAAATAGAGTTTACACACAAAAAAGAATTTGAAGCAGGGAACATGGCAGCCTGCAGCTTTTTGTGATTTGAATCCATGGATACAGCTGATGAAATACTTTGTCAGTGATAAAAGTAACCCCTGTCAAGCAGGGTTCAAAGAGAGCAGCTGCTCCAGAGAACAGCACCTCTGGCCCCAGAAAGCACCGTCAGCTATTTTCCATGTGACTGGAGAAGACGACTAATGAGCAGTGCTCAAGAAGAACCTGAACTCATTCCACAAGCACAACTGGAAAAACTGAACTGAAGCAGCCCAAATTCCATCCCAAAAGCAAAGAGTGCCTTGCGCCCATTGCTTCATGTCTGTACCACTCAGATATTTCAAGACAGAGTGAGGAAGAGAATCCAAATTATTGTATTTTATTGACCTCATAAAATATCAGTTACTATTATGTTTCAGTAATGGCCCGACAGATTTTGTTTTAAGAAGCAAATACTGAAGGTCAAATTCTAACTCGAGTAATTTTTCAGTATTTTTCTTGTGAAAGAAAACAGAGCTACATCAATGTACACTTACTTGAAAACACAACCCTTGGAGTCCAGGGAGTGCACAGGAAATGTCTGCCCTCCAGTTTCAATGTAGACCTTTCAATCCTTTTAACTCCAGATCAAAAATTAAAATTCTGCTGGACATTGCTCCCTCTTGTGGAATAGCTAGATTTTTTTCACTGTATGCCTCCACCATTTACCAGCACACAAGACCTAAGAAATAGTCTCAATGTCAATCAAATGCTCTCAAGAAAATTTCTGAAGTGACAGTCCTAAAGAAAAATAAACATTTTGTCTGTGTTGAAACAGAAGCTGGAATTGTGCACAGGAAAGTGGGACGGGAGTATTAAATTTGCCACCTTCAGCACTCAGCTGCCAATCCACATCCAAAAGATTATTACTAATAAAGGAGGGAGGGATCATAGCCAAGAAACAGACTGGTTCATCTTCCTCGGGCAACTCCTACGAAACTGACCCCTTCATAATAACTGAAGAAACCAAGGTTACTGACTCAATTTTTGCACTCCCAAGGTTTAATATGATGAATAAAGAGTGTTACAAACAGTAATTCCAAAACACTCCCAAGCTTCTAGATTTTTCTTGTTGTTAATGCTAAGGGGAAGTGTATAATTGTATGTGCTGGAAAAATCTGCACTTTAAATCATGGCTTTTGCCAGCTCTTCTGGCAAATCCTCCCCATGACAATGGGAGTCCCTTAGGGAAAGCTCATATTGAGGAAAGCAATGTATTAAGTCAATAATCTCACCAAGAGATTGGTGGATCACATTGTTACAAGGCAGCACTGCACTGTCTGCCTTCCACATTGCCAACAGTCAACAATTTGCTGCTTCTGTCAGATCTGGCAGGTTCTGAAGAAGTTTGCAGCCTTCCTCCACATCCTTCTTGCCTATATGTCAGCTCTGTGAATTCCTGTCTCATGCAGGTAGGAGCACTTCCTGCAATAACAAGTGGAAAAGAATCATCAAACCCAGCAGCTAATTATTGCAATGACTTCCCACCATGTATAAGCAGCAGGTGATCAACTCAAAACCTTTAGAATCAAAAGCACAGGTCCATCCCATCTGAGCTAGTATCTATAGGAATCAGTTTCTGGAGAGATGTGACATACCAAGACAGAGCCTTACAAAGCAAGCAGCTGCCCTACTGAACAATACTGTGAATCTCTACTAAAGAGGAACCAAAGCAAGTCTGACTGGAGTCTAGTCCCCCCCACAGAACACCTATGCTAATGCAGCCCTTCCATGTGGTAGGAAATGTATCGAAATCCAAGATTTGGTAAGAGAAATAAATGCACAGTCCATGTTTAAAGGCAGACACACCCACCTGCTACTCTACCTGTAATTTTGATGCAAGGCTGTGAAGCAAAGCAAGAACTCTGAAATGAAAGGCATGAGTCAATTGAACCATACACAACAGAGTTTTTCAAATATTACTTCTTGAGACAGGAATACAGCTGTCATCTAAGTGCCATTCACATTGGATACTACAAGATAGCAACTTGAACTGTGACAAGAAATTGACACTGGATGAAGAGTAGGAAATGGAATAAAAAAAACATAGACAAAAATAGACCTAACACAGGCCAAAGGCACCTGATAAATCAAATTCCGCTTTCTTAGAAGGGGTGGATTCAACATCCAATGGCTCTTGACACTTCATAGACAATTTCTGCCTGGCCTCACATTTCCTTGTAATTTGATGTTCAGCAGTCTAGAGAAGGAACATGTTCAATATGGGAACACTGAGCAGATACTTTGGCACCAGCAGCCCGTTTTGCAGATGCCACATGTATTGACATGAAGCCTTCCCCTAAAAGCACAGGCACTGGCACTGAAATAGCTAGGAACAAAAGCTGAATGACAGCTGTCTGTAAGATTTCCAAGCTATCATTACAGTCTCTAGTACATCCCTATGCTGGTCTCCATAGCATACTGGGGCTGAAAATACACCACCTGCCATTTCTACTGTAATTTCCTTGGCACCTTCAGACAGAACTGAAAGAAGCTACAAAGAGCTGAGCTGGAACAGTCTGGCCCTGAAAACAGGCCTGCTAGATGACTTGTATAAACCATTAAAGGTGACCAGAGAGAAAGGCAGTATATAGGAATAAACAATTTCCATCTCTGCAGAGGGCCTGGGAGACAGGCAAGGCACAATGGCTCAGGAGATTTCAAACAGACCCTTTCAGTCAAATTTAAAAAATCCAGGGTCAGAACAAAAAAACCTTCAGACAGCCAAAGCAGGTCGAATGAAGGTCCCCAGATACTTACAGTAAGCTTTCAAAAACCTCACCATAAGAAAGGTTGTTAATCTTGATAGAAGTCCTACAGTGCTTCAAACTGTAGTGGTGCTTAGATTACAAAAAGGAAGACACACACACGCATAGAGTGTACAAGCAACTGCAGACAGCCTCCAACTTGTACTTGGTCTGGCTGCTGGGATGCCACTGCTGTTTGACTGACACATACTGCTTCAAGGAATTGGCATTCAGGCAGCCAGCTGTCCATTAATATAACCTAAGGATTCAGGACATGAGTCTTTTAATTTAAGGGGACCTTGTCATCCTCTGCATCTTCCAATGCAGGCAGTGCAAACAAATGCCAAAGCAACAGGGTTACTATACCCAGAGTCCTCCAGAGAGGGCCTTTTATAGTCATGTCCTCAAAGCACCAGAATCAGCCTGACATGCAGCAGATCTCATGTTTCTGATCCACTCTTCCCAGGCTTCCTTTGCTCTAGAATTCCCAGGAGTCCATCCACCGGAGCCCTGCCATGGGGCTGCTTGGGTTGGAGGCCAGGGGTCCTATCATCCCATAGGACAGCGGATGGAAGAGGTAGAAGCTGTGGAAAGAAACCAAATGCCCATCAAACACAGCACAGTTTTCTGTCTCAAGAAGTTCGCAACCTATGGGACCTTTGTCTTTGGGCTGCTCTAAGCTCTACTGGGAACCTTCTAATCTCTGCTGAACCCAATATATACACAGCACACAGTTTTATCACATGGCATTTTCTATTAGAATCTGATAAAACCTACAATAATGAAAAATTTGCCTGTATTTGAGGAATACGTCACCATCATTGGGAATAGAACCACAAACTACTGAACAGCAGGTTTGGAGGAGAACAGAGCATTCACACTGTGTGCTGCAACAAAAGAAAGATTCCCTGCGATGGGAATGTTCTATAATGCATTACTGGGACACAGATGCTGAATCTAATAAAATTTGAAGGTTTAGGATTGGGCTTGAGGATGTCTGACAAATTCAGCAGAGAAAAGGGAACAAAGGCTTAGGATAATTAAAAGGCAGCAAAGTTTCTATTGAGATGACAATTGTCACACATTCCATTCATGAAAAGTTCAGCTGAACTCACCTGTACAGGATGAGCAGAACCAATGCCAGGAATCCACCTCCATATACCTTTCTAGCTGTAGTGCTGGGTGACAAGAACCCAGCACAGAACTTCAGTAGTGCATCCCAGGTGATTCCTCGGAGAAGGAAGAGGTAGAAGTCAGAAGAACAGCTGCTATGTTACAGACTAGGCTGATGAAACTCCATTAACACCAAAAGACCATGTCAATTTTTAAATTCATTTACCTTGGTAACCTTCAGAACCATAGAGATTGTTTTGTATCAGCAAAGATTCTTTTTGTCCTGCTTTTCCATTTGAATAAATGCAAAAGAGATCTGGGTGCCAGATGCTCATGAAGTTGATATAAAATCGCAGGAAAAACTACCAAGGCCAAATTATAAACAGACATGACAGAAAAGTGTTGGCAGTAAACCAAGAGGGAAGTAATTTACATACAATAATATATAAGAACAGTGAAATAGCAGAGACGAGGAATCCCATCTTTAAATTTAAATGCCCTAAGCACTAGACATGACTGCCTCTTCAGACTGATAAAAAACCAACCAACCAACCAACCAACCAACCACCACCAAAAAACCAAAACCAAACAGACAAACAAAAAATTGGCAATGCAACCTGCTTTGTGAAAAACATGTTGAGTAAATCAATGCTTTCAAGCACTTTGCACAAGCAAACAAAGCCTATAAAAATAATAAACCTTTTAGGCTGAAAAACACTCTATTTAACAGAGTATCACCTTTTTCCCTACCTTGTCTTCTCCAAGACTCTAGTATTTACCTGTCAACATGCTGGAAAAAAGCATGGCAGGAAAGTAGTGGTGGAAGTAGAGAACTCGTCCCATCATAAAAAAAGGGAGGTAATGAAGAAGCCAGCCCAGTGTGATCTGCCCTCCAGCACGTAGCACAACTCTGGACAGCTCTGGAACACAAATAAACATACTTCAGCAGGGAAAAACTCAGCTACAGTTCCTATTTGCAAACCTTAACACACAAAATAAACTCAACGGGAATGATCTTTGCAGGAAGTCATGTATTGGTCTGGAATTGCTTCAAGCCTCTGCAACATCCTAGCTGCATTCTTTATAAACACATAAGCACACTTCAGGAGAACAGCTACCAGAAAAGATATACAAAGACCTAAGTCTCAAGGCATGGCAGGAGGTTGACCATGCTCTATGTTAAGACCAAAGATGCAGTTTCTCCGGCTGTGCATCAGACTAATCAGGTGATTCTGGTTTCTGAAGATTTTCATTGTCTCTGCAATGAGAGCCATCCAGATGATCACTTTGTCAGCTCTTCCTGGAAAGAAGTGGTGCCTAGCTTTCAGAGCCTGGGGAAGGGACTGTGAGCTCTGGTGTCTGTATACAGCTTAGCCAATAACTCATTGTATAATTGAGTAGTTTCCCATCACATTTTAGAATTGACTTCCCATAAGGAGATCTACAAAATGAAGCAACCATTGATGTAAACAGGAATGGTGAAAGTATGACTAATTAGGGTTTGTGAAAAGCTCCAAAACCTTGGCAATGGACATAATAAAGGATCATTTTATCTCTTGCATTTGTCATTTGCTTTGCATAAATAGCAGAAAACATTTCTTGTCTTAAAACACTGTGCAAACTACCGAGTACAGAGCACATGCAGAGCTTGATAGCAGGGCTTTGATTAATTGGCCTGTATCCCTTGCAGCCAATGTAGGTAGCCATGCACTATTTTTGGAGAAGATCTGTGGTGTTCACTATTAAACTACAGCTATGAAGTTCCCACTCTTTTCCCTGTGGACATTGCTTGATAATTCAAGTTCAGTGGTTTCCCACCCTTGACACACGAAGTCCTCCCATCCACACACTTTTAAGGTTCCTGCAAAAGGCATTTATGAAAAGGAAGACTGACCTCACCTTTGAGTTCAGATGTGAGTTGGACACCTCTCTTCAGTGCCACTGCAGTGGCAACTGTTATCAGAAGATATAACCCAATAGTGACCAGATTTAGCCACCAAATCACCTACACAAGAGAAAAAGAAAGATTGGGACTTTATGCTGGATGTGTGCATGTGACGTGCAGACATTAAGAGTACAGTAAGAGAGACAGTCTAAAAGGAGAAGGAAGAGAACTGGCAGAAGCAAAACCAAGCTAAAGTTTGCTAAAGACATTGGTTAGGAACCTCTCACTCCAACTTACCGGGTTTCCAAGCAAATAAACCCGATAATCTGTCTCATTGACGCCAGAAAAACGCAGTCCCTGAGGAAACAGATCAGAAGGGAGAAAAACAGATATTCATCAGTCCAGTTTGTATTTTGCACAGTGTCTAAGGTGAGACAAATTCCCATCCATGCATCTCAGGTGCTACAAAAGAAAGCTGACAGCATCTTCAATGCAATTACAAGGTGTTGTGCTTCAAAAGGCACTGCAAAAGCACTTGAAAATAGAAAGGAATATGGATTGATCAATATACCTGGTAATTGACGGGCCAGTGCCAAGGTTTGGATGTGACTTCATTGTCCTTTGGTTTGAGGCCACTGTTTCCCTACAGATAAATTAACATAAAATTTAAATGAGTAGGCAGGTATGCTGCAATATCTGTCCAGAAATGTCTGTGTACACAAACATATATCAATACCCTTCCTGAGTGAAAGTTCTTTTTTGACCTACATAAACACATCATCTTCCACAATGGTCACAATTAGGACTATGAATGTTCTAATACTACTGTGCAAGTGAAAATGGTTTTTGAGTAGCAAAAGAGGCAGTATTCTCTCATTTCTCCTCTTCAGCTTTTCTGTCACTAAGGATACATGTTGCATAAGCAAGACCTTTTTTCATTAAGAGACTACTGTGACAGGTTTCTCTCCACTATGAAAAAAAAATCCTCAAAGATTATTTCCATGGAAACTCATGCAGGTGCTTCCTTACCTGAGACAGCATTATCATTGATTGCCATGGAAACGCTTTACAAAAACACTTTACAAGTACTAACAATAACGTGCTTGACTACTTTTTTCTCTTTAAAATCTGAGAAGAGTTTCACAAACAGTAGCAAAGAAAACCCTAGACTCCTTTCTCAAAATATTAACTTCTCATTCTTCAGAAGAAGGATTGAGGAGCTGGAAGCAGAAAGGCTGTGGCCAAGAGTACAAAGAACAAGCACAGAAAAAGACTGCAAGAGCAGTCCACCTTGCAAATATTAAATCTGCTCTTTTTAAAAATATATATACTCAGAGATAAAAAGGAAACCAGAAATCACAGGTCCTTGATGAACTTGAAAAAAATCAGAAGTTTTCAATTTTCAATCCAAACACTTACTGATTTTTTAAGTGTCTGTTTAGCTGATTTTCCTTATTTTGACCACAGTAATATCCTCCTGCCTCACAAATACTAAATTTCATTTAAAGACTTACAGGAAGGTAGGGAAAACATAACATAACTAGGCTGTAGCTAAATCACACCAACAGTAGAGCCAGGCATAAAGCACAAGGCTTCCAAACTTGGACTTGGAAGATTTAGCTCCAAGATCATCCTTTATTCTAAGTATAAATTCAAGTAGGTTGCTTGGGCATGCAAATTTTGCCCTAGCTTGCAGCCATCACCCAGATCTCTCTGAAAGTGCTATTTCTTTTTGAATGCAAGAGAGAGGAGGAAGAAAATGATAATCTGGAATCAATGATATCATACCCGGATCATAACCATGTGGGATTCTAGCAGAATTTCTGCAAAAGAAGGCTTCAAAACATCCAGGCTGATATTGGGCACTTCAAAAAAAAAAAAAAAAAAGAGAGAGAGAGAAATAGATTAGAAGTTTGTATGGTTCACTTTTATTTGCCTTTTTCATAAAAAACTAAACTCTCTCCTCCTACAACAAATCTGCTTCCAGAACCTCTTTTATTTCTCTATGCAATTCATTCATACTCTAAACACAGTGGGTTGCAGTTAGAAGTGTCTCCCAGTGAACTTCACAACTGTTGTACTTCTAAATTTCCTCGTTTACTTCCAGAAGCAATAGAAATATATAAAAGTCCACGAAATAAGTAGATTTGTATTTCTGGCTGAAATTAAGAGACATAGGCTTCATAGGCTGCTGTTTATCTGTAAATGAGCCATAAGTATGGGAATGTAAAATGCATTACAACATAAGAGGAAATTCTACCAAGTCAGCAGCCCAGGATTTCTCTCCTTTGTTTTGCATACAGTTACTCTCATAGGAGGAAGAACAGTAAGTGCTCTAATAACTCAGAACTCAGCCCAAGTCACCTGAAATTCATGGGATGACAATTGTGTTGAAGAACCCAGGCCAGATGAGCCTGTGAAACATATGTAACTCCTGGATGAGGCTGCAAGGCCCACCTGTCATTACTGGCAAACTTAGATCCCTGTCACACACTGTTCATTTCTTGATGGTACTGCCAAGTCATCATTTAGCACACCCCCCTTAGGAGAAGGAAAACAATACACCAGAACAGACTGGATCCAAGCTTTTTTAAAATATAATTGAAATATATATGACATACTCATATGAATGACAACAATTCCCAATTAAATAATGTTAGAAATAACAGCCTGTATTGGAGAGCTTCACACTTGTGTAACACATTAAAATCTCAAAATCCTTAAAAAAGTCTTTATACTTCCACTACACTTCAAGCATTATCACCAGCTTCCAGTACAAACAGTGAAATAGAAAAGGGCTCTGCATCTCTGCACATACTCAAGTTCAGCAAGTTTGCACTTAAGCTGGGAAAGAACACATACATTTCAAATGCAGAATGCCAGGGATGATACCTCATCCCTTCCTTTAAACAGTAAGCCAAGATGCAGTCTCAATCAAAAAGGAAATCAATTACTTACATTTAGGGTTAATATGATCTTCAAAGTTCCAGAGGGAATTGGGTGTCTCCTTCAGGTATGGTGTGCAGGTGACTTCTACTTGTTCCCAGCCCCTGAGGATCAGCAGAACAGTTCACCACCACCCTACAGGAACCCTCGATATTTCCATTTCGTGTTTAGTTTTTCCCCATTTAGCTTTATACTTCTCCATAATGCTTCAGCAGTTGCATTCTTACGTACTACAGGAACCATGTAGAAACCAAAACAGATCTGCAAGGCAGCTGACATCAAAATTCTACGGAATAGCTGAACCACATTTCTCACTTTCTCACCTAAAAAGTCCTAGGTGGATATGTGGGATTTTTGAAAATTATGCACCTTACCAACTAGAAAGAAACTACTTCCAATTCAACCCTTATAGTCCCTCTAAAGAAAATCATCATCATCAATTTAAGTCAATCCATATCTACAAGAACTGTATTATAGAAACAAAACAATTACCTTAGAGGATACTAATAACTGTTCTTTAATCTGTCAACCTATGTCTAGCAAGTCACATCAAAGACTTTGGGAGAAAGTGCATCAAATCTGGCAGAAATATGACAGATTAAAAGGGAATTTTCTATCAATCACCAATTAGCAAATTTCACTAATGTCCTGGTTTGAGGGGAAGTGAGTTTTTCAGGAAGTTGTGGTCAAGCCAATCAGTGCTCAGATTTGCATACTGGCACCTGGACTGACCATTGATTGCATGGATACACCTCTGAGAACACAGGGGGTTAAAAGCACGAACTCCCACAGGGATTTTCTCTTTGCTTCTGGTCAGTGGAGGAGAGCAGAAGCCTCCCCAGCTTCTGCCCAGCCGAGGGCTGGGGGGGGGAGGGGGGGAGCCATGCGGCCAGGCAGAGGTAGGCC
>VXBC01007970.1:336760-411455 GCA_013399945.1 Ploceus nigricollis
CCAACCCATGACAACTAATTAAGTAATCCATTAAATAATTACCATTAAATTCTCTGAAGGACAGTGATTACTACCCGTTAAATAAAAAATATAAAAATCCAATATGCTCTAACCATTCTTATTTGCAACTAACAAGTATTTTTTTGCCCTCAGCTGTTACTATCATCAACATTTTGTGGCAATAACTTCCATTCACATAGCAAATTGTTAGCGGGAAAAAAACCAAAAACAATCCACAATGTTTTCTGAATGCTCCTGATGAAGACTGGCTTTTTTGTTAACTGAACACATTATGTGTCCATGAGCCCAGTTTTATGGTGATGCCTAAGTGACATTTGCACTCCTAGCCAGGCAGTTGCCAGAGATACCTGCCTGCTCTGTGATTCAGCATCCACAGGATTTTTTAAAATCTGGTTTTACCACAACACAGAGAAGGGAAACCTAGAGTTTCCTAGGGAAACCTAGGGAGGCAGCTCTCGAAACAGCAGCAACATGAGTGCACATCTCTGCCTCAGGATCCATGTCAGCATCCCACATAGTGCAGCTTTACAGACAGGGCAGCTTGCTTCCATCAGCCTGGATGTCCCTGCATACACCTCATCTGAATGATGAAGATGCATAATTCAAGGACATATAAAATCCCAACCCCTTCTAATAGCAGTTTGTAACCACTGTCTCGCTTCAGATGCTGCATGCAAAAATGGCAAAGGTCTTCTAATCACAAGGTAAATTAATACCAATAGAAAGCAATTTTGAAGATTGTGGTACAGAACAGCATGAACTGCCCTAGTTTCCAGTGATTTTTCCAAACCTCAAGGATAAATAACATGTTAAATAACACGTCTATCATCCCCTCCTGGTCTTACCAGATGACAAGATCTATGTCCATGCCACTTTTGGATCTCTTAGTAAGGGATATTATTTTTCAGAGCTGCATACCTTCACTGTAACAGACTGCATAACCCTAACCTATATCTTCCCCTCTGGTCATATGCCTAGTACCTGCTACTTACATTTTTATTCTTTTAAAGAAATGGAAGAAATGTAGTTATTGCGTAGTCTAAAAGTACCATTGAGTAAAGGAACATGTCAGCTCAAAGCCCTACAAGGGTGGATGGGGATTACAAACTATTTACCATTTTGGCAGAGTCTTTCCAGAAGATCCCAATATACACCCTGTGGCCACATGGGTTAGCCGGACCTGACTCCGTAGGACTTTGATGAGCTCCCCAGTCCTTCTGCCGACCACTTCAATTCGCCAGAAGTCATTGGAATCTCCTGTTCCATTCTATCACGCAAACATACCATTTGAGAAAAAAAAATTACAAAAGTAGAAAAAAGAAACAAAACAATGCCCAAACTAGAAGACACACAGAACTGAAGCACTGCAAATAGGAAATTCTGAAACTCCACT
The DNA here is from genome assembly GCA_013399945.1 of Ploceus nigricollis. Taxonomy (NCBI): domain Eukaryota; kingdom Metazoa; phylum Chordata; class Aves; order Passeriformes; family Ploceidae; genus Ploceus; species Ploceus nigricollis. Next base: position 338,175 of record VXBC01007970.1, read on the forward strand.
GGGTGCAAAGCTAAAAAAACTAGCCCAGACCAACCTCACTCACACTTCACAGAAGAGATTCCCCATCAGGAAGACATCATTCTAGACATAAGCAACACTCGCAAATACATCTCTATCTTGCCAACCTTAATTTTGTTTGCTTTCAATTCATTCTTGACTGTAGCTCAGAGTTACAGCATAAACAGGCACAACTTGGCTGCTTCACAAAACGGGTTTGGGGAACAGATCTTTGCATTCAGAAATTCAGTCCTCAAAGCACATTCCATCTTTGTGATTCAAAATTCTGTCATTCTGTCAAAAAAACACTTGTCTATGTGACAAGGCCAAATACATAAAATAATACTTGTCAGAGCAACTTCAAGGTTGCTCAGTTTGTCATTTCTGGAGTTGAATGCTGCCAAAGCTAGACTGACAGTAAAAGTTTAAATTATTTTTTTATCTGTGTTCACAATAAATAGACCTTAAATATGAGATAAGGCATTTCATAGTACATCAGTTTTTTCTTTGAGGATGGCAGATGTCCATCTATCATCCTGGCTAACAAACTAAAAAAAGTAACAATAAATTCCCTTGGCATGATATGAACTCTTCCCAAAAGAAGAAGCTTTTGTTTTATCTTGCCTTCACTTACTATTCCATAGCCAGTGACCTGAAAATGTTTCCTTGTCAGGGGAGCCTCATGCTGGTGACTGTGCAGATTTCTAGAAGTTCTGAAATGAAATTAAAAGTCAAACCTTTGAACCTTGTCAATTTGTGATAAAAACATTGGTTTGAGCCATTCAGAGATCTGCCAAGTACTCTAACCACTGAATTCCAGCTGAGGACTCAGCAGGATGCAGCCTTAACGGGATGGTGGACATAGAGTGAAACTGTCACTTCCCAGCACGTGACTCTGAGCTTATGCCACACTGGGCAGTGACAAAAAAGGATGACAGCATGAATAAATCCAACCCTCAAAGTACAATCCACCACCTCTAAAAGGAAAAGAGATTAGTTTCGGTTTGCTCTGTTTTGTTTTGTTTTGTTTTAATTAACAGTAACAGTGTGACAAAGGGACCTGTCTTATAAGGAGAAAAGGAAGATCTTGACCTTTCGTGATTAGCAGTTTTGCTTTTGCAGAGAAAGACTGTACGATTTAGGGGGAAATCAGTGGTCACCATTTAGCACCAGCACAGTGCAGACAAAGAGCCTCCCATGCTGGCAGGGTCTGCCAACTGAGGCAAGCAGAGAAACCTGGCCATAGCCTGTCAGTCCTTGCCAAAGGTGCTGAGACAGCGCCCAGCGTGCTGCTGCTGCTGCTGCTGCCCGGCTGCACTGGCACAGACACTGCTGTCCCACGGGATGCGCCACAGGCCAGCCCCACATGCCACCTGCCGGATCCTTCCCTAGCACTGCCGAGTCACTCCCATGCCAGGGACCTCTCAGGACTTAACCCATTTTGCCTAATCAAGATGTTTTCATCCTCATTACCATATACTTGATAGTAAACTCCCAAATTCAGAATTTAAAAAAATAAGTCTTATAATCATTTTGGAAACCTAAGCAATGGTTGGTGCATACGCCATACTGAATATAATACAACATGATTTCCTGGCTCACAAGTTTAGAGGTTCTGTTAAGAAATCAAAGCTGTGAAAGCACATAGCATTTTGGCACAGTGACATTCCACTAGATAAAGACTAAATACCAAGTCACTATGGTTCCACTGCTTCCTCTTAGATATTCCCTACAGAAAGGGAAAGGGATCAACTTCCATTTTCATTCAAAGTGTTTAACTGCTATGATCTCAGTGCTGTTGAGAACTTCAGCAGGTGGATACCACCGATGAACATAGGGCAGGATACTTGCAGTACACTGACAAAAAACCCCTATATTCTATTTGTCTACAAAATTCAGCATGGAGACAGGCAACAGAATGAGGGTTTTGAAACTGCTTCTCTGGAAGAGTTACCCTGATTATTGCACCTCACACAACTGAGGAAATCTCCCTGCTGCTTAGGCAGGTAGTTCTAATAAAGTTGTATGGTTCTCTCTAAAGTTTCTCATTTAATAGACACTTTTCAAAACATAAATCATAGAGGAAAAACTCTATAAACCTCACACTGGAAATTCAGATATACAGATACCTCTGTCACACAGCCTCCTTGTGCTCGTCTAACCACAGTCTTCAGCAGGTCAAGTCTCCCACCAATTCTATTCAATCACACAATCTCTTTGAATCCCAGAAATCATCCTTACTCTTTATGTTCCAGACGAATAATATCTCCATGCCTCACAAACTCCACAGGGCTTGAGGGGTCAGACAGATCTGCTGAAGGAAGACAAACTAATCATATCAATGCACTGACAAACTTACTAGAGTCTTAAAAAGTTTCTTACTGATGCTTATGCCTTAAGCAGATAATAAAGCAAACAAAGTTGTGTTGACTCTAAGCCTGGTGTAAAACATTGCTCTAGACTCTAACCCTGAGAGCCACTCCAAAGAATGTGAACTAGAAATGACTCCTGCAGCACTGATTATAATTTTTCTTATATATCTACGTATTTACATTTTTTGCTGTTTAGACAATTCTTGTTAATTTTTATAAACACATGCGACAGGTAAAAAAAAGGAAACCAGACGAAGCATGCCTCAGCTACCTACACTACTTAATCTAACCAACAGCTTTCTGCACAAACCACAGATCATCACATTCAGTACTCTTATCTTGTCCCAAGCAATCATCCACAAAAATCTGTCAAACACAATGTACCACACTGTAGCAGGACCCAGCTTTCCCAAGACTCTTAGCCACAATAACAGATTGCAAAAAATATTAACTCAGTTCAAATTTCCTCTCTGCTGTTATTTGCAGTCCTACACAGCTGAAAAATTGTCAATGCAACCTTCAGCTAAGAAAAGCTTATTTACTTCAGCTGCACAACTGGGAGAAGAACCAAAAACACAGTAGACACACACAATGTAAATCAAGAAACAGCTTCCCCTTGTTCTTTCTCCTCTCCCCCTCATATCCATGAAGGATACTCTGCCCTGGAAAGAACTCAGAATATTTATGTGAAAAACAGAAGCAGCAGTTATAAAAGGCACTTTACTGGTTTTTGTTACCTGTATCTGAATCATGTTTCTTTATGATCCACAGGTTATTCAAATCTTTATGTAAGTAAGCAGTGACCTGAAATGACAGGATTAATTATTTTACATAACAAGAAAAAAGCTGTTGATAGTAGTCACACATTCACCTTCAAATCAAAGCCCCAAATGAATGCACCAACCACACAGAAATCCTGGGATTACCTTTATGACAGTGCCCCCTAGAAAACCAGTTATGGGCCACTCCTTAACCCAGATGACACCTCTTAGCCAGTGTATTGCCCATACTCAGAAGCACTACACTTCATGGCAGTTCACATGCACCAAGAGCCTCCCAACACAGCCTGACCTCCCCTCACCCTGTTTCAGAGGCTCCTTCTACAACAACAGGACATCCAAAACAGAGCTCTTGAATAATCACTGACCACTAGCCGAACCAGGAGATGGAAGCAGCACTGGCTTTACAGACAGTAGAGATTTCTGACAACAGGCTGACTGTGACAACCATAACATGTGCCAAAAGATCCAGGCAAGGTAAGGATTCAGGGATCACCCCTTACAGCCACACATGCTACACAACTAACCCTTGCCAGCCTGCTCAGCCTCATACAGAGTAACTGCATCTACTGCTACCATGGACACAAAGACCACCTTATTCCAGGCTGCTGCTGCCCAGAGCACGTGGAACTGTACTCCCTTCACCCACCCTCCTCTTACAGAGCAGCACGCCCTGCTCTGTGGGACCCTAGCCCAGTGCCCCACCTGTGCCTCTCTCTTAGGTGGGAGCAGATGGCCCAGTGGGCGGGTGAGAGGCAGAACACAGAGGAGTGTCTGACAATGGGGAAAAAGGGAAAGCTGGAAGTAGAACCCCATACTTGAGGTCAAGCCATCAGGAGAGGAGGAGAAAGTGAAAGCAGAAAGATCACTTTTTCCTCTCTAAATCTCCTCCAAATTCCTCTCTAAATTCCCTTCCCCTCTCCAGAGCCCTGAAACTACCCTAGAACCCTACTGTTGTCCTACCACCAGGGCAGGGAGCACAGTGGGGAAGTCTCCACCCTTTCCCACTTTCCACAAGGAACTCCTATTAGTGTCCTCTCCAAATTGCCTTTCCCTGCTTTTAGTGTCATAAAGCATGATCTGCACTCCAATTTTGCCTATGCTTGAGGCAGTTTAGCATGACATCTCCATATACTGTAATAAACATTAGTGTCATGCTAGAGTATTAGAAACTCTGATTGTGACAAGCAGCAGGAAAAAAATATTGAGACAAAGTTTTCACTTCTGAAAACTTCCTCCTAGCCACAGAGATAGCAGAGAGTTAAAAACCAAACACTTGTGTTTCTCTGGCAACTTTCTTTCAAGGATCTCAGAACAATTTTTAGACACCAATAATCAAACTGCAGAATACATCTTGGTAAAAGTGCAGAAGCAGCAAAGATTTGTGAAGCTTGATGATGATGGACAAAAATAAGAAATCCACTTAATGTCTGTACTTCTTAATTAGAGATAGTTACATGATTTCTGATTTCTACTTTCACTTATTGCTTAATCATTTAATGAGAAGCCCTTAGTTCAGATGGTTTCCATATGGCTACATTAGCTTACAAATGTACAGTATCTAATTTATTGAGCAAATTCTTTGGTGACAGATGAAGGAAGCAAGGCACAAAGGAGAGGGATTCATGTAAGGTCACAGAGGCCAGTGGCTGAGGTAAAAACAATATGCAGCAGTTCTATTCCCTTGCTTTTAATATACAGCCAGAAAAGCTGTAAGATAATGTACTTGTTTTAAACAAAGTTTTACAGCCTTCCTTGAGGTAACTTTCATTATGGAAGACTATTCTGAAGTCCTCTTGGACTCCCATTTATGGACAGTGGTCTTGCAAAGCTTGTCACTCTAAGTCACCCCTCTGGTGCAGTGTGGTGGGCTCTCTTCAAGCCTCCTTTTTAGTCAGAGTTCTAAGCCAAGTGCACAGCTGTGGCACTGAGAGGGTAACAGATGCTGAGTAAACAAGCAGCTCCTAGCAGTTTGGCCCCTAATGCCAAATACAAAGAGAGCAACCCAGAGGCTGTAGACCCAGGCAATACTACCACAGCACACCAACCTGCTGCTGGCGAGCCCCAATGCCCTCTGGATAGAGGTGCCAGTGGGAGTGAAGGTATCCCCCTGCCATCCGAAGGTTCTTCATTGTGACCACAGACCCATATGCCAAATCTGCAAGAGAAAGAGGGAGGAAAAAACACATAAGGCAGCTCTCCTGTATCTGCCCCAGCTAGTCTACAGTGCTCGATTAAGCATGCACTCTCCCTTGTTTTGATGGAAGTTTGTTTCCTGTTTGACACATTACTCCACAGGGCTCCTTGCAAGCTTATCTCCCATCCCTAAGCAGGATTCAGTGAAACTGTTACATAACATTTGGCTGAAACACTTAAAACTCTCCCACTAAGTTTTAAAATAAACAGACATGGTAAGGCATTCCTTTGTTTGTAATTTCATAATGACAGTTTTGAGATAGCTTTCCCTAAGATTATAACACTGCTGACCCCTACAGCAATACAAGAGGGAAGGGAGGTAAGCTCAGCTGTTGGATAGCAGAGCTGCTACACTGGCTTAAGACATCTTCCCTCCTAGCCCCCCAACACAAGTGAGAGAACTCAGCCTTGGAGAACAGACCTGATAATCCCCCAGCGATAACTCTGGAGCAGGGAACAGCCAGAAAAAAGCTGAAGTAATCAGAAAGCTAAACCATTTTAAAGGCTCAGTAGTCCCTAGCCAGCCTGAGGATTAGGGAACAACCACAGAGCCTTCTTTTTGCTAAATTCGGATGCATTCTGAATACAACACAGCTGGACTAGTAGCACACTGTGTCACAAAAGTTGACAGTTTCCATTTACACATATTTTGGAAACAAATCCCACGTCTGAACACCTACAAATCTAAGGTGAACAGGAAAAACATCTTTTTGTTGTCTCAAGCAATATAGAACCAAAGAATAACAAGAGGCACGCACACAAGTCAAACCCCTCAAAACGGCATCCTCCCCTCTAGATGGAATATGATGAAACAGCTAGTGACCATGGACTGAACATGGTGGTATTTTCAGCATTTTTCTTTCTGCCAATACATAAAACTGCACAGAGGAAGAGCATGGATCTGACCTTGACCATGGAAGGCATAATTCACACTGCCCTGCACTGAGTAATGGGGACACCACTTTTATTTAAGTTCTCATGTACCCTGACAACATTCAGAGTGCTTTATTCATATGGACACTCACGCTCTGGAATGGAGACATTATGAAGATTGTTTCCAATCAGCTGGGACTGAAATGCTGAACTGAAGAAACCATCCCCAGGACCACTACAAAAGACAGCAAATAATATGACAATTCAAGGTCTCACTAAGCAGCAAACAAACCTCTGTCATGCATTACCAAGTTGTTTTTACAGAAGAAAAATTATAAAACCAGACTGGGCATCTGAAGAAGAAGAGTGGGTGCAGTTCCCTTAAGAGGCACACTTCTCTAATGTTGTGAATCACAGCAGATAGAGATAGTCTTGCAGGAAATTGTCCAGAGCTGCAAGGACTTGAGGTCACAAAAATGTACATGCTGGCACTGCACAAAGCATCAGAACTGTCTTTGGGGGTGTTCTTACAACAAATAAACTGACCCACTGTCAGGACAGATATAACAAAGCCTTTCTCTGTGACTCCTGTAGTCTTACTTCTGCTAAGAGGTTAGTGGTAAGACCAGTAGACTTTAACTGAAGAATAAAAGATTTATTTTTCTATTATTTTTCTACAGTGAAATACTTATTCACCTCATTTTTTAATGCTGGCATATGGAAAACATTACTCGGCCATTTTACTAGCTCTTTCCTTGTAAAAAGCATCCCTTGGTTGGATGCATTCAGGAAAGAGCCCTCCCTTCAAGCACATTCAGACTCTTTTAATCACAGCCATTTTTCAGGAATGCAATGACTTTTTTTTTAATTACAAAAAGACAAAGAATGGAGTTGAAACATTTTCAGGTCCCAGAAAGAGAAGTGGGAAAAAATGAGACAGGAAGTTTGGTTAGGTTACTTGCTTGGCATTTCAGAAAGTCTCAAGCTCAAATTCAATTTCACTGCCAGCTTGGCCAGAGAGCTGGAGGAGGGAATTAAACAAAGACACAGCTTGTGGCTGTGCTTCTGACACTGAAAGTGGTCTACTATATAACCAATAGCCTTTAATTCAAAGCAAAGACAAGTAATTCTTCTGGAGAAAACATTGTGAAATACCTTCTATTTAACACTGCAAAATGAACAGCAAACAGAGCCGTGTAGAGGGCAAGCGGCAGTAGGATGAGGCAGAGTACACGAGCCAGTAAATGCTTCCCAAATATGACCTGTAACAAACACAATCTGCATCAAACAGTGCAGGAACAACTTCACTCCTGATTTCACAAGACTCTGAGCAGCAGTCCTATGGCTGGAGCTTGCTGTGCAAGAAAGCTCATCAGGTTACCTCAGAAAGGCCCAGAGAGAGGTAAAAGCTGAGCCAGCCCTTGCTGTGTATCTCCAAAAGCTGGAGCTATGGTACCTCAAAATTTTAGGGCCATGGGAAAAAAGACAAAAATAGGCAATAGGAGAGTTTAGTGTTCCGAAGGGCTGAGCATCCCTAACTTTGGCAAAGGAGGTTGGGCAGCCCCCATTGAAAATACTTTGAGAGCAAGGACTTTAACTTGTTTATCAGTGGTACACATCTTGACCCAAAATCCCAGCAAAGAGATGGCTCCCAAAATAGTAACTACCAAAGCTAAGCAAGAGGGAAAATGAAAATTTGTTCCCCGAATAAGTCTATGGAAATGTGAATGTAACCAGGACATCTTGGGGATCTAGATATGCTTCACTTACAGAAATCACCTTGCTTAGCAAGGATGCTCTCACACTGCAACTTGTAGTGCTGCTCAGCCAGAAGCTACAGAAAAGTCAGCAGCAAAACCTGTTCTTCAGATGTCCCAAAATGAAAGCAAAATATTTTATTTCAACCAATTGAAAATGTGTTTTGCAAACAGATGCCAAAGAAGCTATTACATTTTCATATCCTACTGACACTGCTGGTAGTAGAGTAAATAATGTAAAATAGAGGGTAGATAATAAATAGCTGTGGAAGAAGAAAAAAATTAAATAGCAAAAACTGTTTGCTACATGGCCACATTAAGTTCAAAGTGAATGAAAGCAGATGCACTTGCTATTCTACATATTTTTTAACATGATATCTATCATATAATCATTAAGCTAATCATTCTCCATCCCTTAGTATCAGAACCAATTAATTCAGAAGGAATGGAAAAAGCTGAATACATTGCAAAACTCAGTGAAGTCAACAAAGGAAAGAGCTGTTCAGTTCAAGTACTTCAGCAGAACACTTAATAGCCACTGGACACTTAGAAACTAATGCTGATTGATGGTACATAACTAAATATAGGCAGTGGAGAGGCACATGAACTACCCTCCAGTTCCCTACTTAGAAAGGCCTCAATATGCTTCAATTTTCATTAAATGGTTTTCTTTAACTAAAGACTTCAATGCAAAGTCAAAGAAAAGAAAGTGAATGTGAAAGACAGCAGTGGGCAAACCAGAATAATTGACAAACTCAAGCTAAGAATTCTAGAAATCAAGTTAGTCTCCAAAAAATTGCATGTAAATAATCATGAGTAGCTTCCTAACAAATGCAGAGGTAAGATATTCAGGCTTTCAGGAGATTAATCCTCACCCTTTTTTTTCCCTCTCCTCAAGCAGCAAGGCTGCCAAATAGCTATTCAGAAAGCATCTACCTTCTGGAGTAAATTTCTTTACATATTCTAACACTCAGGGGTTTGCTGCCTTTGCTGCCAGCAGCACAAATGAAATCACTGTGCAGCTGTCTGCTGGCACAAAGCTTAGACATGATGGATTTGTTCTATTTCAAATGCAATTAACTGACTTTGCTCAAGAAGTGTTTCTCTGGAGTTGGAACATTGAATCTTTGCAGCCCATATTGATTCACATTAATCAAAGAAAACAAATCACACAGGAGGAATAGAAGAAGTCCCCCCCATGCTCCCACTGTTTATAAGATGAGACAAAAACAGTAAGCAAAAAAAATAGAATTTTCAAGCTTCAAAAGAGGCTGAGACAAGAGGAGAACTGAACACCTTTTAAAAGATATGACTGAAGAATTTGTCTTCCTGCCGGTTGCAAGACAGCAAATGGTACATCAAGGCGTTTCTCCAAATGGCAGATTTCACACTTCGCAAACATAAAATGCAATATATTAGACGAGGACACTCAAACCCACTAGCAATTTTTTTAAGGCTTAGAAGAACTAAATGTGTGTGAAATCAAGCAGGCTATGGCTGTCTTCATCCTCTAAACTGGCTATGGATACTGCAGGTTGCAGAGCATTTCTATGACTCGTGATGCTCCTGCTATGCAGCCTCTGCCCCCTTACCTCACGAAGCAGAGCCTGAGCTCATGCTGCTTATGCAAACTAAGTGCTGCAAGACATGCCTGTCTGCCAGGTAGCACATACTCCTTGGAAGGTCAGGTAACAGTGTTGGACAACATCTTGCTTTGGGCCACTGTAAAGCCATTCCCAATGAGCATTTTTAGCTTACACTGAAAATGCAGCCAACTGGAATGGTAACAGTTTCTCTCAGGAAAAAGTAACAATCTTTCTGCTGTGCTTGTATACAATTATATCCTGCTAATATAAGCGTGTTTGTTTTTTTTCAAAAGCGTGGCAATAGTTTTTTAATTATAACCTTAATCTCCTTTTTTCATCACCACATCAGACGTCCCTCTCTGCTGCAGACAGAGTATCTCTGTTTGGGTACTTGCAGGGTTGTCAAACACTAGGAAAATTACAAAGCAAACAAAACAAAGAAACGCTGAAAGTAAAGAAAAGCCTTTGAAACTCACCAGTGACAGGCTGAGGTTCCCCAGCAAGTCCCATAGGTCATAGATTGTGTTCAAGCCAACCAAGAGGACTACAAAAAGGCCAACAAATTTTACCCCCATTGCTCCAGCAAGGCTCACACCAGTCAGACTCAGCCAGAACCACCAGGAGGCAGAAAATGGCCTGCAGGACCAGTAGAGCAAGTCAGTAAATAAAATGATGGCTACATGAATGGGCAGCCTGTGATCACAAAAGTAAATAACAGATCAGTTACCCCACAAAATTACAGTCTATCAAGAACCCATAAGAAGTGGAAAAAGAAGTTTTTCATTTAGTTTAGAATCACGCAAGGATACAGATATAGACTTGTGAAGCCTTGATACAGGCTTCAGGTATGCTTAAGCCAGGGGCTACCCTAGATCTCCCATTCAAGGATGGAAACACAGACATCAGGTACAAGTTAAAATACTGGTGTGAAGAAAGTCTGACTACATGGAAGTTCCAGAAACAGAAAAAAGAACTTTATTCCATAAAGTGCAAACTTACTTCTCTCAGAAATTTAGGGACATGGGGAAGAACAAGAGACAAAGAGCAGCCACCTGTACTAAAGCAAGGAAGCCTTAGTGGAAAATCTCTATCCAAAACACAAACAAAAGCTGCAGCAAAAAGCAAACCAATTATAAGCTGACATAAAATTGAATCATAGAAGAGAGATGAGAAAAAATTACAGCAGAATTTAAAACCTTTTTCCTTCTGATTCCTAATGCCTTGATGCTTTTATTTCAACTAGACAAAATCCCCATGACCTGCTAAGCAACACAATAGCTAGAGTTGGCTTTTAATTTGTAGAATATCAACTACTTTGACAACAGGATTAGTTCTAAGATATGAAAAATAAATTCAGGTCAAGGCACACAGCTGATCAAGCACTGCCCTGTAATTTAGTGCTTGCATTCCCTGGGGAATGTGCTGTAGATAAGGAAGGCCTTGGACAGCTGTACATGATGCTGCAGGCTGCATTTCAGCCACACGAGCTGCAGACACACTAAGATTGATACTATCGGTTCTTGAATGTTTCATGAAATAAAAACTGCTCATATATAACACAGAATTTCGACTTTTTGTGTCTTTGAATTTGGGATGCATTTCAAGGAAACTACTTTGTGTAGCCCAGCCACAAAGAAGCCTTCTGACATACCCCAATCCTAAAAACCACTACCCTCTCTGGATGGTCTATAGCAAATATCCTTAGCAACTTGACTACTTTATTCAGAATCATCCTGGCTGTATTTCCCTCTAAGTTTTTGTAGCCATTTCTCTAAACCAAACAAATTACACGATTTACCTCAGACAGCAAGATTTTTAAAGGTGCTTACAGTCACAGGTAAATTGGTGTACTCCAGGCACCATACTTTCTCCCTAACTACACAAACTGACAGTAAAAATCTCTCTCTGCTACCAACAGTCATTTTCAGCTTCAAATTTCCTGAAATAATCTCATTTCAGCCATTCACACATCACTAATGGCAGACATTACTTTAACTGTGTGAAAGTTAAATACCTATAGTTTAACAAAATTATCATCCTTATCTTACCTGTCTGCACAGCTGTTACATTTGACCATACTCAGAACAGCTCCCATGAGAAAGAACATTAGAATGGGATCCAGCAGAATATATTGGGACAACGTAATACAGCCTGTATCTGCAAAGAGACACACAGCAATGTCAGAAAGACTTGCGGTTCCAAAGTGAATCTAAGATTGTGGGAATTCAGCTTCCTCAGTGTAGTCAAGACAAGAAGAAGGCAGGAAATTCTAAAAACAGAAGGAGATCATAACATTTCATCTTCTACCTGGATAACAAAGGAAAAAAACCCAACAAAACAAAAATAAAAACAAATACAAGAACAAAAGGCAGTACAGCAGTATCTGTGAAACATCATTTGGAAAGTGCTGATAACATATTCAGCTGGAGAGGATTAGAGCCAGCAATTATCTACCTAAGGCACCACCATAGTGCCAGAGGTGGCTTTGATATTTTAAGTCTCCATTTCTCAATACCTGTGTCCTTACAAAACTCCTATTTGGGTAACTTCATTTGCAAGGTCAATTTCTCCACTTGGCTCAATTCAACAAGGAACTTCATTAATTTCTTATTGTGAACTCTTCTAAATTAATGCAGAGGATGTTAAAGATCTCTATAATTCATATGGGAAACATCAACATTTCACTAGTGGGCAAAATCATCCCTGACCACCCACCTTGTAAAAATTTTTAAAATTAAGGTGCAATCTAGCCCAATACTGTGGTTATGCAAATAACAGAAATACCTATGCACTAAACAAAACTGTGAAGTTCTTAAGGGGACCACCAAGTAAGAAGCCTCATACATATATACATTAAAAAAAAGTGGAATTACTTTGCTTTTGAGAAAGTCTCTCATTAACCCAAATATCCCCTGATTAGGTAACACATGGTAATCCAGAAACTAAATTATCTGAACAATTAAGATACTCAATTTTGCTGTAGCAGGAACACCTACCAAAAATAAGGATGAAAGCCGTGAGTAAGGCTGCTGGCAGTGACTTTGACAGTTCCAACACTGTGAGGTAGGCAAAAGGAACCAGGCAGGAGCCAAGAAACGCACAAAACTGCAGGAAAAGATCATGGCAGACGTTATAACCCCGCCCACAGTGGACAAGAGCTCACACCTTTCCCTTTCCCTTTCCCTTTCCCTTTCCCTTTCCCTTTCCCTTCCATCTTCCATATCTACAACAACAGGACGTGTTGCAGCAGCTGAACTGAGTCACGAAGAACATTGGACAAAAGCCAACTGAACAAAGACACTGCTCAGAGGGCAGAGGCTTGCTCTGTTCTGCAGTGGTGTCAGTAACAAGAGCCAGTCACACTCTTGCTAGACTGCACCAGATATTCATAAAAGGATGCATTAAGTAGGTGCACCACACACCCACTACCCTCAGCCTTTTTTTAACAAGATACTAGATTATGAAAGCTAAGAACAAAATACACTTGCACCTTATATCTTTAGCAGACCAGATTCCCCTTTCTTACACAAATGAGACCAAGGATAGTTGGAGGAGAAAGAGGAGAAATCAAGACAAAAGAAAGCAATACCACTGTAGAATTTATTATCTTTAATGTCTGTTTCTAGCACCTCTCCCACCTTTGGCTCAGGGAAACCTAAAACCATGAACTTCTGGAAACTAAACTAAGAAAACATGCCATTCTTTCTAGGTAGTAGCAATTGGCCACTGTTTCTCCTTTTGACTTATCTGCTGTCAGTTACATGGCTCTTCATCTTCCTAAAAAGCAGTAGAGCCAGGGTTTCAGATCAAATACAACTCCGAATTTTGCCCTGCTGTCCCAGACTCCATCAGCATACTCAGCTTAGTGTCATTGGTGGTGGCAAACTGCAGGTGACAGTGGATGATCCTGGTTTTTTGATACCCTTGGCTCCCCAGGAGATTAGCCAGGCACAATGGAGTGAGAGAAGCTCAAACTCAGCAACGTTTGCTTTGCAGACAAGGCAAGGTACTATCCCATGCAGCAGTGTAGTCACACTAATTAGGAGGAAGAGCTGCCCTCAGTTTTCACCTTAATTTCTTACCTGGCCTCTCACAGACACACATTAAGACTTATTCGCAATAGAACCACTAACACTTTTCAAAGGAGCTTAAAGACAATGCACAAGGCTAAAAAGACCTCTGACCTGATCAAGGAGAGCTGTTCTTAAGGTGGAACACTCTGTACTGAAAGGCACAGGAAAGCTAACCAGCTTGACAGTAGCCTGCAGAGCCTTACCCCTCTCATCCCTATGTAGTTGTGCTGCTCATATCGATCCCCTGGCTTTTGGAAAGGAAATGTACCATCATATCCACTAAGGTAGCCAGCAAGTCCAATCAGCATCTGAAGAGAAAATGTGAAAAAACTGGTCAGGAAAACCACACTGGAGGAAAAAGTATCCAGGCTAGCAGCAGGTAAGATTTCTATAGAAGCCACATTGATCCAGAGGACAAATAATTCAGACACATCATCCAAAAAATAGTTTATTTACAGAAATCATACACATACATACTGCCCTTTGTCTAAAGGCAAAATCAGAAGTATTTTTGCAACAGACTCTAAGGCAGACTGCAAGCTCAAGAAAAACAGCAGGTGTGGAATTGAGCAGAAAGAATTCTGTAGTCTCCCATAGCTCCCTATCCCCTTAGTTTCAGGAGACTCAGTCTGAAAAGAAGATAACCTTGACAAGACAGGAGGATGCACCTTCATCCACACTACACACTGTTGCTAAAACAAGTTCATTTACAGAACAGGAAATCAGTGCTCTCAGGGTCATTTGTGGCAGGCATCCCATCTGCTCACAAGTTATCAGGAACTGTTTGCTTCCTTTAAAATGTAGGCTTCTATTACATATGCCCTCCAAGTGTCACATTGATTTTTTCATGTCAAGCCTTTCAAAAACCCAACATGCAATACTGTTTAGTTTTCTTATATTTGAAGCATTTTTTTATGAAGACAAAAAGTTTCAAGTTGAGGCTCTGGACATAGAATGCAAATTGCTGTGGTGTCAACAACAGTTAGGAAGGACTTTGTTGTTCACCACATCCTATGGCCAGAAGGCAGAGGCAGACTTTTATTGGCCCACTCCTGTGGCTTCTGAAACATGTACCAGAAAAGCAGTTTACCTTCCCCAAAGGGGGATGGACATCAAAGAAGAAGGTCCGATTAATGTAGTAACTTCCCATCTTCCCAAAATGAGTTTCATCCCAACTGAAAAAAACACACCAACAAAACAGAAACCACAATAACCAATCTACTACAATGCTGAAGAGAGTTTAAAAAAAAAAAAATCCAGGAAGGTCTTTTTACTTATGCTTTTTATAGTACAGAGGCTTACTGTCACACATTCCATAAGAGACAGCGTGTTATACTCAGTGGGAAAACATGGAGAGCACTGCAGCCATTGTAAGAAAGGTCCTTTATTTAAAGAGTTTTATATTATCACTCCAAAACCTCTGGTTTGCTCTTTTGATTCCAAATTGACCTTTGCGAGGTTAAAAAGTCGGCTTGCTGCACAAAGATCTCCAAAACGCCCTCCCCGGGACCCGATGCCCTCCCTGCAGCATGTCCCGAGAGCAGCGGGGAGGGCGCAGGGGCCAGGTCGGGCTGGCCTGAGAGCGCAGCACTTCCTTGTGGCCCTCACTGCCATGTCCCGTCCCTCCAGCTGCCTGGGACAAACAGGGATCCCTCCCACGCCGGGCAAGGCCGGGGCGGGGAAGAGGCGCGGGCCGGGAGCCAGGGCGCAGTCCCGGCCGCCGTGGCCGGGAGAAGGCGGACGCGCACCCACCCGCACCCCGGGGCCCGGGCAGTGCCCGGCCGGAGAGGCGCACGCCCCGCCCCGGCCCGTACCATACGTGCGGCGGCTCNCGGAGTGCGGGCGGGGCGCGGGGCACGCCGGGGGATGCAGTCCCGGCGGTGCGGTGCCGGCAGCGGCCGAGCCCTGAGCAGAGGCCGGGACGGCGATGAGCGCCGCCGCCGCCGCCAAGGTACGCGGCGCTGGCTCCGCGCTCTCCCCGCGGGCGGGAGGGGAACGGGGGGCGATGGCGGCACCACAGCCGGAGGGAGCGGGGCTTGGGGCGGCGGCTCTCCGCCTTCGGCCTGCGCGGGCCTCGCGCGGTTCGGCCTTGTCGCCGGCTGTGGCTTCTGGTGCCCCGGAACCCCGGGAAGGCCGGGACGGCGGTTCCCGGGAGGGGCGCGCCCCCGCTGCCCCGGCCTGCACCCGTGTCTCTGTCGCAGTGGAAAGCAAGGAATTTAAGCCCGTGCTAAATAAAATGCTTTAGTGTGCTAATGCTTTTAGCGGTGGCGCTTACTTACCATATTTTATTTGCGTGCACTGTTCACACCAAGACCTGCTGAAGAGATGCTGAGAGTTTAGGAGCAAATCTGTTCTTTCTGCTTTACATTTGAACCCAGCAGAGTACAAGCTGTGCCTTTCAGGCACCGAGGTGTCCCCTGCGCCAGCCCCCAAGGAGCAGTGTATGCGTGCAGGCTGCTGGGCTTGATGGGTCTCAGGAAAGGGGAGAGATTTGGCCTTTCCAAGTGCATCCCCTGTATCACCTGGAAAGAGGTGGTATCCGGAGCAGATGGTACTACTCTGAAGAAGGCAGAAAACCTAAGAGATCAACATACAAAGTTTGGGGTTTTTCTTCCATCTTTCACAACAGAGAAGTGTGTTTGCCAAATTTTTACTCTGGACTGGTATTTAACCCCAAACTTTCCTCACTGATTGCCAGAAATGAAAACAGAACCAAACCAGAACTCTCAGTACACATCAAACAAATCCTGTCCTCCTGCTATCATCCCAGCTCCAACCACTCTAAACTGCAGGTTTTTGTGATTTTATCCCACAGGGTTGTAAATGCAGGAAATTCTTTCCTGAGACTTCCCTGGACCATGCTCAGCATTTCCTCTGAGGAAGACACAGTGTCACTCTGGGATCTGTCCACTTAGGACAAAACATTTCTGCTGTCTCTACTCTTTACTTAGCTGATTATTTTTGCCTGTGTTTTGCCCTGCTGCTAGGAGCAAAACAGCATGAACTCAAGAGATCACTCCCTGCCCCAGCCTCTGGAGACAGTACCCAGCTGAACAATGGGTTAGTTTCCATGTTCTTTTTGGTGAAATCCCCCAGGGCCTTGAAATTATAGAGCAAGGCAATTAGCATAGCACAGTTTATTCCAAATGATAGTATAGGCTGTAAAACCAAAAAAGAACTGCAAAGAGGAAGGATCAGGAGAAATGTCTCTGCTGGGTGAGAGGCCAGAGTCCAAAACAGATGTAGTGAAGGACATGAATTTCTGAGCCAAAAAATCATTAGCAAGGTCCTCAGGAAAAGCAAGTAAAATTAGTATCTCATGACTGCTCTATTTTCTCTTTTGAAGCTATAGTTTCTGTTTCTTTCCCTGAAACTCAGCAGGCTAGACATTTGAAAAACGAACATAGCTGATATTTCTAATGCCCTGAAGAATTTCCCAGAAGAATTTAAGAAAATCAGCAAACACTTTGTCCACTAAAGTGTTACCAGTATTTTCCATAATTATAAATCTGAGTCATTTAGTCAAAGACATACCTCATTTGAAGTTATTTGAGCCAATCTAAACTGTAAGAGAAGCATGAAGTTTACAAAGAGGACTGCAGCACAGAGATCATCAGTGTCTCTGGTTTTCTGTTGACAGACTATAATTGAGCATATCTCTGCTTTTTTTTTGTCTTGCTGCCAAGTCCCTGGAAAAATTTTTATGCATTTTGGGAGGGTAGAGACACAGAGAAATCCATGGCATGCCATGGGATCTGTGTAAGCAAGGAGAGACATGAATACAGGTTTATTTAGAGACATACATGGGTACCAATTTCCTGTGTGGAAAGAAAAGACTCTGACACAAAAAAAGTGCAATCTTTTATTTTACACTAAGTTGGTTTGAGAGCAGAATAGCAGCTTCTCCCATATCTGCAATGAGAAAATCCCCAGTACTGGCCACTACAGGTGGGAGGGGAGCTACAGGAGCACACTATGGAATCTCCCTGCAAAGGCAGCCCATTCCCAGAGCTAGCAGTCATTCCCTAGTGAAACAGAAATTCTGCATGCAGCTTTGGTTTTCTTTTTTTTTTTGGTTCTCCAGGGTTAGATTTCTGCATTGGCAACTGGTGACAGCCTGGGAGGTTCTCCAGACACGTAATTTGTTTCTGGATGAAAAGCTACGGAAATAAGCATGGTTCCCAAATGTGCTTCCAAGCTTAAATCTGGTTAATGGTTTTGATATCAGGGCTGGGAGAGGGTGACTGCAGTGACTCAGGATTGAATCTGACTGGCTGGTTTTTGTGTCCTGGGCACAGACTGAGGGGCAAAGTCCTTTCCTCATTGGTTATAGGAGAGAAGCTTTTCCCCATTCCAGCTGAGTTAAAAGGGAAAACAGAGGTTGTTTTTATTTCGTGGAGACGACTGCACACACTTACCATGGCATCTGAAAAGGTGAGAGTTTGGACAGGGTGGAAGCATGTGGGAAGGCTGCCTTAGTATTATAGTTCAGGTAGAGATGAATTGTCTGTCTTCGTGGCTTTCATCTCAAACAGCAGAAGCTCTTCTTGTTTGGAAAGAAATCTGGCTTTTCCCTGCATGGCTGGAAAAGCTATTTCATGCCATGCAAGTACCCAGGTGCTTGGCACAATCAGTACAGAAATTGTTTCAGAAATCTAAGATGGGATAGAAGTTAGCAATATTGGATAGGGACAAAGAGGAAGCTTTATAGGGAATAATTTCAAGGTCATTTGTGCATTGCTGGAAACATCAGATGCAAGTGGATAATGAGAAGGCTATTATGAGAGACAGTGATGCTACCTGTATGCCCAAATCAGGAACAGTTACTTTCAGAAAGGAGCCTTCTCTCCTCCAAACATTGCTCTCCCCTGTCTTAGAGTTCCTGAAATGCCTTCTGCTCATGCATTCTTTTCCTTACATTCAATACTCTGGTGCTCCCAGCATATAACCCTTTTATCTTTCTCTTCTCAGCCAATACTTTACAGCTATTTCAGAAGTTCCTGTTCTTGGAGAGTGCGAATCGGTAAGATTCAGTGTTCATCTCTTTTTTTGTCTCAGTATTGCAGTATCCTCCCCTTCACTAACCCAATTAATCAATCACTTATTAACATAGAGGTCAGCAAACATGAGCCTGGAACAGTGAGGCATCTCCCCATGGCGACGGAGGGGAAGACTGCAGCTTACCTGGAGCAGGTGGAATAGAGAGGAACAGATAAAAGGGCTTCATGATACTACCTCAGACTCTGGCCTACCCAGGTCATGAGAGCTAAGCAGGGCTGGGAATGGTCCCTACTTGTACTGAGACAGAAGGGTTTTAAAGGTGAGCACATGGTCCCCTGCCCTCTATAAGCCAAATCAGGAAGGGCTGTGCTGCAAAGAATTGCAAATCTTATTTTGAAAAATGCAGTGGTTTGCCAGGATTGATCTTTAGTACTTTGGTCCTTCATTTGCCAGACCACTGTCTTCTCAGTGGACTCAGGCCACCCTCCTTGGGGCATAGGGTCTTTTTTCAAATGTAGATGCTAACATTTTCCTGAACCCATTACCAATGAAACTGGTCCCAGTGTAGCTGTCTGAAGCTGTACTCTGCTCTCCCTAGCACTGGCTCTGAAAGGAATTTCCTATGACCTGGTCCCAGTGAACCTCATTAAGGATGGAGGACAGCAGGTAAGGATAAAAATACCACTGCTGTCTCCAGGGTACTGAACTTGGGGATCATTAGGAGACTTGAGATTAGCACTAGAAAGTTCAGCAAAATTACTGAATTCCTCACCACTTCTTTGTAATTAATAGTTGCTTTCAGCCGGTATTCCCTGGCATGTGAGACAGGAGGAGAATATGACTGCAGGAGACTAGAGGCTTTTTCCTCTCTCAAACATTTATGATTGAATCCATAAGGCTGAAGATCTTTTGCTTACCATGATACAACTGAATATATCTGGAGCACAGACTTCAGAGAAGCTACCCTGCACTTTAAACAGACTCAACCTCATTCAATTAGCAACAGAAAATGCTTGGAGGCGGGGATAGGGGGTGTCCAAAAGAAGCTAAATTATACTGCAGGGGGCTGCAAAGGGCCTGCAAAAGGAAGAGGTGGGTTGCCAAAAGAGATCTTCACTAAGGCCTTACTTGGGGGTCCACAGGAGGGAGTTGTGCACTTCATAGTACCACTGGCTCAATGGGCTAGTGTGGGCTAAGGCAGAGTTGGACAACTGGGACAGTAATGCTGGCACTGATGCAGTACCACTGGGCATTGCAGTGATGCTTTATCAAGAGATAAGGCACTCTGGGCCAGGATGCAGTGATCCCTGAGCCCCAGTGAGAGCTTGCTGTAGGCTAATAGTACAGTATAATTTACTGCAAAGATTAGTATTAAGGTAGAGAGAAAAAAGAGGAAGGAAAAAAAATGTGGTGACTGGTTCTGGGAGAAGAAAACAAGGAAGAATAATTTCTTATTGCTGTAGAGTAATCTCAGGTTTGTTTCCACAGTTTTCTGCTGAATTCAAGGCACTGAATCCAATGCAGCAAGTCCCAGCCTTGAAAATTGATGGCATCACCCTTTCTCAGTCTGTGAGTTATCAGCCATATCCCTGTTAACCTTTCACTCCAGCCTGCTGCCCAATCTGGATGGGATGGCTTTGTCCCATCTTTTTCCCCAGAGCTCTCACCTATACATTGGAAAAGAGATGGCATTTATGATCCCACTTGGGAACAGAAATAGCACATATTCCCTGATGGGAAACTACTGTCAAGGATTTAAGTTCAATTCTGCTTTGGTTCATAACTCCACCTTTAACTAAGCAGTTTGTAATCTGACTTCAATGGCTGTTCCATGTTTTGCCTGGAATTACAGCTGGACCAAACGACAAGGTCACAGGCAGATATCAGAGGGATTATTCTGTTCTTTGGGTTGGTAACAAACTGCACTCAAAAGCTGTTGTATTCTCTTGGATCAGCTCCCCTTTCCCAGGTGTCCAGGATGTGAAGTTTTCCATGGCTCTCTAATAACCTCCCATTATCTCTTTGTTCATTACAGCTAGCTATAATTAATTACCTAGAAGAGACACATCCTAACCCCAGGCTCCTGCCCCAAGATCCAAAGAAGAGAGCCCAAGTCAGAATGATCGCTGATCACATTGTCTCTGGCATTCAGCCACTCCAGGTACTGCCTTGTCAGATCCATGCAAATGAGAAAATCAGAAAGGATTTCTGTCCCTGAAATCCTGTCTTCTTAAATTGTTGCCAGCCAGCTGGGTGGCAGAACTTCAGATTGGTGTGCTAGCAGATAAAATCTCCTTAACCTCTGCCTGATCTAGATACCAATGGCACCAATACAGTATTTCCAACACAGCAAATCCTATAGCATCCCAGGGTTCTTTCCAGAAAGAGCTGAATCCATATGGTTTTACTGCTGAGTCTAGGACATTTTAGGAAGAGAACTGAGCAGCTGAAAGGGAAGAGGCAAAGGGATACTCTGGATACCCTGACAACTGTTACAGAAGGGTAGTGCCAAGAGAAAGATACAGCAGGGTGCCTGATTCAGTGCAGGTGAGGTCAGGGCTGACCCAACCGAGTGAACTCAGGCCAGGGGTTCAGCCTTGGCAACTGCTCATCTCCCCTCTCCTCCACTGGATGACACAGTGGGTAAGATCCAGCCAGCAGCAGTTATCTAACCTAGAGATTGCTTTGCCTTCACAGAACCTGAGTGTCCTGAAACAAATGGGGGAGAAAAAAATGGAATGGGCTCAGAACTGTATCACATCTGGCTTTCAAGGTACATACCACATCCAAAATGATCAGTATTTTGGCTGACCTTACAAAATGCTGCACTGCTGGCACTCTACTTGCCTTTTTCAAGTAGAACCACACATATTCCTAGGCTGGTGTGCTGGGGTCCTGCCTTGCTGGCAGAGACAGTGCTCTTCCTGCTCAGAGTCTCTTGTCCAGGACTGGTAGCTCCCCAGGATCTCAGAGGAAAGATGTGCACAGAACACTTCCACTGCTGCACATGGAAGAGGGGAAGCCTGGTGCCATCCTGCACACTGCAGCAGTTGATTCATTCTGAAGCACCAGGGCTCACAGCACTTCTAAAGTTCTACACATATATAGATAGATATGCTTTTGTTATTGGACACCTAATAGCAAACTCCCACAGAGTCTAGCAAGTAGCAGACTATTTCTTTGCCTTTTTGAGAGAAATAATGGGCTTTTGGTTCCCTCAAAAAAATCCTTTCCCCCATGTGCTGCAATGACAGGCCCATCTTCACTTCCTGACAGACACAAACTGACTGAACCTTTGCATTTTTCCCCTCCCCAGTCACATATTTCTACATTATCCTCATAGTATTTCATCTGCATTGTCTAAAGCAGCTGAAATCACCCTGGGTCCAAAAAAGCTGAAGGACCCTAAAGACTCCCATAACTATAGTAAGATTTCTGTTCCTTCTAGTTTCTGTCCCAAAATGCTCCTTTTTCATACTCTGCTCGGGGTTAAGATGCCCTTGTACATAATTCTCAGTCTGGAAAGTGTTTGGTGTCCCTTTCAATTGATTTTGCAATGCCTCATTCCAGTGTACCACCTCTCTTGACAGCACTGGAGCAGATTCTGCAGCACACTGCTGGACGCTACTGTGTGGGGGATGAAGTAAGTATCAGAGAGTGCCCTGTGTGCTATTGCAGAACTGAAAAACAAAGTATCTTCCCCTAAAATAGGAAAGAAAATTAGTTGAGGAGACAAGAACACAACCCCATCCAGTGCCTAGAATTACATGCAGTGCCTTCACCATAACAAAAAAACAGCTGCATGGATCCTACTTAGGTCATTACTGACTGACAGAGAGTTATGGAGATGTTTACTTGTCCCTGCCTATAACCTGCTGATGGCCAGATTCTGCAGCTGTATCTAGGATCTGGCTGGTACTAGAGGATGTGGAAAAAGATGATATATCATTTCATCTTTATGGGATTTGGACTTCAACATGTCCTGTCATAGGGGCAAAGCTTGGCTCAAGAAACATGGTTTCAGTTTTTAGCTCTGTTCTATGGAACTTTTAACCAACTTGTATTTTTCTGCTCTGATCATCCAGTTTTAACATGGACAGATTTCACAGAGCTCACATAAAAGCTGTTCTGACGACCCTTACAAAACTAGAGGCAGTCCAGGCCTTTTCCATTTATTAGTTCTGCTGCCAGGCAAAAGATCTTTCCTATAAAAGCCTTAGAAAAATGAAGGCTCCTGCATTATTCTGGGATGCAGAGGATTGTCTAGTAGCAGCCTTATGGAACCCTACCTATAAGGCTACTTACAAGATCTAATGTTGGAGAATAACATGTGTTCTGAGAGGCACCCAGGGCTTTGTGACCTGGGGAGCAGGGTGAGGGCAGCTGCCTCTGTCTGTGCAGATAGGCAGCCAGCAGCACTGTCCTTAAATCTTCGTTTCAGATTGCATGTCTCTGAGCCTGTGTACAGAGGCCCTATCACATATCAAGTCTTGACATTGGCAGGACCTGCTTGATACTGCTGCAGTGCAAACAAGCAAAATTTACTTAACTTTTTCCAGCCATGCAAACACCCCTCTCCCTCCATCACCTCCCTCTGCAGCTTGCCAGCAGACATGTTTGCTTAGAGGCAGTTGCCATAGAAGCACAGTGTCCTTAAGGTCATAATGATCAGCTGGTAAATATAAAGCTCCCTAAAAGCTTATGGCTTCTACTAGTAACTGCAATGAAGTTCTTTTTCTTGTACAGTTGCTGTAGTATTAATGCTGAATTAAATAATTAGATCATCATGACAACTCCTCTGTACTGGCTGATAAAATAATTTCTGTCCTGATCTCAAAGCCTGCCACCACTGGGAAGTGTGAGGGGACAGGCTCTGAGTTATTCTAACCCCTTTTCTTTGCTATATTTGCAGGTTTCCATGGCTGATCTGTGTTTAGTGCCTCAAGTTGCCAATGCTGAAAGGTAATTAAGGCTAAGTTTGAGACATTCTTCAACACACTTAATTATGCTGGGCTGTCAGAGCTTACCTTCTGCTCCTTGTGCCTGTTAGAAAGTAGCCCTCCTGCCTGCCCTATCCACTTATGTTTCTTCTCTCCATGAATTTTACTACTTCATAAATACTGTCTCTTTTGGAAGTAAAGAATTGTGGTCTCCTCTTAGAGGCCCCTGGGGAAACCTGATCTATGACCTTAGAAAAGCTGAGGTTGCCCACACTCCATGTTCTGTCCCTGTTTGCTTTATCCTTACACTGCACACAGGAGGAAAAGATTAATCAGACTTTATTTAAAGCCTTAAACCCATACAAGTAATGGCTGCATGATTCCCAGGAAAAGCAGTGTCTTCTTATCTTGTGCTGCACATTACATAAAAATCTGGTGAAAATCACAAAATCACAGAATCATTGAGGTTGGAAGGGGATTCTGGAGGTCACCCAGTCCAATTTCCCTGCTAGAGGAAGTGGCACAGGATTGCATCCAGCGGGGTTTTGACTATCTCTAGAGAAGGAGACTTTACAACCTCTCCAGGCACTGATTAATCTCTCTAGCATTTGTTTGTAAACCTACAAGGATGAACCTTTTCTGTTAGTGTAAATGCCTCTGAGATTCTCCCATACTAGGCAGGCCTATCACACTGCTCTATACTTCTGCTCGCTGCTGCACTGGCTCTCCAACTAATAGTACTTCACAAATTCTTTTCCGTTTACAGATTCAAAGTGGACATGGGTCCATATCCCACAATAACCAGAATAAATAAAGCTCTCTTGGAGTTAGAGGCCTTCAAAATAAGCCACCCTTCCCGGCAGCCAGATACTCCTGCAGAGCTGCGAGCTTGAAGCCTTTCTACTCATTAAATCTAGAAAGCTGCCATGATAAAGAAGACAACACCTACAGTCTGAGTGGGACTTCAGTTCCAGTAGGAAACCCCAATACTATTGTTTCCCTTTCATCTGGGTGGGAAGGACAGAGAACCTGGAAATAGTATGAATGACTTACAGGATGGCTGTGCTGGAACACCTGCAGCTACTAGTTCTTTCTATGCAGTCTATCTCCAAGAAGCAGATTAAATCAGAAGTAGCCATAATGATCAGAAGTTCCCTCTGTATAGCTTTGGATTGGGGAATGTGTCGCCACAAACAACTGTGAGGCATTGAGCCAATTCTGTATTCCCCACAAGGGCTACTTCTTTCTACCATCTACAGAAAGAGCATCAGGGAATCAGTGTATACAGTGTGCTTATCCTTGGAGCTTCCTCAGAGACACAGCACAGTCACCAGTTCCATGGATATAAACAATAAGATCTAGTCTCTGATGGAAGATAGCTTAACCGTTGTTGGGGTCTTGAAAGAGCCAAGTCGGCAACTCTGTCACCCCTTGCAATAACAAGAACAGTCACATGGAATTTATGAAAGGTCTGCCTAGAGCAAAGCTAGGTGATTGTGCCATAGACAGCAAGGCACAACCAGCTCTCTCCCCTACAATGAAAATTATGTTCTCTTCTTTTTCCCATCCTTAGATACTCCTCTAGGTGTTTTCCTAGCCTTCAGCTGCAGACTGTTGCCCAAGGAAATCCCACCCCAGTTTCCCTCCAAACCAGAATCATGCCTGTACTTTTTCTGTAAAATAGCAGCAGTACATACTATTCCACTCATCCCAAATGAAACCGAACACCTAAGTCACCTACAAAGCTGAAAGCACCCTGAGAATTCCAGCTAAAAACCTGTAGGGCAAGGAAGGAACCCATAACCTTGTGTCGGTGTTCTTGTGCAGAGTCAGCTTGGATCTCACTGAATGTTTTGGCACCCGAACCCAGATACTGTGTATCAGGTACCCTAGGAAAACAATACCCATGGCCTTTGGAGTTTACAAACCCACAATCTCTTGTACCAAGGTGCCATTCACCTACATACAGATACCTGGACTGCCATGTTGCTTGGACTCATTTATTTCCATCCATATCTGTATTTAGGCTGGTGAAAAGCCTTGCTGTTCAGGCTCATTCTGAGAATCGTGCATTATCCTAGGTCCAGCTGGATCTTGAGTGTGCTGTTATAAAAGGTCCCAGCACAGTTGGAGCCCCCAAAGACCAACACCGTGTGCAGTTTCTGCTCTTCTTTGTTCTCCTTGTCCATATCCATATCCATCAAGTGGGCAGGAGTCAGGTCAAGCAATGTGTGGCCAGCTCGGGGAACAGAGCAGAGGTCGTGGTGGATCACTGTGCTCCATGAAAGAGTATCTGAAGTGGAAAGGGGATATCAATACTGAAAAGCCCATTCCTAGTGCAAGGGATGAGACAAATGGACTAGACTAGGTGTTCAGAAACACCTCTGCAGCCCCAGAGTCACCTTCAGCTATCAAAACAGGGAGGAGAGTCACTCACCTAGGTGGAAGACAAAAGCATCATGCAAGGCTCCTCTAGCATTGCAGCCTCCACTGATCAGAACCTTCTGGTCCGACACAGCCAGAGCTGCATGAAAGCTGTGACCAAAGCAAAGTCAAAAGGTGACTACATAAAACCTGCAGGGATGGCCTCAGTCAGCAATGGGCAGGGATTGGCAGACTTGATCAGGAGGTTGGGGGCTTAAGCTGCAGGAAGAAAGTTGACTTCTGTTTCTCTCTGCCCTGACTAGCAGAATAACCCTAAAAGAGATGTTTGCCTCTGCAGGTCAGGCCACAATCAGGCCTGAATAGCAACTCATTATCTCAGAAGGAGCTATCAAAATTCCTATGCTTTGCTCTGTGGGGTGACATAGCAGGCCAGCTGGGCTCTGCATTGATTTAGATCATTGTTCTAGTGAGCAGTTCTGTCCCTTTAGGAACAGCATAGTCCTGGTACAGGAGTTTCTTCCTCTGTGTGGCACAGTACCGCTCCAGGCACTGTGAAGACCAAACAGCAGGCCATACAGTTTACTAGCACACAGCAGAAAACTTACCCTAGCCTGAAAGACAGACTTTCAGGGAGACTAAGGAATGTCCCCCCACACCATACAGGCACCAACAAGGACAGCACAGGAATTCCTGGCCCCACAGCAGAGAGAAGATCCACTGTATTTTGACTAGTGGAACAGAGATATGCAGCTGGGTCTGATCACAAGCACTGTTTAAACCTGGCTTCAAAGAGGAATAACAGAAGAAGATAGCTCCTGGGTCTGCAATAGAATCTCACCAACGTGCAGAAGGCTGTCCTGCCAGGAGGGGGACTGATGTGTACTCCATGAAACCTGACAGACAGAGAAAAGGCAGGTGAAATGTCCAAAAACCTCAGCCTTATAACTAGACAAAAACTTAGATACTCTGCCACATCAATAATACTTCTGCCTTCTCTATTACCCAACTTCTTCCAAAAAAGCCATTGTTTTTTCTTCATCCCCTCCCTTATTGCCCCAGAAAGGGTTTTTTTTAACCCATAGTTTTAAATCTCCATTGCCTAGTCAGGAGTTTGTATAACACTATTGCTATTTTCCCATTGAGCACACCTCACTCCCTAGTCCCTGTCTTAGAACAGATGTTCCCAAGGCAGCTAGATGGCACAGACTTACTTACCCAGATCCAGAATGTGCATGTCACTGAGGTAGACAGAAGTCTTCTGACCCCCAAAAATCAGCAGCTTGTTTTTTAATAGAGTAGCTGAATGCCTGGGCAGAGAGCAAACAAATAAATAAAACATCTTCAGCAAGTTTCCAAAACTTCTATTTTAGCCTTGGCCCCTTCTATTGGGCTGCCATAGCTTCAGTCTACACTGGGACAAAATCCCATCAGGATTCACAACAGGAGGTACTGAGAATTCCACTGCTCTAAACAGCCCTATCTTAAGGAGTACATGGTAGAGAACAATCACCTAATATTTAAGAAATCACACTGGTGTGGGAGGGAAGGTAAGCAGAGGTTTCCTGCACTATTTTGGATAGCTGGAATTAGAGCACTCTCACCCAAGCCTAGGCAGAGGCTTCTCCCCTTCTGAGATGGGCTGATACCAAATTTCATGCTCTGGATTGAAGACATAGAGCACATTGCTGCAGGGTGCAACTGCCAGCGATGCCTTTCTGGAGGAAGTTCCTCCAAAAACAAAGAGCTCCTTGTGGTAGATAGTTGCACTGTGGTAGGTGAGCACTGGTATCCTCCCTTTAGCCTAGAAAAATTTCAATATAGATTTGTTACAAGAAGTGCATTGTTTGCTGCATGACCCATAGGAAAGGGGCCCACATCATGCAGTGAGTTTGACAAGTCTCAATTTTCACTTTATTGGCTCCCCAGCCAGATCTTTGCTGTGCAGGCAGACAGTACATTCTTTGCATGCTCTACACCACCAGAATGCTCTGATAACAAAAGGAAATCAGCCTCCCACACCTTCCTCAGAAGATGTCAGGGAACAGAAAGATCTCATCCAGGCTTACTCTGTAAAAGCCATTTTGTGCTTTACCAGGAAAGAGACAGATTGTCCCATGCTGACAAGGGCTCAGAATTCTGCTGTACTCAGGGCAGTTCCTGATTTGAGAAGACTGGCTCTTCACCTCAGCATCTGGTGCTGCTCTCAGTGGCACCATATAAAATGAGAGGCCATTTCCCTCCACTGCTTGTACAGTACCTCCCACCACTGAGTTTGGTCAGGCACAGCCCTCTGCAGCAAACATTTTTTGCCATTGCTTCATTCATTGTAGGCACAGCTCCAGGTTTCTGTTCACCATGTGGCTTTGCAACACAGCCTCTTAGTACCTATCAAACCAAACTATGCATCTCATACAACCTGCACCAACAGTGGACCAAGACTACTGCACTAAGGACATGGGCACATGGACTGCCACATTCAGGCAGAACCTGCCACTCCTGCACTTTTGTCTTGGAAGAGATGCAGTACTCACAGTCACAAGGAGCCATTTCCAGGTGACAGTGTCCAGAATGTAGATGCTGCTGTAGTCTTTGTCCTCCCTTATGCCCCCAAAGATGTAGATACGCTTGGTGTCAGGGTCGTAGGTAGCTGTGTGACCATGCAAGCATGATGGCATGGCATCTTGTAGCTGGAAACCCACTGGGAGCCATAAATCACTGTCTGTGGGAGCAACAGCAGACACACAGTGTGGGAGTTCAAAAATGCTCTTGATTGCTCTAGATTTAAAGAATAGGCCATAAAATCTTTACTCAAAACCTTGCTCCCTTTGTCTCCTCCTCTCCTTAGATTCAGGGCTAGAGGGAACTCATACAGAATTGTTTCTGTAAAGAATGATGGGGAATAGCAAGGTGAAAGAGAAGACCAGTGAGGTGCAGAAAGACACAAGGCACTGGAATTGTATCTCACACTTCCCCACAAGTCACCACACACAGACTGCAAACGGCACTGTTGTTTTTACGCCTTAAAATTCCAACTCTTTCCAGAACTTGTACCTTAGCTCCTAGAGTGCTCTCAAGTATAATCCCAGAGCCTCAAAAGGCACTCTATGCTGTCAGCTCAGCCTGGTGACATGCCCAATGTGATGCCTTTGCTGTCCCCTCCATAGGCACAGATGTCCAAGTACCCCCTCCAATCTGCATGAGCTATCGTCTAGTCCCACTGTCCCCATTGCTTTTCACAATCCTGAAGTCCCCACCAATTTCCAGCTTCCAGAGAGTGTCCCTGCAGGACTGTTGATTGACACCTTCTCCACCAATGAGAACAGCTGTCCTCAGGTCACTGAGGCACATGGCATGGCACCACCGAGGGCTGGGACTGCCTGGGGAGGGAAGAGCACAGGCCTATGAGCAGTCAGACAAGACACCCTCAGCTCCCTTCCCTGCTGGGAAGAACAAGCCACCTGAATGCTCAGAGGGGGGAAATGGTAAAGCAAGGCCCCCTGCCCTCTGCAGGGGAAAAAGACATACCTCCCTAAGGAATATTTTCAGTTGACTTAGGGGAATAATTGCTGTACTTAGAGAGACCTCAGGAGCAAGGAGTAGCTGGATGTAGGATGCATTCAGGCTGCCACTTCAGACAGGCTTGGATGCCCCCCATTTACTACCCCATCTCCAGAAGTGGATAGCTCAGTTGTGCTACCTGGCCTGCGCTACTCCTCGTGAGGGAGGGCTACCCAGGGACAGCTTGTCAGTGCCTAAGATAGAACAATCAGAAACCTAGAGCTGCTTCCAGAGGTATTCCTTGTACTGCTCTGTTCCTCCTCCCTTCCCCTCCCAGGCCCCTGCAGCTGGCTGAGCAAGGTAAAAAATACTTTTAAATCAAAGTCTGTTTCATATCTTACCTTTTTTCCTCAAAGAGCTATGTACCCAGAGGTGTGCCTGAGATTCAAAGGGGCTAAAGAAACATACTTGAAAGCCTGACAGTACTGGAAGCACTGATGGCAATTGGATGAAGAGGAACAATATATACATATGACCTACTTGTTATTCTTGATCACTGTGGAGATACAGAATGAAGCATGAGAGGCTTCTGATGTTGAAGGGAAGGAATATCATCACTGAGTGACTGATAAGACAAACCAGGGTCTAGGAACCAAATCCTCACCTTGCAACTCCTTCACTGCCAGATCTGCAGAGGGAACACAGAAATGGTCCCATAAAGCAGTCAGCAGACATATACTGTGGAAAGTGCTCAGCTCCACCATGTCAGAGCCCTTTGACCTTCCTTCCTCCAACCTCCAGCACAAAGCTACCTCACTGCAACAAACAAGGTGCAAGACCAAGATTCATGAACTAAGTCTCATCAGAAGAAATGCAGAAAATAGGTAAGAGCAGGGCACACTTCCTCTGACTGCCAAATACTGTCACCATTGCATTTTACCCCTCGGATAGAAGTTTGTTTCCCACCTTCTCACACTGCCTGCAGCAGAAGAAGCTTTATGATGAAGCTGTATTTGCCTTTATGACAAGCAAGGCAAGTCCCAATAAGTAATTTCTTATGAGGACCACTAAGTTATTGCCAAACTTTTACACATAAACTTGGTCACACTCTGGAGCTGACTTGGAATTCCCACTGCAGAAGCCTAAGGTTTTTTTCCAAAGCCCTTGGCAGTTACCTTCTCACTACTCAAAAGCCAATACAATTATACTAATTACACATATATATATATTCCTTTTTGTATTCTCTATACCGTAATAATAACCAGTGTCTTCTATAGACCAAGTGGTATGCTATTAGTAGGGGTACAAACAGGCTAATGCAGAGGTTACAGAACGTCACAGTAGGTAACTTTCTTGTGCCTCAGTTTACTCTTTTGTAAAACAAGGTTAACAATATTTGCCTTAATTTATAAAACACTTTTACTTGAATGAAAAGATAGGCATTATGTCACAGTAAAAAGTGGTGGCACTAAGATGTTATATCCCATGTTCTATTTTTGGCCTTTTCCCAGCAGGCAAAAACTCACCAAGCAGCTGATCCAGGAATAAAGAGCATTTTCAGTATTTCAAAGCCAAACATACAAGCCCATCATTGGAGGTACACAGAGAAATGGAATGGGAAGGTGCAGCCCAGCAGCATTGACAGATCATTCAGACAAGATCTGTAAAATAAAGTTTGAAGCTACCAGTTACCTTCTTCATCAAGATCTCTCTCAGATGCTGTGGGTTCAAATAAAACTTTTCTGGGCTTTTTGGAGTGGACTCTTGGTGGTCCTTGGTCAGGACTCTTCCTCCAGGCCTCATTGGATTCCGCCTTTCCAGCTGGTGACTTCAGGGCACAGGGTACCACCACGGTCCTCAGTGGTGGCCAGACGTCCTTCTTCACAGGCCTGGATGCTCTGGCAGCCACCTCTGAGCTCTGACTCTTAACCTGTGACATGAGTCCCAGCCAAATCAGCCCCAAAGAAAGAATACCTGAGGCTACTGTGAATTGCATCTTACTGGGCCAGGGATGTGGTAACTGTTGTTAGGCTCATCTTCCCATCGAGTTTTAAGGGCCAACATGCCATCAGTATCAGCTGCCAAACAGATGCTGAGCAGTGCAGCTATCTGCTGCTGTGTGCTGCAGTCAACTTTCAGACTGCTGGCTGCTGGGCACAGCTAAAACATGGAAGGGCAAAAAGGCTATCTGTACTAGGAATAAAGGGGCTGGTTGACCATCCCCCTAAGGACTACTACATTCAACATTTAAAAAGGCATTTCAATGGAGAATGTATCTTTCTTCAGCACAAGAGAAACTTTGGCTCCAGAACTTGCTTAGCCATATCCTCACTGAAAAAATGGCAGCAAACGTTTCAGCTAGACATCAACTGAATGGCTACTGGTGAGGAAGAAGATACTAAGAAAAAAGTGAACTAAGAAGGTGACTCCAAAATACACATACCCCAGTAGGATCCTCCAGATCCTGGCCAAAGGGCCTATCATCTGCTGGGAGCACTGGTGACTGGGTGGTCTCTGGTACAAGGAAGGGATGGACAGGTGTACTGCTGGAGACACCTCGGAGCAGCTGCAGCAGAAACAGCGACAGAATAAAAGGCGCTAAGTGTGTTAGCCTCCATCCACACAAAGGATGAGCAAAAACATGTCTTGCAAGGGACAGATTCCCTGCAATGGAATAACCTGCCTTTCATCTCCCACTGCAAGATGCTAAATCCAGTGGCTTCAGCATAAGGTGAAACAACTATGGAAGTACCAAAGACTCAGGAGAGAGTGGGACAGGAAGTGAACAGCTGTCAGTTGCCCGTCTCCTGCGACATGTAGGAAAGACATTTCTGTGCCATTCTTGTGAGCCAGGAGGCTTCCTGAAGATAAGGGAAGCCTCATATCTCTCTTGAGGAAGTCACCAAGGTTATCACCATGACAACGTGAAGAAAGAGAGAAAGTAAAAAGATCTGGACTTTCGTTGGCTCACACAGTGACGTGGCTCCGTTTAACTATCAAAAATTTTGTTTCTTCTTTATAACCAATGGGCAGTGTATGTTTTCATTAATTAAATGTAAGCATCTTGTAAGATTATAAAAGCAACATGTTGCTTTAATAAAAAGGTCTATACAGCCTTCTGACTGAGCCCTGGTGCTTTGCACCATGTGGGGCTCTATAGCGACATCGACACACAAGGTGTTCTGGCAAAACTGTGTTCAGAGGATAGGCCTGGAGCATCATAGAGGTTCAGGCTCAGCACAGACATGCATTAACAGATCCATGTTTGTCAGCTCTACCTTGGAGTAGCAGAGAAGGAAAAGGAGAACAGGGAGAGGAGGTTATGGGGCTGAGAAGTGACAACATTTGGGACCCTGGACAGGAAAAGAGGAGACTGTAAATTCTTTTACCTGTCCATTCACAGTTAGAACAAGCCTCACAGGGTTGCCTTTGTCCATCTCTTTCAACGAGGCCATGAAAATATCTGTTCTCCAGTCATCTTCCCACACCAGAGACCTGCACAAGGGACCATGGCTTTTCAGCCCACAAGTGACATTGACCAGGACAAAATTCCTTCTCCCATACTAGATGATAACAGCCCAAAGCCAAAAGAGAGATCCAACCCTGAAAGCAGCCAAAAGGAATCATCCCTAGAGGGAAACACCATGGTGGAGGACCAGCAGGCCTAAGCAGCTTTTGGGTAACAGCAGCAGCATCAGGCAGCACCAGAGATCAGAAAGCTTTGTGACACCCTAGCAGCTCCTGCTATAACCTGCGGCTGGGCTCCAGCGTGCCGACCCGCTGTGGCGCGACGCCTGGGGACACCAGCACATCCACTGCGATGCTCGTGTCCGGAGAGTAACAGCTCCAGTCTCCCAGCCCGAACACCACCAGCTGCTTTGGCAATGGCAGGGGCAGCCAAGCCTGGAAACCCATCTGGCTGGACTGGCTGCAAAGGGGAGGGAAGAAGAACGAGAGATAGTAATCAAAGAGTAAAATAAAAGGTGAAAAAATATATGAAAAAGCCTGATAACATGTTTATGCCAGGGAAGGGTTAAATGAGAGGGCTTGTGTCATTTAAAGATGAAACCACGCAAGGATGCAGGGAAGGAGATAACCGGTGGGAAGGGAGAGCCACCAGGGGCTAGAGTAGCTCAGCCACGCGGGCAGCGGCATTTCCAGAGAGGGCCAAGGCAGGGCGTGCGGGTTCTTGGCCCGCGGGGGAACCCCAACCCCGACAGGGACCGGCCGGGGCCGCGCAACGCCGGGGCCGNGTGCCGCTCCTTACTCTGCAGTGAGGGCTCATATTGAAGGTAGGATAGTGGCAGATACTCCTTAAACAGTAGTTACATGTGTGTGTTACTACAGGGGCTCCACTGGGTAACTGATACCACCTGTATGAGTAGCTCTGCTAAGCTTAAAACTGCTGTTGATAATCAAACACTACTAAAAGCAGTGACAGGACTTAAGCAGCCAAAGTGCAATATTCTACCTATTCACCTGAAACAGGAAGAGCCACTTCCCTGGCAGAGGCAACAAAGCCTGCTGCAAGGCCTTCACAGAACTCCTCATGATCAGAGAGTTTCTGCAGCAGCCCATCCATAAAAATTATAGAAGGGGGAAGGCGGGTGGCAGAGTGGGGGTGGATGGGAAGAACTAATGTGAAATTTTGCATCACTTCCCTGCATCCCCACTGTTTTCCTTAGTTTCCCTCTTGACCGTATGCCTGAGCCAAGCACAAGGATGTATCATGAGTGCATCATAATAAAGTAGTTGTAGCACTGTTTCTCTTTCGTGGTCTTAGAATGCAATGAAACATCTTTAACTTGGCAGAATCATCTATCCTTTGGATCACCTTGGTTTATGATTGCTCCTGCCCATCAATTACTTTATAAAAGTGCTCCAAGGGACTAGAACAGAGAATTGAACCTCTGCAGCACTTGTCCTGCCAAACTTAAATGAGATAGGTGAGAAAAGATGACTCCCGCTACAGGCATCATTCCTCATTATTACCAGCAAGTGCTTCTTTCAGGACATGTAAATAGAGCCTTTATAGTATGATAAAGCTGATGGGCAAAGCAGCTGTGAAGAGCTGTGAAGGGTAAACACTTTTCTCTAGACAATTTAATGAGTATCTGGTAACTGAAGAGATGTTTTTAAATCCTCCAGATTGAAAGCTGAAGTAACAAAGGAGCTAGGGGATCTCTGCAAATAGAGGTGACAAGTGCCAGTAT
Source organism: Ploceus nigricollis (assembly GCA_013399945.1). Classification (NCBI taxonomy): domain Eukaryota; kingdom Metazoa; phylum Chordata; class Aves; order Passeriformes; family Ploceidae; genus Ploceus; species Ploceus nigricollis. Next base: position 372,845 of record VXBC01007970.1, read on the forward strand.
GAAGAAGTGGAGGGTAAAGTATTCAAACTCTACCTGTGTCCATTATATGAGCTTGGCTACTTGCTTCTTCTCTCCAATTCCTCAAACATTCAGTACCATCTCAAGAAAAATATTCCAGCAAGTCATTTTAATAGACAAAAGATTTCCTGGCTGGAACTATCATCATGAGCTGATAACAGAGCATTTTCCTATCCATTTGCATCAGAATCTCCTGTACACTCCAAAGTATATTTTGCGTATTTGCTCCTTCTTTCCTCCTAAAACTAACTGCATTCTTGTTTTGATGGAAGGTCTGTAGTTGAATTCTTCATATCAAGATATTCACTTGCCTTAAACAGGAGACAAAGTTCTTGGTTGCATAGTGAAAAGTTTATTTAAAGGGAGTAAGTTCCAATATATTATTACAAATCAACCACAACACATCAAATATAAACAATACAAACCAATTGTAGAAGGAATGCAAGCACACTATAAATATAGCTTTCATACGTGCCTTTCAGAAAGAGTCCAGTGACACATTTTGTTAAAATATCCTTTTCTCTGTCTAAAACTCACCTCTTGGCGAGCACATGGAAAGCAAACATTTGGCGCTGAGAACTCAATTTTGAAATCACAGGACATCAAAAATATTCACATCACATAGGTAAGGACTGACAAACAACCATCACAGTTCACGAGAACATAGGTCTGAAAAAGGTATGACCAGCTACAAGGTGCTCCCCATTGAAAGCCTGTGCTAATGGCTTGGAGCTGTGAGTGGAAAGCAGCCTGCTTCCCTCTGAGAACTGTCCCCAGGGCATCTTGGAGGTTGTAGGGAAGCCATCTCCAGCTCTTTATAATTTCCAAACATGGCTCCTAAATGTCAAGGTCATTACTTGGCAAGGTCTCCTTAGCTCTGAATTTTGTGGCTGGCATCCTGCTTCTTGCCCAAGGGATTTGACTCACCAGTCCAGATGGGTTTAAAACAGATAACCCTCACTGATGGATCAGAAAATTCTTCCTCTCTCCCTTTCCAATAAAGGCTACATTTAATGTATGATGATTCTGAGAAAGCAACACGTAAAATCCAGAATGGAACCTAGAAAAGCCAGGGGGACTCAGATCCACCATCCACCTGGCCTGATGCAACTTCAGCTGCAACAGCACCACAGTTTTGGAATAAGTAGCCAGAGACTCTCTCCAGGCAAATGTGGTCTATCCCCCCAGAACACTCTCCTCCTTGTAATATACATTTGAACTCTGCTGTTTTATGTACCTTTTAGAACTTTATTTAATTGGTATTTACTGCAAATCAGCTTCTTTAGATAAATGCCTTAGCACTTTGACTCCTGCTAAACTTGTCTTTCACAGTCTAATTAGCAATGTATTTAACACAATCAGTTCCCAGTTTTTCATTCTGCCAGTTGTGAAGTTCTCATTCATCTACATGATATTGTCACATCCAATATTTTCCCAGATATGAGAAAATGAGAAATAGTTTTTTCTTTTACACTTGTAGATATAAAAAAAACCCTAAACAAAAAACTTGTTGGCTTGGTCTCTCATCCACACTCAATATGCATAAACACACACCACTCACAACTCTGGATTTCAACACTCTTTTTAGAGAAAATTATGAATGACCATAAGAAACACTCTTCTATGTCTATCTAGTGTTCCTCTGGTCCTTGGGTTTAGTGTCAGCATATCAAAAGGAGTAGTCCTCTGGTGTTCCTAGACAGCTGACAGCAGCATATGAAGGCAAAGAATGTATGGCACCAGGAAATTCAAATACCATTGCACTACTCATCTTACAGCAACAGCAATCTATAAACAGATTAGATCTCCAGGAACAGCCTAGAGGGGCTCTGCCTGCCCGACCTTAGCAAGTACCACCCCCTACGCAAATGGGCAGAGAAATAAGAAGAAATGTCTTGTATTAATGACACCTATGGTTCTCATTTCAGACATGCTGTTTGTTCCTAAGGCACCTTGTGATAAATCCTCTGTAGAGTGGCTTTAACAGGGGTAGTGAGACAAGAACGAAGAGTATAAGCAGTGGGGATGAAAGTGAATTCATTTAGGGATTCATTCTCTACCCTAATTCCCCACAAGAACAACAAAATCTTTCAGCAGCTAGACCTGTAATAAAGTTTACTTCAAATTCACCTCACCAGGTCCAGCTCCATGATAACTGACTCACTGCAGGCCATAGATGGAGGTTACATGCACACACAGGTACAAGGAGATAAGCTGACAGGGTAGAGCCACAAAGAAAGGCATGTGGCTGCCTTCTAGACTCAGTGCATAGTAACTTGACCTTCCTAGCACCTGAAGTCAGGTAACTAAGCTCTTCCTCTTAACACATTTTCATCTTACTTGTTTGTGCATATTAAATGGGTCCCGAGCATTAATTTGCTACAAGCCTGTGTCTGACACCAGTAACCTTTTCTGAGAACATGTATTACAGGCCTCCAAAGGGTCTGAGTAAATGTAAGCAGTACCAGTAGTGATCCTGGATTTAAGCAATTTTAACTCTCTGTTCTCAATAAAACACATACATTTTAAACTCCTGCTGCTACATTACACCTAAAGCAAAAAAGAGGAAACAATGGAGAGCTTATTACCTTCCCTGACATAAAAAATGTGCGACAGATTAGTACCATTATTATAATAAACACTTATCCAAGGTAATTTTTATACAAGTCCTTTGCTACAGGATATATCTCTGACTGAACATGTAAATTTTATTTAGATCTAAATTATATTCAAAACAAAATGGAAAAAAATTTTCTGCTTTCACAAAAGCAAACCCAAAATGCCAAAGAAGCTTTTTCCTTGATTTAGCTTTCTGATTTCTAGAGACAATTTAGAGGGAAAGGAAACATATATTAAAAACCTATTTGAAATCTTCCTTCCACAGAAACAAAAAATTTTGCTTTCCTGAGGATTAATTTCCCTCTCTGAAGTGCAACTGCATTTAAACTTTATTTTTCTTTCTTGACCCAAGGTCTAAATCCAAAGATCTCTATTTAAATAAGAAGGGTTTCCCTAACTGCCTAAGCCAGCTAGCAAGATTGAATACAAATACAGGAAATATACCAAACTGAAAAAATTACACATGCGAAATAAGATTATTTCTTTGAAACAACTATGGGTTTGATATTGAACAGGAATGGCTGCTGTTAATCACTAGCCACACAGCCAAGCTATTTGATTTATCAGAAAACTAATAAAAACTGTGTATCCTTCCAAAAAGAAGTTGTCACTTTGCTAATGAATGCTAGTTGAATAGTTGAGAAACAACATACTTGTATAATGTGGAAATATAAGAAAATAAACAAAAAGAGGAATTATCCTGTACAACAGTGAAGCTTTCCTGAAGATTAAATATTCCTAAAACTATCTTGTGTTCATAAAAGATACCAGATACTTCTGGGAAACTCAAGCAGTGACACGACACACACCAAATACTTTCAGTTCCACTACAGCAGGCCTCTCTGTGGGCAGGCTGCATTTGCAAGCTGGGCGCGTACTCATTGGGATGACATTCCACATTCAATGCTGCTTTTGGGCTTAAGTCAATGAGACCAGGTAGATGGGCACAGTTCCAAAAGAGTGACCTGAGCCTTATTAAAGATTGGTCCACACTTCAGAAAGCAAGAACTGAACAATAGGTTTGCCATCTACAGTGCCATTTATCTTAACAAAAACCATTAACTAATGGCTTGAAAACTGGGACATACTATCTATGTGTCAGCAAGTGATCAAAACTGGTTGTAAAGCAGGTTTTGTGATCAAAACCACAGTATAGTTTTAAATGGAGATAACCCACTACCATGCAACAAGCTGTGCAGCTGAGGATCAATAATTCTGGAATATCTCATGTACATACAGGTCAGAATTCCCTTCAAGATAAATAAATCCTAACTAGAAAGTGGAGTAGGTGCCAAATAGCACATCATATGTTAACCAGCACACACACAGAGCGTTCTGCAGATCTCATAGCCATGGACCAACAGCAGTCATTGAGTGGGGCAATGCTGACATTGTGGTCAGACTGAAGGGTCTATTCCATCTTCTTCTGTTTAGTTCCTCAGGTGACAGTGTGCTCTCCCCTCCCACTTCTGCTTGAGCAATAGCCCGCCACCAGTGGTGGGCGGGAGGACTGTATCTGGCTTAAGCTGACTCTGAGAAGACAGATAAGAACACAATAGTTAAGGGCCGTAAGTCTTGCTCAACAGCTTATGGTCAGTTGGGCACAAGGAAACCCAAAATAGAGCTTGTATGGAAATATGACTGTAAGTCAATCATCTTACTCTAAATAGTGGACAGCCCAGGGCCTGTTACCCTCTCCTGCATGGCAGTAGGCTGTGCCCCAGGATCTCCACTCAACTAGGGATGCCTCTTAGGGTTAACTTCTTGAGGCTGAGAGACTCCTTGCTCAGGAGTTCTCACAAAGTGCTTAATAGCATACAAAACTTTGAAATCTCAGCTAAGTGAGATACAGGATTGACTGTACAAATAATCCTTTAGATGTAAACTGCTGGCAAAGTCTGGGACTAAGGCTGGATCCAGACACACCTAAATTCCCCTCAAAAAATGAGTTTAAAAAATAAGGAAATAAGGAGGTCCTTTCTGAACCTCATGACTCAGCAGAGGGTCTCCTGACAGTTTTGTCTGACCCTGTCCTCTATGCAGTGAACAGTTAAGTATACCTTGCCATCATATCCTGTTAAACTATTGTCACATTTACTCATAAAATCATAGAATGGTTTGGATTGGAAGAGGACCTTGGATATCATCGAGTTCCAACTGCTTTCCCATGGGCAGGGACACCTTCAACTAGAGCAGGTTGCTGTACCTGCAGGGTCATGTGGGAGACAGGTTACATGTGCTGGGGTGCTGTACCTGTGTTGCTGTGTGTGCAGGAGATGGGTTACACCTGGATCACGGCACTGACCTGAGTGCAGGATGAGAAGAGCCTTTAGAACTTCTGGGGAGAACTGGGCATGCTCCAGTTACTGCTGCATGCAGTGCTTCGTGAGGCACAGGTGTACCGTGCTCCGTAAGTACTGGAGGAGTTGCGCGTTGCAGCCATGTCACGATCATTTCTGATGTTCCTGGCACAAACCTGCTTTACAGGCCTTGTCTGTCCAAGTATTTTGTACCGTATATGTGTGGGCTGACTGACATGACTGATGCCTGCTATCTGAATGATTCTTCATGAATCTCTTTGCCACATTTTTAATCAGTAACTTTCATCATTCACAAACCAATACTTTAAAAAGGGTAGGGCAGTAAAAACCCCAAACGTATTTGCTTGCGATTTGCTTTTTTAATTCAACTATCCTTTAAACCAGAAGCTGTTATGAAAGGATACTGTCAATTGCAGAATGTGATGAGTAACTCAGATGGCCAGAGCTGCAGAAGTGTCTTCATAATACCCAACTGCTACTGCTGGATTTGGTTATCAGCTTTTTAAGGAATTACTTTTCTATATGAGTATGAATATTTGTGCAAAATATAATGAAACTGTTACTGTGTTTAGAGTGTTTCTAGAGGTTTCAGTAATTCAGATTTTATTAGCAATGACAGTTTCAATAAACTTCTAATGAAATGTTAATTTCTTTTATAAAATAGCCCTTGGAAAAATATTTCATTTCTTAAAACCAGTTATTTAAACACTTTTCTGAGTCTAAAGGCCTGAAGAGCCTGGAGATTTTTGAGAATTTCTGAAATTTCTGTCTGAATATGAATTATTGTGTGTATCAGATGGATATATGGATTGTAGTGTGTATCAGATGGATAGACCATAATTTGTAAGGATACAGACCCTTTTCCCTCTTTCTCATAAGACCCACTGAAGCTGGAAAAGAAGTATAGTCCCAGCTCCTGACAATTTGGGACAGTTAATTCCAGCACTGACTTTATTTTCAGAGACCGGCTTCTGTTGTTAAGACATTTACTAAATAAACTTGCCATTTCTATGTTGTTGGTATCTTTTACTTCCTACATCATCTGTTCGAAGAAAATTATTAGTCTAATCCTCTACAGTAAGATTCTACCTGACACAGTCTTTTAGGTAATGGATCTAAATTAAATTCCATAAACTTGGAATTTGGACAATCTGGAGTTCACAGATTGACTTAAGCTTGTACCCACTTTTACAAAAACACTTCCCTGACAAGCATTGAGTGATGAACAAAAGTATTTTTTCCAAATTAACAACGTAAAAAAATAATGTAAGGAACAACCTAGTGAAACCTCTAAGAAAAACGTAATTCCTATTTTTTATTTCCTTCAACAGCTCTGCAGAACTTCACCACTGAGTTTGAACACCACCAAGTTTCCCAGAGGCTGCAGAACAGCCTGAAGAACCCTAGCATTGACCACACATGTATGTGGCTGATCTTATTGCTTTGGGACATGACCAACTTCTGTATTTTATGTGCAACTTTTCTTCTGGCATTGGCCCATAGTGTTTTTCTGTGTGATCATAAATAGTTTTAAGGTGTTTCCAGTGACTCGGTACAAAAGGTTCATAGAATCATAGAGTATGTTGAGTTGGAAGAGGCCCATCATGATCATTGGGTCCAGCTCCTGTCTCAGGACACTCCAACAATCACAGCATGTGCCTGAGAGTGTTGTCCAAACACTCCCTGAACTCTGTCAGGCTTGGTGCTGTGGTCACTTCCCTGGGGAGCCAGTTCAGTTCCAGTGTTCCAGTGCTCAGCCACCATCTGGGTGAAAAACTTTTTCCTTATACCCAACCTAAACCTCCCCTGACTCAGCTTCATGCCATTTCCTTGAGTCCTGTCACTGGTCACAAGATTGAAGAGATCAGTGCTTGCCCCTTGTGAGGAAGTTGTAACTGCAATGAGGTCTCCCCTCAGTCTCCTCTTCTCCAGCCTGAACAGACCAAGTAACCTCAGCCACTCCTCACATGGCTTCCCTTCCAGACCCTTCACCATCCTTTGGATGGTCTTTAATGGCTTAATGCCTTTTTTATATTGTGGTGCTGAAAACTGCCCCCAGCACTCGAGGTGAGGCTGCCCCAGTGCAGAGCAGAGCAGAACAATCCCCTCCCTTGCCTGGCTGGTGATGCTGTGCCTGATGCCCCCCAGGACAGGGTTGGCCCTCCTGGCTGCCAGGGCACTGCTGGCTCATATTCAGCTTGCCATCAACCAGGACCCCCTGGTCCCTTTCTGCAATGCTCCAGCCTCTCATTCCCTAGTCTATACACAACACACCAACTATGAAATGTTTTTAAACTGATGTTTTATATCAGCAAACATACTACTACTTCTCTGTTAGAAGTGAGGTGTGTCACTCTATCAGCAATATCTAGGAACTTGATAGATGATCAAGTGGGTTTTTTTCAAAGGATGAAAAAAAACCAAACACCTTACCTAAATTTCTCAGGCCTGATTCAAGTGCTGTAGAAAGGCCACAGCATGGTTCTTCATTTCATCCATGAGAGGTTAAAGGAAGGAATAGCCCTCTCCAAGCTGCTAACTGAAGGAGCATCTTGCTCTGACAGGTACCAAGCCCTACTGTTCTGTCTCCCTATGCTTGACCTGCTTGAATAAAGCAGCTTTGCAGTTCCCCCCCACCCTGGTGAACACACTCTCTCTAGAGAAAGGTGGCTGCTTTCTCCCCTTCTCAGGGCCCAAAGCAGCAACAACTGTGCTCCTTGCCCACTCCCCCAGAAAGCCACTGTGCTCCAAGCAGTGCTCTTCCAATTTCCACTCCTCCTGCTCCCAGCTTGGGCTGCTCTATTGTAGACTGACTGCTTCCTCTCTTATCATTTTGACCTACTAAGTGCTCTGGAGCAGTGAATCAGTAAGCAGATAGCTAAAAGTAAGCTTGAATACAGAGCAAATTGTACAGCATTACAATATACCTTTAATAGGAAATATGCAGCCCTTCTACGGGAGCAAAAAGTCTTTGGCTTTAACTACCCCAAATAATTCTGTCCATCATTTCCTGTCAATAGAAGGAATGGACCAAGTAGAGGTGCTTTACCTGGACGATTTAAAAATAAAACTCAGAACTTTTCTAGTATCACCATGGAAAGTCATTTTGTGTCTCTGCAAAGAGGTATCAAAATGTAAGTACAGCAATATTCTTAGAAAAGAGAACAATTTCAAGTTAAAAGTATTAAAATAAACAACAGTTACAAATAAACATGTTTTAAAATTCATCTCTGATGGATTAACTTCTCCTTGTTCAACTCAGCCACTACTTAAGCAGAAGGTGATAACTAATACCATCACTAGTCACCAAAACATGCCGAGGAACTTCCCAACAATACCTTTTCAACAGCAATAGCAGCTGACAAACTGCATTGACAAACTGTAGCACTGCCAAGCCACTGCAGCATGGGCTGCTGCTGGCCAGCAGTACTCCCAGCCACTCATGTGAGTGAAGGAAGCACTGACAGTTGGTGACTGTAGCCATGGTAGGTGATGGGGTTACCCTGGCTAAGTGACGAGCCAGCTGTGCTTCTGGCTCACTGAAGCTAACAGCTGCCCTCTAGCGATGCAGATGCAGCAGGAGAGTTGGAAAAGTTATTCACAAAACAGTAACATTATTTTCACTTCATTTTGTACCAGCACAACAGATCCGAACCACAACCACCTGAACGTGACTTCTGGGCAATTGCCAGCTGTGACTTGAAGGCCCAGCCCAATGCCTGCATGGAGCAGACCTCCCAAAGTTTTAGAGAAAGAGCAGCTGTCTGGGAACAACCAGGCAGTCACAACTACCTTTCTCCCCTGAGACAGTGGGGAAGAAGGGTGTGGGGAGAAACCAGTTCATGTCCAAAGAAGAGCTGGCAGAATTGCACCGTGGTTCTGTCACACAGCAGTGCCCGTCAGGCAGTACCAGGGCTGGGTGGCAGCCTGCTACCCTCACCATTACCTGCCTGCCATCCTTGCCCCTTCCCTCTTCTTCAGCTAGTGTAGTAGACGTGAAAGAACAGAGTCTTATTGCGGAGCAGAGAGTATGAGTTATCAAACTTCAGCAGGTAGATGCCCTCGCCCGGGTACTCGTGGCTGCCTGCCTGTACCTCCCGATGGCTGTTCCTGCGGTACACAGGCATGATCTCTCCATAGCGGTTCCGCAGATAGCTTTTGGAACCCCGTTCCACATCACCTACAGGGGACAGTCCTGAATGGGAGAGAGGAGACAAGTAAGTGGGCCAGAACCACTGCACAATCCAGAAAAAGACCAACAACACCAGAATGCCACACGGACATGCAGCTATATGGAAGGCTAACAGTGATAGCATTACCCAGAGCATCTCCTCCGACCTTTCTGCAAATAATTCCCACAAAGTCCAGCCTTTCTTATCATAAAAAAGGTCATATCAAGAACCAGTTCTCTTGAGAATACTGATGGGACAGTATTTACTAGCCCACCAGCCCAGTCTCCTCTCTTTTTTAGCTTACCTTTTAGACACCTCACTGCTTTTATACACACAACAGCAGTCCTGTGATATAGACTTGAAGCAAAGAGAGGCAGGAAAGCTCTTAGCTATTACCTCATAGTGTCTCTGTCCTCAATTCACTTCTCCAAGAAGATTCCTCATAAAGGAACCTACCCCTGCTTATAGGGCCTGCAAAATTCAGACACGAACCTCCCAGATACACTGATCACACATACACTGAAGCCACAGAATAGGCAACATTACTGTGTGTTTCCCAAGTACAGTGACACAGGTACCAAACATTTCAAATACAGTCAGAAGGAGCTACTGATGTACTGGGGAAAAATAGAAAACAAGAAAAAACCAAAAAGCAAGAAATCTCCCCCTCAAACAAATAACAACAAAAAATACTAACCCCCCCAAAAAACCAGCAAAAACCAAAACAAAAACCAAACAAAACAAAAGAACCCAAACAAACAAAAACCAAAAAAACCCAACACCCCAAAACAAAATCTTGTTGCCTCCACTCACCACCAGAAATTTCTCAGTCTGAGACTCTAACAAAAACAGGTTAAAATTTCAGACTTTAACCTTTTTATCATCTAGAAGTTGACTGAGTGAATTCTGATTTTATTTTTCCATGTGTTCAATTTTAAGAATGCTCTTGGAGAGGACAGCCATTGGCATATGCTGAAGCAGGAAGGGCCAAATGCTTTCTTATCACTCTAACCAAGAAGCCAATAGGCTGCAGAGATAGCAAATGGGCTGACTAAACAAAGTAGATGGAGATTGTAGCATCTGACATATATTCTCAGCAGCATGGTAACACAAATTAACCTTTATAAGATCTACACTAACCTTCAATTTCCTCGTCCTCCTCTTCATCCTCCTCATCACTGGATTCACTGACCTGAACAGTAATGGCAGTGCTAGTAACTGTGGTCCAGTCAAAATAGACTCCAAAGCCAATGTCGTAGTCATCCGTAGCAAACTCCCAGCAAATGCATTTCCCGTCAGGATGGGTCGGCACACGGACTGTCACCACCTCGCCTCGCTTCACCACCATCCGGCCATTCTTCTCCTTTCCCATCTTGGCTTTGAATTCCTTCATCTTCTCAGTGGTCCACATGGTGGGTGCAGCCAGAGGTGGAGGCTGAGCTGAGATAAGGGAAAAGTTCACAGGCTAACATGACTTTTCACTGCTGACAAACTATTACCTGAAAACAGTGAAGCTATTTCTGGTAAGGGGCCTGCATTCTGGGGCCTGCTCCAGAATGTGAAATTTTTCCACTCACAAGCCAGGAGTCCTTCTAATTCCAGCAGGAATTAGAAGTATCTCCAGGACATTCTCTGGTCTTCTAGCCAGGGCAGGCACTTAAAAAATTACCCAAACAAGAGTTCTGCCTTCAGGACTCACCTTTTCTCTGCTCCCCAAGGAGGTCTGCAGTCTCTAGCTCAGCTGAAAGGATATCCACAGCACCAGTGTGATCTGACTGAATCATGACTATATCCCCTACTCCCTGAGGTACATGGTAGTTAGTTAATCGAACAGCTTCCTGCACAAAGCACATAAGAAACATTGTCACAAAGACCACTCTGGTTAAAAAGTCTCTGCCTACATTTGAAACAACTCATTAGTAACTCAGGCATCTTTAGGAAACCACGTCAGACCTGCAGAAGCTTCTATTATTAGTTTAGGCTAGCTCTGAGACACCTCTCAGCATTTGTTTCCCGCCACTGCACCAAAATAATGAACTTTGAAGTCAAATGCTGCATCAGTGTCACAAATTTCACTTCCCTTGGTCTCCCAGGAAGTCCTGGGCAGGCATATTTTTGCATTTGCATCAGAGTTAATTGTCACCCCTCAACAAAGCAACAGCCTTATAGATTTAGCCAACTATTCTTGGAAAAAATTCCCAACACACAGTCTCTCTAGGAAGAGCCTTTCAGCCCTGTGTGCATCTAGACTACAGCCACAATCAAACTACCATCACTGCACCCTAGTTAGAAGTCCATCTGGTTCGCTCTCTTCTCATATATGCAAACTCACAGGTTCTGAACTTGGTGTCACTTGCACAGGTTTCCCTGACTCTATCTGTAGGGCAAACAAATTTGCTGCTCACAAGAAGAAACAAGGGATTTCAGTTCCCTCTTCCATAAATCTGCAAGAATGGAATTTCCAGAAGCACCAGATAAGAGCAGAAGGTGACAATTACCTTGAAGCCTCAGTGAGCAAGGATGCAAGGACTAGCTGAAGACACAAGAGGGATTTTGCAAATTAGACTGATACCATTTATCTCCCACTAATGTACAGGAAAAAATGTAACTGAATCTGTGTTAATATTACTTTTATCTTAACACAACCCTTAGAGCCTCAGTCCCACAGTGGCAAGCATAGCAGAGAATGGGAGAACTGTTGCTGCACTTCTGTCTTCATTCTCAGACATAAGAAACATCCATCTACCTTTTTGAGAGATTGGATTTGGTCAGGCAGCTTCTCTTCTAGTACAGCCACTTTCCGGTCCCCCAGAGTGCCGATTTCTTCCTTCGAATGCTCTGTTGTGTCTGCCCTCAGGTACGCCCCAGCCTGTGACCTTTTGGAGGAAGAGAGTACAATTCAGCACTTGCACCCAGGGCACAGCCAGCAGAGGAATCACTGCTCTGGAACTCAAATTCAAATGAACTGAAGGAACAAGCTTCTGTGGTCAGCACCTGCCGACTGGACAAAGAACCCCTGCCCACCGCAGTCCTGCCAAGTCTGCATTACTTTCCATGTGAGCCAGGGGGAGCAACTTCTGTGGGATACTCCATATTTACCGTCCTTTAGATGGCAGAAATTCACTGCACTCACCCCACAGCATGCTGGCTCACCAATGCTATACTAAGGACAGACATCAGTAGCAACTTTTCTGCCCAAGAAAGGACAACTTTTATGCCAGCTACTGCATGGCATCTGCATACTGCCTCAGAGGTCAACTGAATCAGTGAAAGAATTCAGAACAATTTTGACAGACATCCTGAGAATGCCATTTAAGTGGCACATTATGCCTTTCCTACTAGCAATCCCAACAGATACAGGGAGCACCCAAGTGTCTCTCTGCCATATCCAAATATACCCTACAGATAAGCAAGCAGTAAGACATACAATGGGCAGCACAATAACTTAAGCAAAGAGGTCCAAGTACTGCACTGTAACAAAAGAAAATGGACATGCCGAAACAATAAGAATGGTACACAGCAGGAAAAGAATGGGCAAGAAAGGAAACATCTCTGGCATTTATTGTCTGTTGAGGGTTTTCTTTTAAATTATATTTTAAAAATTGCTGCATGTTGTCTATAGGTAGACTTATAATCCCAAATGAACTCAGATGCCAGAAAAATGTCCTCTCTAATGCTCTCATTACATATGTAAAATTTCTATGAGAAGCAACCTAGTACTAAATAAGAATAGAAATATTTGCACTTTTGAAAATCAAAACCTTCTCACAGCACTATAAAACCAATTTCAACTGCCTTGCTCTAAAGGATCAGAAGCATGAGAACACAGCATTAATGGAAAAAAAATGCATTTCTTCAAATGTCTTCTTTCAGAAATGAGAAATATTCTCATTAACAAGGAAGCAGACTATGAGTATAGTTTGGAATAATTAAAAATAAAATATACACTCAATTAAGACACATTCTGCATCCAGAAAGAAGACTTGAACAGGGCAAATGTGGCTTTTGTTTTCAAATTGTTACTCCTATGGCACTACAGAATTTATCTAGAAACAAAGCCATTTTTTACTTATATTCTCTCAACAGTGTGATTTCCTTTCCTAGAACTGGCATGATAGACCAGAAGGTCTGTAAGAACAACTCAAATGAGATGAATACCAGGTTCACAAAATGGCAGCAAATGGACAAGATAAGAAGGATACTTGGTAGGAATAATTTTTTAAGGGAAGAATTCTTGGACTTCTATGCTATCGTTTTCCAGCCTATTTGCATTTCACTTTAGCAGGTGCATGAACACACCTAGATGAGCTATTTGGTCATTTCCTACCACAGGGGCACACATCTGCTCAAAAAGCTCTCCATCAACACAGGAGCTTACAGGTTGGGAATTTTTTCATCTCGATACCACTGATACCCAAGAGTCTCACTGAAAGATTAGGAAGAGCTACACAGGCTTTACAGGCAGACTTACAAAGACAGAGTTCAGCTGATTCCTTCTCACACAAACCTTTTGGACCATCTCCATCCCTTTCAAAGAAGATCTAAATTAAGACAAATTTAATAGGTAATGTCCACAAGTATCCATCATCTACTTTGACTATTTTGCTCACAGTCTGTATTAATCACTTTAAAGAAAATTAGAGGATATAATAAAAAGATGGAAGAACTCATTTATAGTCAGAAAGTCTGATAGAGATGTCAGCAGCATCAAAGCAAGATGGCATCAAACTGCTCTTTTGATAAGAAGGGAAGTTTGATGCGAGGGTTTTTTTTCCTGGATTTTTGCATTTTTTTGATGAAGCTGTGGTTTACCTACTGGAATTAACTCACACATTTCTGAAATTGTATCCTGTGCAACAAATGTATAATGGCAAATGAAACTGCACTGCATAGTATTAGTGCTTGTAGCCAATTAAATTACTTGGCCACAAACACCACATGCCCAGCTGGTACGAACAAGCCAAACATGTGATAACAGGGTTGATCAGCAGGATTAATGGAGAGACACAGAAAACAAACAATGAAGAAAAAGCCAAAACATTGCCAAGAAAATAGTAAAAGATATTTTCTTGTACAGCTTCCACCAGATTTACAGACAGTAGGCATGCTCAATTATTAAAGTATCCTCTAGATAGGATATAGAAAATTTCCCCCTGAAAATGTACTAGCTCTGATAATGGATTATAAAACCACACAGGGTTCCTTTCAAGCTGAATGACTCTGTGATTTGACTAGCTGAGCCATGAACTACATTTCACAAGCTTTAAAACAGCCTTAAAGCCTGTAAGAGCAGGCCCTCCCATACTGACTCTGGTATATACTGTCCCAAAGCAGACAATTCAGTCTCCAGTCCCTTCTTTCTACCTGCACAGAACAAACTGCCATACAGAAGAGGTCACAAGAGTGAAACAGACTGTCATGCATGTGGGCCACAACACACAAAAAGGTTTTCCTACCCGCTCTGCGAAGTACTGGACTCCAAAGAATCAACTAGCTGATCTGCAGGCTCTGTCTTTTGGGCTGAGTCTTCATTTTCTAACAACAAACAGAATATAGGAAGAGAAGGCGAAATAAACGTTGGTGTTCATAATACACTGACAGGAAAAAAACCTGCAGCCAGCACTCAAACACTGACAAGGTCACACAGCTGTGGAACAAAGACCTGTGCCAACCAGTTTTTCGTGTTATGAGCTATATCTAGAACCTTGTGAAACAAAGATTTTTAATGGCCCCAACCCTAGGAAAGGGAGAACAAAAACCTTTGCATGTTTTTGGTGTAAAGCCACTCTCAGAAGCAGGGTTCATTCAGGAACTACTAATCCTAGCTTTAGAAGGACAGGACAAGGCCAAATTTCATCATGTAAAGCTGAGCTGACCAAGCCCTGGAAAAAGCAATCATGCCGCAGTTCACAAAGGGCACTGACGAGATGGAAATTCCTAGGTCAGTGCTAAAAGGACCTTCTACAAAGATGGTTCTTGGTCTTCCCCGAGTCTCCTGAACTCAGGGAAAGCTCTGTCCCCATACGAGTGCGGTACGTGCTTCCCCGCCCTGCTCTCCGGTCGCGTTAAGGCAGTGAACAGGGCACGGACAAGTTCCAGCTTTTGCAGGTTGCTGATGCCCCTCGGAGCCGCTGGCCATTCCCAAGAGTGAGGGCGGGAAGGAGACAGCTCCAGCCCAGGGGCACGCAGCCCACGGCACAGTCCAGCTCCCGGCTAGACGGGGCCTCTCTCACAAGCACAAACCTCCATCTATCCTCGCTCTTCCCGCTGCACCGGGAGGAACTCTTGCTGCAGTTCCAGGCACCCGGGCGGCAGGTGAGCCGCGCAGAGACCGCAGCCCGCCCCTGTCCGCTCAGCCCCGGCAGAGCCGGCACCGCGGGCGGCACCCGGGGCGCTGCCGTCCGCAGCGGGCACCGCACTGCCACCGCAGGGAGCTGCCTCCCGCAAGCACGGCTTCTCCGGCAGAAACCAGCAAACCCACCACGTAAAGGAAACTCTCCCCGTAAGGCCAGCGCTAAACACGCGCCGCCGGGCTGCCCCCTGCCCCGCCCAGCCCGTACCTGCGGGGCCCCGGGGCGCGGTGTCGCCGCCCGGGGGCTCGGAGCGGCAGCCGGCGGTNCGGAAACACCCGAGCCGGGGAGACGGAAACACCCGAGCGAGTGCGTGTGAGCCGGGCCGCAGGGAGATGGTGGCGCTTCGGTGCTCATCCCTCAGCCTCCCCTCTCGACAACGCAGCCAATCAACATTTAGTTCTGCAGAGCCGCGAGGCGCTGGCGGCGTTGCAGGCGGACAGCAGGGAGGGAATGGCGGAAGGGAGAAGGGGGGGCACCTCCAGGAAGTGATGGTTGCCAAGGTAACAGGATCCCGGAACGACGCGTTGCCGTGGTGGCCGGGGATGGAGCCGATGGAGCCGCGCCCGAGTCCCGCTGGGACTGGAGTGGCTGAAGGGCCGCAGCCTGAGCCCGAGGGCGCGGGGGAGCCGCGCTCCGTCTGCCCCTTCCTGACCTGGAGCACCGAGGAAGTGGCTGAGTGGGTGGCGCAGCTCGGCTTCCCCCAGTACGAGGTGCGAGGCTCCCGGTCCGGCCGGGAAACCCCCGCCCTGGGCACCGCCTGGACCAGTGGCCCTGAACTCAGCGTGTGTGTGTGAGCGTGTGCGTGTGAGAGCGGCAGGGGGGCGGTAGTGGCAGAGGGCGATCCGCCTTTCCCTCCGCTTCCCTGCCTAGGAATGCTTCAGGGCCAACGGCATCACCGGCCGCCGCCTCATCCACGCGAACTGCTCCAATCTGCCCGCCATGGGTGTCACGGACTTCGGCCACATGCAGGTGCAAAAGGGCCACTCGTTTCTATTTCCTTCTTTTACGCTTTGCTGGACACAAACAGGAGCTCTGTCTCTTCCTCCTTTTATGAACATGTAATCTTTTTCCTTTCAAACCTATATATTTTCTTTAAGAAACACTGATAGTTAAGGCTGAATTTCGGGGCTACAGTCTGGCCTTCCAAAGCTTCCTAAAAATTCAGGAAATCAACACATTGACTTAAATTTCATGACCCTCTTTCCCTCCCCTAGTGGAAACCACAGAGGGAATGCATTTACAGAGCCAAATAATCTGTTTTATATCACAATTTGAAGTTGCTTTCACCAGAAGGCTCAGGTAGAAGTAAAAAACCAAGAAAAAAGAAGAATCTCTATGCTCCAGTAACTAGAGTATTAACACTGTTTATTTTATTTTACAATACCAAAATGCAATTTCACCACAGTTCTGTCTGGTTGCACAATCTTAACTCTTCGTTTGAAACTAAATATGCCACCAAAAACATTAACTAGTGCCATGACTCTGCCTGTTGTTTTGACAGAAAGGCATCAATGTAACACTAAGCTTTTCCGACAGCAAACATTGACAAATATTTCTAGTACAAGCAGATAGAGACTATAGTCATTTGTGCTTTCCAAAAGTGGAAGAATTTTATAGGCTTTGTAAGCCTCACCCTTGTATTGGGATACAGGGATTATGTATGGTGTTAGTTCAACTGCTGAGTAATACTAGGCCGTGGGTTAGACGTATCAACTGTAACCCATTCTTCCTCTTGTAGGGACTGAAATTCCTCTAGATAAGCAATAGACAGCCAGGACACTGCCACAAGCTTGGAAGTAAGACTGTCTCAGTAATGTTTTCCAAAGCTTGCAAGTAAGTTGGGAACATCTCACAGACCTCAGTGGAACCTAGACGTTCTCAAAGGTCATGCCCTATCCTGCTAGTTATTTGTGTTTTAAAGAACTTTATTCTGACAGAATCCAAGTATGCAGAGCTCTGCAGGATGTGGCCCTTTCAGGAAGTGTCTACTAGAGCAGGTGAAAAGTTAAAACTGCAATTTCCCAACAAGAAATATAAACGAAAGGCTGTGAGCAGTCAAAACTGATACAGTTACTATAGAAATAAGAGTGATAGCATCAGCTCAGTGAGATGGAAACTGTTTGCAATTTAGGGGAAATGGCAGTTTGGTAGAGAACTACACAGCTAATTATGTGGAAGCTATGCAGCTTGGACAAGTTACTGCTGGTTTTACTCCGACTGTACTGGTATTTTAAATATCAAAAGCACTCAAGATAAGAGTCTGGTGTTCTTTTGTTATCACAAAAAATATTCAGAGTCAAGCTGAAGTTGGGGGAAGGTTTTGAGCAAATACTGTGAAAGATCAGTAAAACCTTGCAAATTGTATTTTGTAGCTTCAATCAAATTAGATAGTTAAATTCTCAGAAGCTGCTTCAAAAACAATGATAAGGCTTTGCTCACTCACAGTTCCAGGTCCAGCTGGCTCAGACAACCATACACTCATCATTTTCTAAATGAACAATATGATTTTTCGCTAGATTTTTGTAGATTGTAATTTGCATTAAAATTTAACAAACAGCGATGATTTTGCATTAAGCAGAAGAGACTGCAGTTCATTTATCCATAACTTGTTTGTCCTTGAAGTGCAAGGATGAAAGCAGAGCTATATTTGTGCCACTAAGAGACCAGATGTGATGCCATCCCTGATAGTAACTCTGGAGAGAAGGTGATATGCACTGCTTTTACAGTGTTACATGGAGCTTATGGAGCTCCCCTTATGTTGCAACCTCAAGCATCAAACTGTACCAAAATTCAGAATATCACTTCTTTTTCCTGCTGTTCTGACATGGAATGGATGGTTTTAGCTGTTGCTCTGTTGTCTTGGTTTGAGAAATGAGAATTTCTGGTGTTTCATCTTGTATTTCAGGAAATTTCACGACATGTGCGAGTGTTGCTGGGGATTGAGGAGCCTCTCTTCAGCAGATCCATTGCCCTCCCGTACAGAGACAATATGGGTCTCTTCCTAGAGAGAAAGGCACCAACAGGAGAGAAAGCAGATGCCCTCACTTTCTCACAGTTTATCCAAAAAGCAGGACTGGAGCCCTGTACTACAGTTCCTTCTTTGCAAGGATCCCAGACCATGGTGGGAGTGGATGCTCTCCCTGCATCACAGGACATGCAGAGGCAGAATTAGAGACTCATACTGCACTTTTGCCTTTGTAAGAAGCCCAGCAGCCACAGCAGACTGTACTCTTATTACCTTGCAGATTGTTCAAGGAGGTACAGTTCCACCTTTTCACATTTACAAAAAATTGTGCACTGCACTGCCACTGCAACTCTTAGATGTTTTATTACACCAAACCCATTCCCACATTGTCTCTTTTCTGCAATACTTCATTTGCTTGCAGGAACTAAGTGAAGTGGAGGTTGTAGATCAGACTGTATCATTGTCTGTCTTTCACTTCTGCTTCACAGTTGATTAAAAAAACAATCATAGACATATTTTAGGCACAAGTGATTGATAAGAACTTCCCAGATGCTCATGTGAATAGATTTCTCCCAGGCTTCAGTGTCTGCAGACTGGGCTTGCTCTGAAACCCAGATGTAAGATAACTCGCATATACAATAACTGGTGTACAGGTGTGGCGACAGCTGCTGTCAGCAATCATAATTAAGAAAGGGGTCTAGGTGCAACATGCATAACTAATCCTAGGCCTCACCACAGAAATTATTTCCTATGAGGCAAAACCAGGCAGGCAGTGTTTTATCATGGTAAACAGTACTGAAACACATGATAGATGGTGGCAGAAAGTACAAAAGAATACTGAACTAGAGAATTTAGAGAATAAAAATTGCTTTGTCCTGGGTAGATTTGGACAGAGTATTCAGTTACCTGCTTTTTCCTTGAAGGACATATCATATAGTCTGTGGTGTTGAGAGTGGGGTGCATTATCACTAGCAAGGAAGTAGAAGTGCTGATGAAAGCCTGGCTCAACAGAAGGAGTGCTCCTGACTAAATCATTAGTATGTTGTCAGGATTCAATGGCTTTCTCAAGATCCCTCATGGGGAATTAAAAAATACAATACTGGGCCTGTTTAGTTTGTTACACCAAAGCTGCAGCCACTACAAAATAACTGTAATTTGGTTTTGTAATTCAGTTTTGTATTGAAGCTGCAATAGAAACACAGTGAAACTGAAGCAGTTCATAGGCTAAGAAGACTATGCAATAAGCAAATTCAGACAAAAAAATAGAAAAGCCCAGGCAACCAGGGATAAGCAAGTTTGCTGAGCAGTGTAGAGACTGGAACTCATAAAAGAAAACGTGTGCATAGGGTTATTGGCTGGAATAGTTTAAAGAGTCTGAGAGTTAACAGTGCTGGTTCTTGCACCGCTTAGTCCCATGAAAGGGCTTGGATGAGATCTCAGCAAAGCATTCCTTGTGGACTTTGTTATGGTTTATGAAGATTTAGAATCATACTCAGCATTTTCCTCTGGAATTTCTGAGAAACTGTTGGAAGCAGCTGTGGATAATGGAGACTTGTCATCTGGTATCACGCCAGGCTCCACTACAGCTGAAATGAGAGATGTCTTGGTGCTGACCAGCCCACATTGCTTTGTAGGACAGTCTCCAGAGGGTGCCTGGTACAGTAGAGCACCAGGCATCAGATGGCACCAGACAAGCTCTCTCTTTTCTAGCAGCTGGCTAGAGACTTTCTCAGTGACACAGCTGTCAGGTCAAACCAGGGGAAGGTTCTGGGAAGGGAAAACAAGTCAAAACATTTACTGGCAACAACTGTCCAAAGCAGCTTGCTAATACTGATAGTGGTTTTCTTCAGTGTCTGACTACAAGATTCCTTCTTGGGTCTTTGAGAAACCATCAGACTCAGAGACTTGAATATAAAATGTTGCAGGCATCACTCAGTCAAGTAAAGTAAAACTGAGACTAATGGCTCTAAAATAGTCCTGCAAAAGCAGGAATCCTTTCCCTCAAGCAGCCTTCCCCTGTCTTAACATCCTCAATAGCCCAGTTCATGAACTGTCATAAGATCATTACCCCCAAGAACTGTCCTCTCTAGATATTCCCATAGGAATTTTTTTTTTTTTTTGCATCCAATGCCCTAGTCTTGATCAGTTGCTTCAGACAACCCTGATAAGTAGGATATAGGGACAAAATAACTCAGTCCAGGTCTTCTAATACATCATCTAAGGCAATTCCTGGGGCAGAGATGTCGTCCTAAGTACAACATAGAGTTCAGCACCTACCAACCCAATAAGGCAGCCCATGCTTTAAGTGAGATGAGCCAAGTTGCAAAGCAGAGAAAAGAAGTGCCTCAGCATTCAAGTGTCTTTCTCCTCTTGAATAATCAAAGAGGCAAAATCTTTGCTGACTCTTGCACACAAAGCTGGGCAGGAAGGTTTTTGCTCTGCACAGATGAGGCAGCATTCAGAAAAGCTGAGGTCATTGCTTAGTTTCAGTGCCTTCTGGTGAGGCAGATTCTGCCACATGATGCTGTTCAGGCCTGCATAAAAAATGACCACCAGCTATTCATTGAATTTTATTTTCCTTGCAGGATGAACAAAAATCAAGTATCAATTACCAGATATTCCCATCTCACACTGCTGGGAGGAATCACACTGACAACCAGACCTGTTTGGTTTGAAACCTCTGATCTAGGACCATTTTGGGTGAGGGATGCTAAAATTAATAGTAACAAGTCTAATATAGCTTTTATTTTATGTAGCTCATACTCATTGAGTAACCAGAAGTCCTTGACAGGCTGCATATAAAGTCATAGAACCATTCGGCATGGTGAGCACCATGGGTGCTTCAAGCACTCGGGAATGCACTAATTACAGGGTGGTTGTTCCGATGTTCAGGTCCTCTTTTGTAGAAACAATGGGTTTGAGTCCCATCCAGTGGTAAAACCCAGAAATTGCAGGTTTGAGTCCTGCAGTAAATCCTGTAGTGAAACTGTATGGTGAAAGGTGCGCTGTGAAGTTTTTTTAGGCCACATGTAAGTTAGTAAGTTAGCAGCTTTTATGGTGGAGTTTGCTCAAATGCTTTGAGTTCTTTTAACTCTAAGGGAGTTGTATGAGTTCAATGCAGTATGTGAATATTTTGTGTGTGTTAAGAAGAATGAGTTATGTATTGAGTCTGCCAGCATAAAAAAAATTGACATAGGGCCACCCATGACATAAAGCTTGTTTGCTCAAAAATTGTTTTTGATAAATGTATAAATATGTGAAAATCTTGTACAGGACATGTGCAGTTGGAATGATTTTCACTGCACATCCTGGCCAGAATAAAGTAATGCAACTCACCGACATCTCAAAGATAGGGTCAGAGAGTTTAATTTCTTCCTGAGTTTGGTGACAGTTCCAGGATCTGAAATGACATGGTCCATTTTTCTTGAGGGGAGGGATGGAGGTGTCAAGGCTGTACAGTGACAGGACAAATGACAGCAGACGGACAGCATGTGTGACAGGAGGCAGCAGAAAAACACGATGTCCTCCCAGGCCACCAGCTGAGTATTGTTATAAAAGCATGTAAAGCTCTGCTTCTGCAGGGCTATTGCACTAAGCAAGGTGAAAGGGACTCAAAAGCTCAGAGACAGCAGAGCCGATGAACCAGCACTCTAGGCACTGGAACACATTTACCTGTGCTCTGCCACATGCAGGTGAAACACAAACCACTGCTACCAGACTGGTGGCAGTGTCTGCCTGCCCGAAGTGGCACAGAGGGATTTTGGTGGCTGCCCATCACTGTTCTTACATAGCAAAGGGCAGCAGCAGAGTGACACAAAGGAATAAATATGCAAAGGGCTCAGCTGCCTGGCCCAGTCCTTGCAGGCTGATTTAAAGTCTTCAGCTGAAACAGCTCAGCCTTGGGATCTGGCTAGTTTTCAAGATCTATAAAAAGCTACTTAATAAACCCTGTTTCGTCTCTTCCCTGAGATGATTAGAAATAGAAATTTATTCCAAACATCTCCCTGGAGGACCATTCTCCCCATTTGTCTTATCTGAGAGTTTATGGGGTTATATGACTTTATATGCAGCCTGTAGACGACATCTGTTTACTCAATTAGTATGAGCTACATAAAATACAAGCTGTATTAGACTTGTTACTATTAATTTTAGCATCCCTCACCTAAAATGGCCCTAGATCAAGGGCAATCTTATCAATTTGTCCAAGTATGTGATGACAGGGAGTGAAGAAAGGGACCCAGACTCTCCTCAGTGGTGCTCAGTGATGACAAGGGGCACTGGACACAAACTGAAATGTGCTGGTCCATCTGAAGACACAAACCCACCTTTTACTGTGAGTGTTGCCAAATTCAGAACAGGTTTCCCAGAGAAGCTGAGTCATCTCCAGCTGTGATGATACTGAAAACCCACATAGCCACGGTTCTGGTCTGCCTGTTCCAGGTGATCCTGCTAAAGCATGAGTGGACTAGATGATCAAGAGGTCCCTTCCAACCCAAATGATTCCATAAGAAAAAAACCAAACACCAACAACAAAAAAAAGGCAGTTCATAGTGCAGCAGGGAGGCTGGAATCCAAATCTACTCTCATATTTGTGTGACCCCCTGTGGCAGCAAACTCTCCTACAAACCCTCTAAAATTAATTCATCTGTGCTGATGGCACTGAAGGTGTTAAATAAGGTACTACTGCAAGCAATGTCACTCCATGGTGACATGCACTGTGCTTTTCAGAACATTAAAAAACATCCTGCAACTCCTTTTGTGGGAGGTGATAAATTGCTCAGGATTAACACACAAGAGTGACAATGTGCTTAGTGGGGAAAGGAAAGAAACAGCCCAAGGAGAAAGTGACAGCTTTAATTACAGAATTGAAGTGAGGTCTGAAAGGATGAAGCCAGCAGCTGCCTGAGGAGTTGTGTTTCTGAGAAAGTGCATTTCAATCCTTCCTGGCATAACACTTTCTGAGAAAAGAGCTGCTGGGGCCAGCAGGTTTGTGTCAACTGAGAGAGGTTCCTGTTTGCTCTCCATCCAACCCATGAGGACTCTGACCACCTCTACACTAGGTATTTCCCTGATAAAGGGATCTTCCAAATGCTGCAGAGTGCTAGCAGAAGGATACTGGTAGAGGTTGCTGTCCTGGCTCTCTGCAGGTGTTCACATACCTCTTTTCCTAGGGTGAGCCAGAATTTTAAAAAAAAAAAAAAAGTGCAACTGGTCCTTTCCCTCTCAGCACTTTCACACAGGGAGAACATGGTCCAGATAGGTTTTACTCCAGCCACAGCCATGATTAGTGATGCCCAAGCCAGCTTGAGTGTTACAGGGACTGGTCAGCACTCTCTGGTGGAGAGACTTACAAATGTGACTGACACGTTCCTCTTGCAAGAACAAGCCCAGGCACCACCCAGAGCAAACATTCATCTTGCTGTGCCCAGCAACTCCCCTCCATACACACAAGTGATGCCTGGCTTACAGTCAAGTCAAATACAATCAGATTCCAAAAAGAATCAACCCCAATAGATCAGTACCATGGTTTTGCCAGCTACATTTTAGCAGCTGTCTTCAACCAGCCTGAATGCCACGGTCCCACAAGCCACAGGCACCCACTGTCACCGACGAACGCTGACCATGCAATGAGTAGTAACAGAGCTGCTCTGTTGGCACTGGACTGGGTTTTGCAGTTCCCTTTTTCAGTGACAAGGCGACGGCCAAACAGGCTGTTTCACAGGTGTTCAGTTCTTCCACCGGATTTGCTAAAAGAGAGAACAAGACATGACTAACAGCAACGCTGGACACAGAGCCCTAGGGGCCAACTTAGTGACTCCCAATTCCTGACAAGGATAGCTATGGCCAGAGCGTGCCATTTCTATCAGTATAACCATTCATTCCTACCCTGAATGCAACCCTAAACAAAAGACTAGCTTCCCAGCAGGGATAGAAAGTACATAGGACAGCCATGCCCTTACACCTAATCTCTATCTGTTTTTGGTGAGAGTGTCTGGAAGAAAGAGTAAGCATTTCTTACCATGTTGCTGAGAATGCTGTTTATCTTCTCTTCTTCTGCAGAGCCCCGCTCCACCTTGCATTTATATGCTGTCAGCTGGATACGATCCTTTAGATCCCGATAGGTCTAGATAAAGGGTAAAACCAGCACACAGCTGAGAGAAAGGGACACTTCCATGGTTAGATAGTGTCCTGCAGATGGGCAGGGCAACTCTACAATCCCCCATCCAGTTCCCAACACAGAACAATTTCACAGCACAAATGCAAGGAGCCACTCTCCTGGCTCAGGGACTTCTACTGGGAACCTTATCATTTTTCCCAGGCCACAGGGATAAACAAACCCCACCAGGCACATGACAGAAGTGGCACACGGCAAAGAACAGAAAAGCTAGAGAGAAAAAGCAGGCCTGTGTCCCATCTCTTCACACAGCAGCAATCTACCTCTATGACAACATCATGGCACTTGTATTTGGTAGCAAGGTTCAACCGGGTCTCCACATCTTCCACCAGGCGCACGTATTCCTGCAGCACCTGTGAGAGACAGAAGACTATCTCAGCTCCCTTCTGCAAGTATGTACCCTGCCTCATTCCCTCACCCCAGTCCCAAAACCTTTCAAGGTTGCTGGTCACACAGAGTTGGCCGCTTCTTTAGGGAACAAGTGACCTCAACAAGACTGTTCAGCATCCCACAGGCATTGCTTACAAAGCTCAGAATCACAGAAAAAGCCGAGTTAGAAGGGACCCAAAAGGATCATAGAGTCCAACTCTTATCCCAGCACAGCACCATCTCCAAGGGTCAGAACATGTGCCTCAGAGCATTGTCCAAATGCTTCTGGAACTCTGTCAGGCTTCATGCTGTGACCACTTCCCTGGAGAGCTTTTTCCAGTCCCCAATCACCCTCTGGGTGAAGAACCTCTTTCAACCTAAACCTTCCCTGACACAACTTCAGGCCACTCCCTTGAGTCCTGTCACTGGTCACCCCTCCTCTTCCCCCCACAAAAAAGTTGTAACTGCAATGAGGTTTCCCTTCAGTGTCCTCTTCTCCAGCCTGAACAGACCAAGTAACCTCAGCTGCTCCTCATATGGTTTCCTCCTCCAGATCCTTCACCATCTTCATGGCCCTCCTTTAGAGACTCTCTAACAGCTTTATAACCTTCTTCTATTGTGGTGCTGAAAACTTCCCCCAGCACCTGAGGTGAGGCTGCCCCAGTGGAGAGCAGAGCAGAACAATCCCCTCCCTTGTCTGGCTGGTGATGCTGTGCCTGACACACCCCAGGACAACGCTGGCCCTCCTGGCTGCCAGGGCACTGCTGGCTCAGGTTCAACTTGCCAGTGACTAGGATCCATGGTGCTGCTCTCCAGTCTCTCATTCCCCAGCCTGTCCGTATATCCAGGGTTGCCCCATCCCAGATGCAGAATCCGTTCCCTTGCTGAACTCCATTTAATTTTGGTGACTGCCCAGCCCTCTAATTTGCTGAGGTCTCTCTGCAGAGCCTCCTTGCCTGCTAGGGAGTCAACAACTCCTCCCAGTTTTGTATCATCTACGAACTTGCTTACTATCTCCTCCAGTTGTGCATCCAAGTCATTTATGAAGATGTTGAAGAGCACAGGGCCAGGGATGGAGCCCTGTGAAAGCCCACTAGTGACCAGTCACCAGTCTGATGTCACCCTGTTTACTGTAATCCTTTATGCCCAACTCATGAACCAGATGCTCACCCATCTCATCACTTGTTTATCCAGCTGTGTGCTGGACATTTTGTCCAGAAGGATACTCCAAGAGACAGCAAAAGCTTTACTGAAATCCAAAAACATTACATGGAGTAGCTTCCCTTGATCAGCCAAGTGGGTTACCTTGTCAGAAAAGGAAATCAGATTTGACACGCAGAACTTTCCTCTCATGAAGCCGTGCTGGCTGTGACCAATGACTGTGTTGTGCTCCAGGTTTCTCAATACCTCCCAGAATAATCTTCTCCATAACTTTACCATGCACTGAAATGAGACTAGCAGGCCTACAGTCTCCAAGGTCCTCCTTCCTGCCTTCTTGAAAACTGGGACATTAACCAGCCTCCAGTCATCTGGGATCTCTCCAGATTCCCAAGACCGCCCAAAAAATCATTGAAAGGTTTTGTGATGACTTCAGCTTGCTCTTTGAGGATTCTTTGATGAATGCTGTCATGCCCCATAGATTTCCAACTGAAGCAGCAGATCCTGCATAGATTCAGGGTCGACAGGGAGTTGATAGTAGATAGTATTCGCAGTCATTGCAGTCCAACTCAGGGCACTGAGACCCACTTGATGCATTATCTGTTTATAAGGTGACCATCCTCATCCTGTAATGGGCCAATGTTATTTCTACACTGCCCATTGCCATTAAAATATTTGTAAAAACTCTGGTTTTTGCTCCCCATAATTCTGGCCAGCTTCAACTTCAGTAGAGCTTTGGCTGCACAAAATTTTCTCCCTACAGTGGCAAGCAGCATCTCTGTTTTATTCTCATGTCATTTGACCTTGCTTCTACACCTTCCTTTTTTGTCTTTGATTTCCAAGAGAAGATTCCTGTTCAGTCAAGCTGGCCTTCTGCCTTGCCTGCCTGACTTCCAACATTTGGGAATTGCCTGCTACTGTACCCTTAGAAGGTCATGTTTAAAAACTGACTGATGGACTCCACTGCCTGCAAAAACACTTTCCCAGGGGACCCTAGCAATTCCCTGAGCAGTCTGAAGTCTGTTCTCCTCATGTCCAGACCTGAGGTTTTGCTGGCACTTTTCCTCCTATCAACAGAATGTTAGGCTACATCGTTGCTACAGATCAGGTTAACCATTGCCAGCCAGATTAAGAAAAAGAAAGCTTCATGTAGCAAAGAAAGGTGGCAATGCACATGGGAATAGAGTTCCCAGCCAACTTTGGCCAGTTGTCCCTCTTGCAGTCAGAGCTAGGACCCCAGCCCTCAATACCACCCACACCTTCTGTTGATGCGTGGGTCACTCAGCTGCGTGCTGAGCCCACCTGGCAAAGCCAGAAGATCAGCAAGCTTCTCTCGCTTCCAGCTAGGAAGCAGCTCACCTGAGGAGTCATTCATACACCAAATCCCACCAAAAAGCAGGACATAAGCAGGGGTTCCTGACTCACCTGCACAGGAGCATTGTTCCTCTGCAAGATCTCCACCACCCGGTGGAAGCCAATAGGTGCCTTCTTCTTGGTGTAACCCAGCCAGTTCTGAAATGAGAACCAAACCTATGTTAACCCAAAAGGATAATTCCTCCAGCCACAGGAAAATGTGTTTTTTTCTCCCAGTGCCAGCAACATACTCCACAACGACCATATGCACCCCATTGCAGAGCCCTTCACGCAGTGTCTGGGCACAGGCTGGCTGCAATCCCTTTGGTAACAGAGCTCAGGGGCAGCCCCCTTCTCTGACCTTACTGCTGCAGCCAAGCCAGGCCCAGCAGAGGTCTCAGGCAATACTTTCCTCCTCTCCCTCCAACACTCTGCAGCAGAGGTGCTGGGCCCTGCTGAAATAAAACTAGTCTGTCCAGTAACTCCAGAATAAGCCAGCTATCAGTAGCAGATGCCAGTACTTGGAACTGGCAATACTGTGTCCCCAGCAAGGCTTTCTGCAGCTCACCTTGGTGGTGAGGAGGGCATCCACATCACCCCAGGCCCGCAGCTTGGCACGGGCTGCCAGGGCAGTCAGCACATACTGCTTATCAGGAATCTGCAAGGCAGAAAGCTGCAGTCAGAACAGTAGCACAGCTCAGAAGGTTTGTGTGGGCTGGACATAAATGGCATCTGCCCCAGCTCTGTCAGGACCTACACCAACACCCAGGCAAAGAGGCAAGGTGCTGCCTGATGCCATACACAGCACTGCAGAGACTAGGAAGTGGGGATTTGCAAGTGCTGCTGCAGACAGGGTACATCCATTGAAAGTCTCCACATGGCTCCCAATTGCCTTTTTGAGACCCCAGAAGGGCCCTGCTCAAAAAGGATGCCATGGCCCCTTCCCTAGCTCAGTGCTGAGCCCCTCAAATTCCTCCTACTGTAATGAAGCTCCTTCATTACATACAGTTTGTCCGCGCATGTTTTCAGCTGGTGCTGCCACAACAGAGGAGATTCACACACCTTAAATGTCTTCTTCAGGTTGGTGGGGCTGCTGAACATTCCCTAGAGAAAGCAGAGAAGTCAGTGCAAACTCAGAAGGGCAGGCCATAGCAGGGGTTCAGACACCTGTCATAAGGCATCTGCCTTGCACAGAGTCAATCTTCTCAAGATTTTACTGCTTTTTGCTCATGTCAGTGCCACAGGAGGAAGCAGCTGGCAGAAGAGAGCAACAATCCCACCCCATTAGCTGTCTGGTCTGGTTTCCCTACATCCTCAACTGGGGCACCTCCAACACTTCCAACGCCAGTACCACGCACCTTAGCCTCATGGGATTTACAGTGGTTTCTAGGAGGCAACTCCTTGACAAACTGTGCCAGGTTGAATGTCTTGGCGCACAAAATTCCAGACTGGTGCTAGGGGACAAAGTCTCTCTGAGGGATGAAACATGACCTCTCTTTCCCTTTTTCTCCTTAACATGCCACAGCTTCACCATCCCACATCTTGAGGGCTACAAGGATGAGACGGAACCTTATCTTCTGCCACATCATCCTCACCTCAGCCTCTGTGTAGTGGTAGAAACAGGAATAGAAGAGGGTGGTCACTAGTGGCATGTTGAGAATTGAAGCCTTGCGAGGATATTTCCGAAACAGCTCTGACTGCCCAGCCATCTCCAACTGCCGATCATTAGCCTGTAGAATCAGGAAGACAGATGGGGAACATGAGCCAAGATAACTGCCTGTTTAGCTGTGGAATAGAGATCTAGAGAGAGTACTGTGACAGCAATGTGCAAGCACAGCCCCAACATGCTATCAAGTCTCAGATCTGGTATTTCACATGTGCCTGGCACAGCAGTCTGATTAGCAATTACAAATACACTAGCCAGGGCAGGCTGGTTAGATCCATAGTGGTGTAAGTTAGGGACAGCAATAGATCTCACAGTTAGTCCCAGCCATCTCCTGACCAGCAGAGAAGATTTCATACCTCAATGATGATCTGTCGCTCCAACAGGGTATAATGGTCTTGGATGTGGGAGGTATCCTCAGCTGAAAATGGCAGCCTGGCCAGACATGAAGAAAGAGACACTGTGACCAGCTCTTAACTATAGAATCCTTCATTTACTTCTAAGTACTCTTAGAAGAATTTTTTTTTCCTACCAAATAAGCTCCCATTCTTCCCATCTTGAATGGCTAGTGGGTGCTCAAGTTCTTGACCCACTGCCCCCTCCAACTGGCTCTCTCCTAGACAGGCTCCAGAGAAAGAAACATTATGTGGTACCTCTCACAGAATAACCTGAAGTGGATGCTACCAACTTCCTCAAGTGCTCAGGCACCCAGACTTTCATCCATCACAATCTGAAGGGTCAATGATCAGAAAGTCCCTTGAAGCATCTTTCCTCCAGGATAAGCAGCAAAAGCTACTGGACTAATGATCACCACAAATTATTCCTCTCTGGTCTACACTGTAGCCACAACTCTACTCCCACTCACCACTAAGGGAAAACCAACATCAGCTCTCAACCCACATAAGCCATGGCACTGGCACAGAGGTTTAATTTTCTTCACTACCACCTTCTGTGAAGAATCCACATCCCTCCCCTGCTTTTGCATTTTTTCTTACCCAATGCAACCTTTCAGAAATTCCCTCCTTTTTTCTACATCCTGGATGTTCAAATGCTCCCGGTACTGAGACAGCTGGAGGGAGAGGGGAAAGAAGCAGTCTATTGTCATGGATTTGGGAGATACAGTATTCCAGAGGGCGAAACAGGGACAAAAAGCTTTCGCCTGATTCCCACACACTCTGCAGCCACCCTGCAGTAAGGGAGCTTATGCTCCTGGAAATACTCACAGCAACTTCCTCAGTCCTGTCTAAGAACCTGCAAAAAGGAATTAGCAAGCATTAACTTGGAGGCAGGTTCCTAGCAGTGTGTGCACCCCTGCCCCAAGATGGATCAACAGCCTCACCTTAGCAGATCCAGAAGGAACTTCTGCTCACCCGTCTCTCTGAGGAAATGGATCAGATGGCACAAGGCCACCTGCCTTACCTCCAGCTCCCGAAACAAGATCTCTACAGGGGAGAGAGTTTACGTACAGATGGGTAAAGTAAGATAGCACTACCAAGCAGAGGGGACTTAGCACAGTGCATGGAGTTGAAAGTCATTGGCAGGATTCAACAACCTTATCCCATCTCAAATCACAGTGTTGGAGGCTGGAGCACAGAAGAGCCCAATCACTGGGCTGAGAGCTGAATTCACAGCCATGCGCTACCTCTACAGATTCATTTTCATTCATCCCATCACCATCGCCTACCACTGCATAAAGCTCCTCTCTGGAGCCTTTGTAGGCATCACCATCCCCCCCACCTTCTACATTACACTTGCTACAAAAATATTTTGTGCTTAGTAAAAAAGCAATACCCCAGATGCTCTCTTTGTAACTTGCACCCAGTGAAAGATTTACCCCCTCCATCCTTCATCTGAAACACACTATAGAAATCCCAGCTCCAGTCATGCTCACCTCTCCTCAGTGTCCGTTTCAGGAATATCAGGACCTGTGAGCACAGCCAGACAGGTCAGAATTAAGACAGACAAACAAACAGCACACTCGTCAAGGCCTAGAGAAGTTTGTGCAAAGGGCCTCTGAAAACACAGCTCTTATAGCACTGAACTTAATTCTGGTACCCACAACACCCAGGACAAGCAGTGAGTCTGGACCACAGCTGCCTAGATTGTTGCCTAAGCTCCTACTCTGGGGTTTAGTTAAGTGAGACCAAAATTCACAAAGGAAAAGCTTTCCATGGAAAATCCAAGGAATTAAAAGACCTGGATGAAGCAAGCTCTGACACAATCCCATTTCCTGTCTGATACTTTAAAAGCCAGAAAAACTGGTGAGGCCCCAGACCCCAAATGCCAGGTCCCAGATCTTCTGTGCTGAAATGAGCAGATTAAACCTTGACCTTCAAGAAGTAGTTGCAAAAATCTCTGAGGCTGATGGATCAAAGTCCTTGTTATTAACATCAATTCTGCACAGTGCAGGAAAGACAGCAGGAATACAGAATTTCCCAGTCTTTAGCTTTGACGCTTTCCAGTAACTGTTTGGTTTGAACTAAAGAACGCCTCCCAGTCTTGCAAGACCAGGTGGCCAGCTGACTGCATTCTCACAAGCACTCTCTGTGGGGCCACCCAGAAGTCCCAGCCCTGTATGGCCCCAGCAGGACTCACAGCTGTAATGACATTCCCATCGTGCCCTGCCACAGCTTCATCCAAGAGCACCAGCTTGTCCTGCAGGGAGCGAAATCTCTCTAGAGAGCAGACCTAGAGATAGAATAGGAAGAAATAGGCATGTGGGACATGAGACAGTCCTCAGGCTGAATCCAAGGTACTATTTATTCCTCTCCCATAAGCCCTTCAGCAACATGAATAATTGCCCTCCCAATGAGTGGAGAAATTCTCATTTAGCTGAAAGCACATGCTGCATAATCCCTGAAAATCTGTCCACAGGGGTTGCAGTCAACCCTCATTACTGCCCAGTCTAGGACAGCAGACAATGCTGCACAAACACCCTTGTGACAAGACAAAACTTTCCTGTACACCATAAACCACTAGCTCTGACAGGAGGAGGGAACTCTGAGGGCCCCTTTTCCACAAAGGAGACCAGATAAGTAGAATCATAACTCTTTCTCCCTTCTTCTTACCCCACATCTGTGGCCTCTCTCAGCCTTTAGTTCACCTCAGCTTTTGAGGAGACATATGCAGAGTGAAACCACAATTTCCCTGTGTGTTCACTGCACACTGAGGCATCTGAGACTAAGATTACAGCTCCAGTGAAACCATTTCTGTCTTCCTCCCTCCATTTGCCACCAAGTGAGAATGGAGATAAAGCCCCACCCCCTCAGATTTTTAAAATAAACCCAGCCCCAGGGAGCAGAAAGGGTAGAAAGGGACACAGCAGCACAGATACCTACTGTCAGAGCCTTGCTGAGGGGACAACTCAAGTAAACAAAGCAACAAAACCCTGAAGTTCTCCTGCTGCTCCTGAGCTAGTGTGATCCCAGCACTGCCACCTGGCAAAGTAACAGACAGGCAGACCACCATCCCTGCTAGGTGCTGCAAGCAACACAGATCCCCTCCTTGCTCCCAGAATAGCCAGGAGCACAGGAAAGTGTAAAGCATTTTGGGACCACCCACCCTCCATCTCCTACAAGCAGGTGGGAGTGCAAAGTCCTTACCTTGCCCCTCTGCATTCGCCTGACTGTATCTTTGGGGCTCCAGTCACTGCTGTAATCCTGCCACAAGAAAAATAAAGCACTCTTAAGCCTCAGACCATTTCAGCAATCTCCAAGCTGCTTTCCACTTCTGCTGCATCAGTGATGGCCTCCATGTAGCTACTCACACTTATCATTCAGCTGCTCCAGGAAAGGTGTTAGTAGGATGTGTATGTACATTTTTCAGGTGCAAATGTTGAACCCTCAGACTGCATATGCTGGTGTGGAGGGAAGCTAAAGGCTCATATGTTAACACAGCCTTTCTATTGCCTCAGTAAGGTCTGTCATCATATCCCTTATAAGAAGTGCATTGCATCAGGTTGCTCCTCTTGCAAACTATGTTGCTTTCAGCAACATACAGCAACAAACATTTCAGCAACAAACAAAATACATGCAAAACAGACTAATCCAAAACTGAAGGGCAAGGAGTCAGCTTCTTGTTACAATTTAGACGGATTTCTGCTGGTGAGCCTTCCACAGCAGCATGGAGAGCAGAGGGACAACAGCCTCAGGCAAGCACTTGGGGAGTTGCACAAGACAAGGACAATGTGACAAGGGCATTGAAGCCTGGAGGAGGACCACCTTAAGGTAATATGCTACCACTGCTGCAATGACCAGAATTTTCCCCCTGCAGTGGGTAGCTGCAGTAGGTAGATGATCTGAAGCACTGGATAAAAAGTAATGGTGGCTTGAGCCACTCCTAACTCAAACACCATAAAGTCATCTAGGTGTCTGTGAGGCACTCAAGCCAGTAGTTGCAATTCAGCTTTCTGCCTCAAAAGCCCAGAGAAAGGAAGCAACAAGAACCAGCTCTGAATTTTAAATCCATTGAAGATTTATTGAAAGCCCAAATCTAAGGATGAAAGGTCTGACCTAGTCCTGTTGGGAAACCTCTGCCCATGAGTCTCTCAAAGCAATGTACAGCTGAGCGTCAAATATCCTGAGCAACAGAGCTCCCTCCAGCACTTCTGGCCAGAGGCAGCTTCTTAGCCTGTCACTGTCAGGATACTCATCAAAAGCTGGCACTAACTTTCCCTTTTTTGTCCCATCCTACTTACACCACCCCCATTTGCATTTAAGAGGCCATATATATACAGCCTTCTCCTTCCTGTTTCATTGCTTCTGCAGGCCCAGAACAGAACACAACAGGACACTCTTGTTTCTCCCGCTGTGCTTTGAGGAAGTGCTGTCTGTTAGGTTATATCATTAATGGCTAATTGACAAAATACCTCAACCTGGGGAGGATCAGATGGCCAAGGACAGGTGGGACCATGAACCCTAGCAGCTTAAGGATGCAAGTGCCAACTACTGGGGGAGACTGGGGTCTGGAATTCAGCTACAAAACAAAACAGATGTCTAAGACCAGCTACTGGAGGGACCCATACAGTGTGTGTATGTTCCAGTGGAACATATTCCAGTGGAATTGGTCAGACAGAAAGGAAGCTCAGGATCAAGCTTGAGTGTTTTCTGTATGTGTCTATTCATAAAGGTGTTGGTTTCTGTCTGTGTTAATCTGTGCAGACAGCCGTGTTAGTATTGTGCATGTCTGTCTCTGTAGGTAATATAGGTTCAGTCCTGTTACTGCCTGGACCTAGAGACATGGGACCACAATCTCACACCTAGTAAGAGGAATCCACCTAGTCCCAAAATCCTCTAGATTCTCTAACACTTATCACTGCATATCTCGTAGTCAAACATTCCTGCCAATTGGAACGTTGCCTCTGCACAACTCCCTCTGCGTTGTCCCAGTGATTCATGAACAGGAAATTTCAAAACTTTCATATTTAAAAAAATGTAAAAAACCACATGTGATGCCAGTTTATCTGACCCAGCATGAAAGCAGCTTACAGACAAAGCACTCTTTTGAAATCCTTTCCACAAAGACTGTTAGGCTATTCATTAAAAGGAGTAACCAAAACCAAGACCCCCTGCAAAGCTCCATACTTCTGGGCAAAAGCAGAGAACGCTTAATTTATTGCAACGCTGCATTTTGCAGCTCCCTGTCCTATTCCCTGCATTGCCCTCTTCTGTCTGAAACAGCAACTGAGCACTTCCCATGAAACCAGTAGAGTAGGAAGTTCACTAATCTCGGTATACAACAAGCACAGGCTGCTCACCTTGTACTCAGCTTTCGGTCTGCGCAGCTCTGGGGCATAGTTTTTAACTCCTGTGTCAGTGAGGGCTGAGAGGGGAAAGCACAGATGAGTAGTACATAAAAATCCTGATTCACATCCACTTCCAAATCCACCCCTTTACTGGTTTTCATGGCAGAAGACCCAAACTTAAGCACCAAATGGCAATACAGCATTACTCTAAAACAAACAGTTGTCAGCTGTACATAAGTAATTACCCCAAATCATCATGCCAATTCTTTAATTTCTTTGAGGAAAGAACGACCCATGATTGAACTTTTAGCACATGATTCAGCTTCCCTTCTTGCATCATAAGGCAGGTGACACTTCCCATTTTTTTGGAAATGCTTTGTTTTGTGTAAATCTGCACCCCTCCCAGAATGAGGCATGAAGGAATGACCCAAAACTTACCATCTGAAAGGGACTGGAAACTTGAGAGTTTGTTTCGTCCTGAAATAAAAACACTGATGAGACACTGTTCCTTCACCAGCAACATCTCCTGCACAGGGAACATAAGCCTAGACTGCAAGCCAGTTTACTGCAGCTACGGCCCTGTAGAACAAGCCACCCTGTACAGCGATTCACACTATACCAGCACAGCTGGGGCTCACCTGCTTATATTCTAAGGTGTTGAAGTTGTCTGTGGCATCACAAACCATATCACACTCCATCCCTATCTGCTGTCTTGGTGCTGAGGCCAGGAGAGGTTAGACCTGAATTCATTCATCTACCTACAGAGCAGAGGCTCAAGCACATGGCACTGCAACACAGGCCATGGCAACATGGACAGCTCCATCCACCAGGGCTGCAATTTGGATGCCTTTCTTCATCACTTTATTGTCATAGCTGAGAGTAAAAAAACCCCAGAGAAAGAAAGACAAAGTAAAAGCTGTTTTGTTGTCTTGCTGTGTGAGAACAGAGCTGAACTCTTGCAAGCTGTGTATGCTTGCCCACAGCCTGCTGCACAGCTCCCCCCATAATCAGCTACGCTGCCACTACTGCTATCATATGTTTGCTGAACCAACACCAACAGCAGCCAGCTGAGCTCCAAATAAAGAATAATCAATCTGTCTTCTCTACAGAACTGAAAATCAAATGAGGGCTACATGGGTAAAGCCAGTCCCTTCACAGCCTGCTCTTTTCCACCAACCAAATGGATTACCACACAGTGCTTAGCTCTACCTTGCTGTTCTTTGGAACCTGAATTTTAACAAGCCATAATCTCCAAAGCCCCTTCCCATTGCACAAAAGCATGTGATCTACTGCATCTGATCTACAGTCTTCAATTTCTGACCAGTGAGCAATACACTTCCGCCCTGAGGAGAGATTGGAGCTTCCCTGTCTTGCAATACACTTCAGATGAAACAATTTACATAAGATAACACATTGCCCCTTGACAGTCTTAAGGGAAAACACATTTGTCAATATGGTATATAACAAACCTCACCTTTGAACAGGCTGCTTAGGGAGTAGGAAGAAGCTTGTTTGGGAAGAGCAGCATAAGAGGAAGAGCCTTTCTGTAGGCTGGAGTCTCGGCCATCCAGGGAGCTAGTGCTGCCAGAGGCTGTCTCTTTGATTGACCAGGAGATACCTGTGTGCAGACAGGTCATTTTTATCCGAGAAAGAGTCTGTAAAGAATGATCTTCTGGCACGGCAGTAACATTACCAGATGTGTTCTGGTCATTCTGCCATCTTGGTAACTCTTAGCACTAAGTAGACACAGTGCATCTCTCCATGCAGAATTCCAGTCTCATATAATGCTGCTTGTCAAGCAGTGGCATGTTATCCCCCAGAAATGGCTGGTTTCAGCAACATTGTACAGCTGGCTACGGCTTGTGTAAAAGGAATACATAGGCACCCCCACCTTTTATATATTATTGCATGAGGCAAAGCATAGTCCTTGTTCTAAAAGTACAAAGCAAGACAGAGAGTCCCTGGCCTACCTCAAGTTGCAGAAGCCTAAGAGCATGCTTTCCTGAACACTGAAGATTAAGATAGCTTTCCTTCCCACACAGACAAAACAGCTCTCAGTGTGCATATGCTGCTGGCAACAATGCATATGTCTCTCTCCTGCCTGTTCAATACAGTTTCCCCTTGTCTTCACACAGCTGCACAACACACATATTTTAGGATCAGGATGACAGACAAAAAACCACAATAGGGAAAGAGACCCTGGGTGGGAAAAGAAAGCAGAGGGAAGAGCTAGAGCAAAGGGCAAGAAGATCAGTCTTTGAAGATCCTTTGGGTGACCCATATGTAAATTTTCATGGTTTGACACTGGCTAGCAAGTGTCACAATTCTGTGGGTCATGAACTCAAAAGCACAGCACACAGGATTGTGTGTGGGCCATGAACTCGCTCCCATCATCACTAGAAACACATCTGCTTAATGTCTACAGTTCCCTTTCAAATTTCAAGCATAAGAGTCATTCTATAAACACACATTAAACCTTGGATATCTGCTTAAAGTGCTGTGGGGTCAAAACACAGAAACTTTAAATAGTGCCATTTCAGGCAGTGACGTGAGGGAAATGATCACCTAGAATCTCACAGGCCACCTGAGCAAGATGAGTATCAGTCCATAACAACCAAAATACCTGCTCTGAGCTTGGCTACATATTAGAAAAAAACACAGTGAATTCCCTCCTCCAGAGGATTCTGCACTACTCTTTTTTTACACAATTTGGGCTTCTGCTCACCCTCTTTTCAGTGGATCTGCTCAGGTAAATCAAGTAGCTCACAATGTGACCTGGGAGATTCAAATCAGATTAGATATGCAGGATTAGACAGCAAATAATACACCTGACTTAAATGACTTGACTTAAGCAGCAATTTTAAACTCCCTCTGTCCCAAGGATAATTTTCAGTACTTCTGCACTTACTTCCCACAGGTTCTCCACTCCAGCTGACCCTCTCGAGGTCATCATCATCATCATCGACAATATCCCGAAGGCTGTTCACTGCCCGTTTGGATTCCTTTAGCTACACACAAAAGAGTGACTTTGCATAAGGACCATCAGAATTGCAGAATGCACTCCATTTCCTATTATCATCAGACATCTTCCAAAGAACTTTGAGTACAGCTTCTTCTTGGGATGGTATTTTAGTCCTGTAGCTGTACAGCAGACATAAGAGCCTTCCTCACCACTGGGAACCCCAAGGACACCTACATGGACACTAACAGCTCAACCAGCGGGAGATGCAGTTTGGTGCGTGGGCGATGAGATTTCGGACTGGCTACTGTGGAGGGAGAGACGGGAGGCCTTGGTACCCTCCGCAGGGGGCATGAGGTGACAATCCACCTACAGAACATCAACCCTCCGCGATGTGCCGGCCCGAAACCTGCGCTAGGACAGCTACGGGGGCCCACCCAGCCGAGGGTGTCCTACCGGCAGTTCCAGGGTCGGACCCTCCCTACCTGCGAGAGCTCGTCATCCTCATCGTCGAAGGTGAAGGCCCGGAACTTGGAGCTGTGCCAGTACTCCTCCTCGTCCGCCCGCACCCTGCTCATCTGCAACGGCACGGCGCGGCTGCCTCAGCAGAGGGAGGGAGTGGCTGCCTCNGGGGTGGGGCAGCCGCGCGCGGAGCACGCCGGGACATGTAGTTCTCCCATTGGGCGCAGCGCGGCTGCTCCTCGTTCACGCACTACGAGTCCCGGCGTGTCCCGCGGGCTGCG